>OZ014519.1:392637480-393224980 GCA_963966055.1 Lathyrus aphaca | reverse complement strand
TAGCGCAAATTCTGCTACTGTTTTGAGGTTACAGCCTTTAGTATTTATAGGTTTAAATACTAATGCAAATGCTGGTAGTTGGAATGCAGCTCCTAGGTCGGTATATTAAGGTGCTTGGATTGTTGTTGTTCCATACCACTGTGATCAAGCCATGAAAGAACCTGAGGGGATTACTGCTAGTGCTTCTGATATTCAGGCATATTCATTTGGGCTTATTGCTTTTATTTTCCAAACGGCTCCTTCTGCTACTATCGGGACAACTCTCGAATCTCTTTCTCCGACTTCAACATTGTAGTTTTTACTATCATACTTTTGTCCTGTTATTGATGGGAAGGATTCTTATGTTTTAAAAAGCGATCTTAACTGTATTTTCTCGGTTAGATCTTAATATCGTGTATCTTTTTTGCACCTCATTCCGTTGTCTCTCCTAAATGGGATGACTCAGCTTTGGAGTTGGTGTGAAAATCAAAGGTTCCTTTCAAAATCAAAGCTTTTGGATGACAATTTTTTTTGAACAGATTGTCGTTGAAGGCTTCACTATTTAGTAGAGGCGTTATTGTTAATAATGATGAAATTGGTTGTCCTTATTGCACATTGGCCCCCGGATCTTTAGATCATATTTAGCTCTTTTGTTCGGCCGTAAAAGTGGTGTGGTATGAAATCTCTGGTTGGATTATATTTTCGGCTCTTGGAGGTAAGGATTTTAAGGGTAGCTTTTTGGATTGGTTCGCCTTTTGTAAATCGAGAAAAGTATTAAAAGGAATGGAAGGTGTCATTTGGTTATCGGTTGTTTGGAGTCTTTGGGTTGTTAGAAATGAGATCATTTTTTGTAACTCATCTTGGAACATTGTTGACATAGTGTGGAAGGCCAAGATATCTATTTGGAAATGGTCTTTTATGGAAGATATTACTCGCCCCAATTGCAACTTATACGAATTTGACAAGGACCCATTGTTTTTCCTGTCTTAAGTGCAATTTGGTATGTAATCTCTTTTTGTTTTGGCTAGCTTTGTCTCAGACTCTTTTTTTTTACTCGGGTGGAGTACCCTTTGTACTAATTATAATATATCACTTGCTTACAAAGAAAAAGTAACTTGATGACCAACGTCCAATAAGATTTTGTCTTTAGGATCCTTTAAAACATAGTGAAGGGCAACAATAAGTTTAATAACACCAATGTTTGATCCCAAATGACCTCCAGTTTCAGAAACCTTAAACATAATATCTAAATGTAACTCATCCACAAGTTGTTTCAATTCCTACATCACAATTTTAACAACATCAAATAAGATTCTAAAATATGTATATTTGAATTATTCAAGGTTTTTGTCTACATTTTCTGGTCAGCTCTCTTCCTTCTTTGTTCTTATTTTAAAAAACAAAGCTTTGCTGCAATAATTATGGGATGTAAAACAAAGTACTTGATAACTTTTATTTACCAAGATTACCGCCACAAAATGATTCAGAAAAAAAAAACCACAAAACAATCGGTGGTGTCCAAAAAATACTGAAAACATTTCTAGAAATAAATCATACATGTCCATAATTTCCATTTTCTCATGTATTTCTGTGGTGTGAAATATAAATATGATCAAAGTAGACAAAAAACAAAAGAAAAGGAAAAAGGAAATAATAAGGGAATAACTAGCTATTATACATTTATGTTAAAGTGGTGAGGTTTCTCCCTACTATTCCCTAGTTCACTCTGTAAGGAAAGTACTTGAGATATAAGAGAAAGTTCATCTATATCAAGAAGACTAATGATAAAGAGGAAGATCTAAAAATGAAGACTCAAACAACCATTACCTGCTCCGGAGACCATAACCAGCCCATCCGGGTTTGAAACCTAGATATCCACCAACTGTAATGATAAATAGCATGACAAAGTCATTTATAGTCGTCACAATGAATTGTATCATTGAACCCTAAAACATAAATTGAGATAAAATAGGTCGGTATTCTAAAACATGTAACTAGAAAAATGGTGACAGGTGTGTGTGCTCTGCAAAGGCAGAGAGACTGAGATACCTTAGTAGGTGTATAACGTTGTATGGTAGTTAGATCTTGCCCATGACAGCGAGAAGGGAAGCATTGTATGATGATGTTTTACGGTTGTTTAGGTTTCCTACTCACGTGAGATGAGATGCACTTTTGAGGAATGATCTGCTTGTATATAAGATTCTAAGGGGTGTGATCATATGAGTAATGATCTTGCTAAGTGTTATGCTTTATGGTGTAATAAATCGTATGCCTTAAGATTTGTTCCTTTTCTCCTACATAGAAGATGTATTTATAGAGGCATTTATGGCCTATTATTCTCTTTGGAAGGATTACCACCCACTCAGTCAGTGGTGGACTGTTGAATCCCTATTTCCTAGGAAGTTATGGATCAATTATTGACCCTGACTTTTCTCTTCCCCATAAATATCTTATCCCATGTTTTCCACTATCAGGTATTGGGAAAGTCCTTGGGCAATCCAATACCTCCCTTTAGACGACATTCCAATGTTGCCTCTTATGGGTCGGTCTAAACGCATCGCCCTAGGTGAGACATTTTACATTTATAACACTATATAATGCCTTATTCACAAGGCCTTTTATAGAGGATGAAATGTTTTTCAATCGCAACGTTTTAGGGAAGTATCCTGAGAACCTACATTTCCTCAAGTGAGACCTTAGTTATCTTAGGAAATTTGGATTCTTTAGTTATAGTAATATGTAACCCAACTGATGTGACACTAAATAATTCAGGCGCGATAATAAGTTGACCTCCTGTTGAAGCGGTAAAGCGACAAGCAACAAAAGTTTTGGAAGCATTTTTCCAGGAATTTATCGTGTCCACAAAGATTAGTGTAATTAACTGTCATTTGACAATTTAAATGTTAATGAGTATGGGATTGAATAGGAAAACTGTAAATGTGAAAAGTGTATTAAGAACATAAAAAGAATTTATTCTTTAGAAAGAAAAAACTTGTTAAAAATGCATATAATCCACTCCTCACAAACTTAAACCTATCAACCAGTTATATTCAACCTACAATACTCCTCAATGTCAACACATATCACTCACAACCTAGATTATGTCTAACCCAAATTGAAAGAACAATTGTATTCCTACATCAGCACACAACACAAACAACACGAAGGGATTAAGATTTGATATCCCAAGTGAATGTCAACTCTAAATCTATCTCTAGAATCCAGAAACTAACAGATATCCAAGCCTAACCAAGATTTATGAAGCATATGTGTATGATAACCCAAACCCAAACATAAAGCAAAAAGATTATGGTAGACACCGACAAAGATTTGTAAAAAAGATTTTATACAACACCCTGATCAACAAAAATACATAGGTTCAGAGTAAAGACGTATACAAAAACCCAACAAATAAAAATACACAAAGAAGAAGAGAAATGAACCAAACATCTCGCGGGTTGTCAGCATCGGTTGATGAGAAATCCACCGATTCATCTATATGCAAGCTCCGATAATTTTTTCTAAGCTAATCCTACTGAAAAATTAAGTTTTGATGAATTGGGACAAAAAATACCCAACCCATAACCCTAGAAATGAAAAAAATAAAATATATAGAATTTTGGTTTAGACACTTTCGCCCGGCGAATGGAAGCTTTGCCCGACAAAAGTCTTTATTTCTCTCACACCAGTCTACGCAATTGGATAGGTTGACAAAGATTATCTTCTTTCGCTCGGTGAAGGCCACAAATCTTGTCTGACGACCAAGACATGAGCACAAGACAAAAACTACTGGAATTTATTTATTTTTATCTTGCCCCATATTCACCCGACGAAGGAAAGCTTCGCCCGACGAGGCTTGACAGACTACATTGTTTTTGCTTTTTTTGCTTTTCTTGCTCTACCAACCATCTTTTATTTGATAAAAATTGCATCTTGGAGCTTTTCCCTTTGGCGTTTATTCCTTAATGCTTCAACCATTTTTAAATACCTACAAAATGAATGGAAATTATTTAAACGATACATTAAATACGTAAAAACTCAATTATACCTAAGGTATACACATTTATCATGAAGTTGGGTTTATTCAAAGAATATAACAAAAATGAATCGATAAGTTCCACAAAATTACTACTCAAAACATAACATTTTGGCACTTATAACCTCCCAAGAGAGACTTATATTGAGCCCTCGGGAAATATTTATGATCATGTCTCTCAAGCTGGATACTTGTCGCGCTTCTCAGATGTGATTCTCGAGTCTTGTCCCGATCGAGGAGGCACTATGTCCCATAGGTGAGAGTTTAGCTAGCCTGGAGAACCTAAGTTCCTCAGACAAAACTATATATAACCCGGTTTATAAGACTATAAGCCCCATAAGGGAGGCATCCGACCTTCTTAGGTGGGACTTCCATTAAGCCCTTAGGCAAAACTTGTGATCAAGTTTACAAGTATGATATTTGTCGCACCTCTTAGACGTGATTCTTGAGTATAATCCCGTCCAGAGAGACACAAATTCCACCCAGAGAGGCGTTTAACCTACTTGGGAAAGGCTTCCATCGAGCCCTCAAGCAAGACTTGTAATAAAGTCTCTCGAGTTGGATATCTATCGCGCCTCTCAAATGTGATTCTTGAATTTGGTCATGCCCGAGGAGACACTAAGTCCCTCTAGCGAGAGTTTAGTTAGCTTGGAGTGTAACACCACATTTTCCTTTTTATTTATTATTTTCGAATAATTAAGAATTATTTTGAAGATTGTGTGTTTTGTGTGCTTCGTTGTGAATTAAGTGAAATTACTAATATTATTGGTATTGTTGTTGTTATTATTATTATTATTATTATTATTATTATTATTATTATTTGTACAGAAAGAATCCGGACAGGTCTTTGAGGCCTCTGACTGGGACTGTGATGTGTTGGTAGGAGAAGGGGTGGGGTACCTGCAAGGTACTCCGACGCTCAATTAAGTTTCAGTGTGAGACAAACCAAAGCATAAGGAAAAGAGAGTTAGAATTGAATACCTGACCCTCTAAAATGGAGGATTTTTATAAGGGCATCTACCCGTATAAAGCGGGCGCGTAGCCTTTGAACGAGCACAACTTTCTCCTGTAAATCCGGAGGGTGGTTGACCGCGTGGAAAGCGTTATGGTGTGTGAGGGGAGGTCCTCAAACGACTATATGCCAACGACTCTTTTTCTGCAACGGTCATATCCTCGTTAATCCTTAATGGGCATGTGCCTAGCCGACTTCTGGGTTGGGCCTCAATTTGATGTAGGGGGCGTGCTAGTCCGGTCCTGAACAGGAGCCCCCTAAGTCACTGTTACCAAAGGGGATAATGACTTTAAGGCGCTGAATACGTGTTCGACATGGCTTTAATGCAAACATAGTGCAAAACTCTTTTGCTTTTTTGTGTCGAGCATCTGCTCGCAAAAGGAATTCAGAAAGATTTCAAAAGATTTTCTTTTTGGGAAGATAAAACGCCTAAGGTTTTAATGACACATGTAATAAAGCTCCGTAATCCATTTATGACACTTGGGGCTAGCCCTAGGTAATAATTGTTTTGGCTTTTGTGATCCTCCAAGTGAGCTTGAGACACTATAAAAGGGGGGAAGACAAGTTCATTTGTTCATTTTCTTACGAAATTTACCTCTCACACTAAAACCTCGTCTGCAACTTTCTTGTCGGAGTCTCGTCATCGCCACCGTACAAATCCCAGAAAGCACCATGGATCAAGGTAAATCTTCATCTTCTAGCTCAATTTTCTGGATTTGCCTTACGAACATTCATCCATTTCCTATGATAGGATCTTCATCATTTTCTAGATATTTCTATGAAGTTCTGGAAATTCTGATAAATGTTCTTCAGAAGCATATGAATGTTCATGAATCTCTAGGGTTAGCAAGTAGAATAGTGATAGATCCAAGCTAGGTCTTATTAGTGATAACTTAGTGTTAGCAGACCAAACGTAGGGTCGTACGTGAACTTATCCCTGTTGATATTAAGTTAAGAATGGAGAAGACGAGCTCGGTGTGTCGATTTCTCCCTCGTAGTATTTTTTGTTGACTAAAGGTCTGACCTCGGTGTAACACAGTGGGAGACTGACTTTAGTTAAATGTTACGGATAGCAAGAGTTGCCACCGACTTTTATTTTATCCAAAAGGAAAGGGCATAAAAGAACAGGAAAGACCTTAAAGAGATTTTGAGTTCGGGGGGTAGGTTATACAAAGGGAAGGTGTTAGCACCCTTTATATCCATGATTATCCATGGGCTCTTAGTTACTTAGCTCACTTTAAACTGTTTTGAAGAGTGTAGTGTGTGATTAGAAATTTTTATGAGTACTTTGTAATGATCCTCGTATGGATGTATACAAAGCCTTGTTTTGAAAAATGTTTAAGAAAGTATTGTGAGGTGTGAAAAGTATTTTTGAAGAGCGAGCAAGCAACTAAGAGATACCTACCCTAGATTAAGTCTTTCATATTCTCGTATGTTCTTTTAATGGTAAGATTATCCCTATTATTAAGGAATATGTAGTCATTACCTTGGATGTAATAAGGGACATGTGAAGGGACATCTGAATTTAGGCAACTGCAAGATGTCTTTAGCAATTCGTAGGGACTTATCATCTTTTATTCGAAGGGACAAGATCATTTATCGTAGGCAACCTCGAAGGGACTTGATCTTATAATTTGAAGAGACTTAATGATATTTTATGAAGGGACTTTGCTTAAGACACCTTACTTGACCTTAAAAATAGGCAACATGAGAGGTAACCTTAGGAAGTGTAGGATGGCGATCAAAGACCGACTTACTTGTGTGAGTGTTCATATTCAAGTATTTATCTTATTTAATTAGTTTTCTAAATTGTTTTAATTGCACATAGTTATACACACCCTAAAATTACTAACCATGGCAATAACAATATTTACAAAAATAAAATAGAGACAAAAAATAAATCTACGACTATTACATGGCTTTCGCAATTACATAATAATAGAAACAATAATGATAAATATAATAAATAAGTAATAATTTAAAGGTTAGCAATAATGAAATGATAATAATAATAAAAAGGGTTAGTAAAAATATAAAGAATATAAAATTTAAGAGAATTTTTTTTTTTTTAAGTTAAATAAACATTTAGAAATTTTTTTAGGAGAAAATAGAACAATTAATAATAATAATAATAAACAAATATTAATTATTTACATATTAAACAAATAATAAATAATTAATGATACTTTATAAAAATATTAGATTAAATATTTAAAGGTTATGAAAAATTTGGATTAAGAAAATTAGGGTTTTAATTTTTATTTAAGAAAAAATTAGGGTTTAAATATTTTAATAATTAATTAAAACTTATTTCACTTATTTACATATTACAAATAATAAAATTATATACAAAATTATTTATAAAATATAATATGATATTTATGAAAATATAATTTTGATTAACATTTTAAATAGAGTTTATAATTCTAATATAAAACCAATTAATTAATTAAAACATATATAATTAATAAAATAAAATAAAAACAAGCTTTAAAAAAATGGGGGAGGCCTGGATTTGAACCCAAGACCTCCCCATTACCAGCAAGGAGATGAACCACTGGGCTGAGCCTGCGTAGCTGATAGGGAATGCACCACATCCAATAAGTATCAAACCTAAAAAAAACAAAATAAATGAACAAAAATACAGAACCTGGGGATCGAACCCAGGTGCCAAGACTTACACGCGCATACACGTTGCCAGCTGAGCCATCAGCTTTTCTTTATAATTACAATGGCAAGAAAATATAATAAGATATAATGAAAATTTGAAATTATCTTTTCGTGCGTAGGGCTTCTTCTTCTTCCTTCGGACCTGCAACTTTACCTGCGAATTTATATACAAGTCTTCCTGCGAATTTTCCTGCATATGAAGAACCTACGAAACTCATACTTTACCAAACACACACGATTTTATCAAATTAACTACATAAATATGATCCACACACTTCACTGAATTGATTTATGGTCTTAAAATAGGTTTATAGCCATTTAATTAGAAAACCCTAAATCAAGAGGTATGAACCCTAAAATGGCATCTAGCGAATTAGTCACGGATTCTCCAAGATTTTTGCCCAGAATCCATTACAAGCTTCAACTAATCACGAATCAACAAACAAAATTAGTGAGCAATTCAACATGGTTTGGATGCAAATGATGATTGAGATACGATTAATGATGTCCAAGGATCATGTTTGAACCTTCAAATTGCCTGAAAAGTGATGGAAAGTAAGAAACCGAATCTGAGTTTTTTCTTGAAAAAGTTTGAATTTGATCTTATGCTTAGAGGTTGTCCAATCCGTCCTTTTGTGCTTGTTCATTTTATACATATATAGTAAGACCTAATTAGGTCAAAAAATCAGATCCTCCTTTGGACTTTTGGATCATTTGAGATTGAAAAATATATGCTTCCAAAATATTGAAATTTTTTTATATATCCTTGCTATTTTTTGTTGATCTGATTTTCCATGATCTCAATCACTTTTAATTGACCTTTAAGACTTTCTAGAACAAAAATCTTATCAAATATTGAAACTTTTATATTTTATTTTGATTTAAAATGATTTTTAATGTATAAAATCATAATAAATAAAATAAAATGAATAAAAAATTGAATAAATGATTTTTAATTCGTGCATGATGTCATGGAAGTGTTTGGGTCATAAAAATGCAAGCCCATTTGGAGAAATTTGGTTCTAAGGTCCCATTTGCTTCATAAACCTCTAAAAAATTTCCCAACTTTGCAAAGGCACAAATACCTCAATTTTAATGTTATGAAGGTGTTCTTAGACATTTTAGAAATCTTAGAGAGTCCTCTAACAAACCTCTTTGGTCTCATGTCCATATCTTTTTCCATTCTCAAGTTATGCCCTTTGGAAGATGTTGACGTTTTGTTGACTTTTAAAATGACCTATAATGTCTTAGCTCATACCTTCCAAATGAAGCATTTTTGGGCTTGTCTTGTGAGACACAAACTTGTAGAGAATTCAATTTCCTTTAAAATGAGCTTTGTATGGGAAATATTTGATGAAGCATGTGAAAGTTATGGTTGGTCTAAGTTCAGTTGACTTTTCCTGTGGAAACCCTAATTTAGAAACTCCTGATTCTTGATGATCTGAAATCTCCTTGATGAATCATGATCAAAACTTGATCAAATGATGAATTTTACTTCATATACTTGATGTTAGCAAAATATCATGAAATTTGACTTTGGTTTGACCATAGTTGACCTCAGTTTGACTTTTTAACTACTTTGACTGATTTTAGCCTATCTGATCATCTGACTGAGAAAATCTTTTGGGAAAGACTTGAAACTTGACATAGGGATTCTTGAAGACATATAGGATGCTATGAATCTCACTTGAAGCCTTGGAAGTCTATTTAGCCTGATGGAAGTCAAAACCCTAGTTTAAGATGCATTGCTTAGGAGGATGCATTGTCTGAGGGAAATGTCAAACTTTCTGACTAATTGTGAACCATGTGAACCTCTTGAGATACCTTATGAATCTTGTGAACCTTGTGAACCTCTTGGGATACCTTATAACACAGTGTCTTGTCTTGGTGAGGGCAAAGTTTGGGGTGCAATAGCTGCCCCTGTTCAATTTTCTGAAACCTGAGGGGTTAGGTTGGTATATGTGCCATTCGTGACCTGGAAGGTTGAAGGGGATTGAACACAAAAGCCCAAAAATTTGCACTCGCCGGTGTGTAAAGTAACAATGATGATTAGTTGTATATGCTTAAGTGGGCTTGAAGATGCCACTTGGAAGAACTGGAGATGGGCTTATAGATGCCATCCATACTATCAGGAGGTGATAATATCTTGATGTTGATACTGGATATCAGTACTAGGTCTTCGTATAGGCCGTCTCTGAATCGTTTATGCAACATGGTTTGAATTGAATGCTAGCACTAGATCTTTGTATAGATCGTCTCTGCATTATCTCTGGGGAAAACGAATATCCTTCATTAAGTGTCAGGGCTTAGATCTTCGTATAGATCGTCTCTGAACCATATCTAAGAACATACTTTAATTTAAGTGTCAGAACCAAATCTTCGTGGCGATTTTTTTCTGAAAGTATCAGCACTAGATCTTCGTATAGATCGTCTCTGAACTGTTTTGAATTGTTGAATAGACCAGTAGAAATAAATCTTCGTGACGATTATCTCTTCTGGAAATATCCTGGATTAGGGAATAGATCTTCGTATAGACCGTTTGCCTACTATCCAAGGACAACTTGAGTAATGATTATCAGCAATGAATTTTCGTGGCGATCATTCCTGAATTAAGTATCAGCACTAGACCTTCGTATAGATCGTCTCTGACCTGTTGTGAATTGTTAATAGTATTTTATCTGTATATAACCATCCTGCAAGGAAAAGGTTAGTTTATGCAATATGTATGCATGTATGGCATGGTGTATCTAAGTAAATGTATTATGCATTTATGGATATGTTATGTTATGATGTAAATGATGTATGTATGAATCATGCAGCTTGAAGCGTCTGGATATATTTGTATAACAACTGCTGGCTAGGGAAAATAAATCCCGCTTCGTTGCTGAAGAATATGAGGAACTTGTTCCCGTCTTGTTTGATAGTACAGTATTTATAACCTCCCGTCTTCGTTCGTCGTACTTCTATTGAGGGAATAAGTTCCTGAGTATCCCGACTGAGGATAAAAGAGATGGACATAAATTCAAGGGGAGATGTAACTTGAATTATCTATGAAGATATATTTGCTCTGCTGGGGATTTGTAGTAGTCTTGTGGGGATGAACCGGAGAAGTTTCGTTGAATTCCTACCGTATTTCATCCTTAGTAAATACTATTACTGCATTTTATGCATTTCTGGTAAACATCAATCATATTCAAAAGCATACATACATTCAAACACAACCAATGGACGTTTACGTTTATGTAAACAGGGTAAAAGTAAATATGGATTCAAAGACAAGATTTTATTTATGTTATAAAGTGACCTATACACAAGCAAGTTTGTACAAGGAGACAAAAATCCTAGTAAGAGGAAATTTTCGTAAAAGTTTTACAAAGCAAAGAAAAACAGCTATGTGAGAAATAATCCTATTGAGTTTCAATTCTACTATTGCCATTATCTTCAATTATCTCGTCTTCTGCTGTTGAGACAGAAATGATTGGATTGATCTTTATCTGTTCGAGCTTGAGTTAGGTAGTACTTGATAGTTGGAGTTATATGGGTGATCCAACGAGACATAGTCATACGCTTTAATCCCTAACTTTTGCTTGGATTGCCTTTTCAGGTTTTCAATCCACCGGGATACCCTTTTTTGCCCAAGCCGCCCTTTCAGGTTTTCGACTTGCCGGGTGCACATATATATATATATATATATATATATATATATATATATATATATATATATATATATATATATCCCTAATTTTTTCCTGAACCCTTTTGGTTCGTCGGGATGCCCTTATTTTTGCCTAGGCCAGTCAACCTAGCGGGTCTCTTTTTATGCGTAGTATTTTTTAACTATGTCTGCGTTTACAAGCTGTGGGAAGTCTTCACCATCCATAGTAGTAAGCATCATGGCACCTCCTGAGAATACCCTCTTGACTACAAATGGTCCTTCGTATGTAGGAGTCCACTTGCCCCTAGGATCACCCTCTGGTAGTATGATACACTTGATTACCAAGTCACCAGCCTGATATACCTTTTGCTTAACCTTCTTATTAAAAGCTTTGATCATTCGTTTCTGGTACATCTGACCGTGACAAACAGCTGCCAGCCTTTTCTCATCAATCAAATTTATCTAGTCAAGTCGAGTCTGAATCCATTCATCTTCATCCAAGCCTGCATCCTTCATGATTCTTAAGGAGGGGATCTGAACTTCAATGGGCAGAACTGCTTCCATACCATAGACTAAGGAGAATAGGGTTGCCCCTGTTGAAGTACGTATTGTAGTACGATAACCATGAAGAGCAAATGGTAACATATCATGCCAATCTTTATAAGTAACAGTCATCTTCTGTAGAATCTTCTTGATGTTCTTATTGGCAGCTTCTACTGCCCATTCATTTTTGGACGATACGGAGAAGAGTTGTGATGTTTAATCTTGAACCGCGTGCAAAGATCAGTAATCATGGTGTTGTTCAGATTAGAGCCATTATCTGTGATAATCCTTTCATGGATGTCATACCTACATATGATATTATTCTTAATGAATTGAGCCACCACATTCTTAGTAACAGATGCAAATGAAGCTGCCTCCACCCACTTAGTAAAGTAATCAATAGCAACTAGGATGAAACGATGCCCATTAGAAGCAGTAGGCTTGATCTCACCAATCATATCAATGCCCCACATGGCAAAAGGCCAAGGAGCAGTCAACACATTCAATGGAGCTGGAGGTATGTGCACTTTATCAGCATGGATTTGACACTTGTGACATGTTCTGGAATGTTGATAGCAGTCAGCTTCCATAGTAGACCAATAGTAACCTGCTCTCAATATCTTCTTTTCCATGGTATGACCACTAGAATGAGTGCCAAAGATCCCATCATGCATGTCTTCCATAATCTCTATTGCTTCCTTCTTATCCACACAACTAAGAAAAGTTAAATCATGATTGCGCTTGTATAAAATTCCATTACTTAAAAAGAACTTAGCAGAAAACCTCCTCAGAAATTTCTTATCTTTGACAGATGCCCCTTCAGGGAACTCCTGAGTTTCAAGATATCTTTTCACCTCATAGAACCAAGGCTTTTCCTCTCCTCCTTCAGTGTCAATTTTATTGCAATATGCAGGCTTCTCAAATCTATCAATAATGATCTTGGGAGCTTCATCATCCCAGCTAATCTCAAACATAGATGCCATGGTGGCTAGTGCATCTGCCAACTGATTCTCTCCTCGTGGAATATGTCCAAAGGTAATCTCTCCAAAATATGGGATCAGAGACATCACATGCTCTCTGTAAGGAATTTGATTTTCATGCCTGGTATCCCAATCTCCTTTAATCTGACTAACTACCAGGGCTGAATCTCCATATACGTCCAGGAACTGAATCTTCATCTCAATGGAAGCCTTGATACCCAGGATACATGCCTCATACTCAGCCATGTTATTGGTACAATAGAAACAAAGTCTTGCAGTAATCGGGGTATGACAACCTTCAGGGGAAATGATCACAACACCAACACCATTACCAAGTGCATTAGAAGCTCCATCAAAAACCATAGTCCATCGGGATCCTTGTTCAGGTCTGTCATATTTTCCAGGTTCTTCGGTAATGATCATAATGTCTTCATCAGGGAACTCAAAACTCATTGACTGGTAATAATCCACTGCTTGATGAGCCAAATGATCAGCTACAACACTTCCTTTAATGGCTTTCTGAGTAGTGTACTGTATATCATATTCTGTTAAGATCATTTGTCATCTCGCTATTCGTCCAGAGAGAGAAGGTTTCTTGAATATGTACTTGATTGGATCCATCTTTGAAATCAACAAGGTAGTATGAGTCAACATATACTGTCTTAGTCGGCGAGCAGCCCATGCCAAAGCGCAACAAGTTTTCTTGAGCAGTGAGTATCTTATTTCACAGTCGGTAAACTTTTTGCTAAGGTAGTATATTGCCTTCTCTTTTCGACCAGACTCGTCATGTTGCCCCAACACACACCCCATTGAGTTGTCAAATACTGTTAAGTACATAATCAAAGGTCTTCCATCAACTGGTGGCATCAAGATTGTAGGTTCTAAAAGATATCTCTTGATTTCCTCAAAGGCTGTCTGACACTCGTCATTCCATTCCATCACCTGATCTTTCTTCAGTAACTTGAAGATTGGCTCACAGGTAGCAGTTAAATGGGAAATAAATCTTGAAATGTAATTTAATTGTCCCAAGAAACCTCTAACTTCCTTTTCAGTACAGGGAGCTGGCATCTCTTGTATGGCTTTCACTTTTGCAGGATCCACTTCAATACCTTTTCCACTGACAATGAAACCCAGGAGTTTACCAGACCTAACTCCAAAAGTACACTTGTTTGGGCTCAATCTCAGCTTGTATTTCTTCAACCTTTCAAACAGCTTATGCAGATGATTAAGGTGTTGTTCTTCATTCTGGTACCTTGCTATCATATCATCCACATATACCTCTATCTCATGATGAATCATATCGTGAAACAAAGCCACCATAGCACACTGATATGTTGCCCCAACATTCTTCAAACCAAATGGCATCACTTTATAGCAAAAGGTGCCCCACTGTGTCACAAATGTAGTCTTCTCCATATCTTCAGGTGCCATCTTGATTTGATTGTAACCAGAGAAACCATCCATAAAAGAGAATACCTTATGCTGAGCAGTGTTGTCTACCAGAACATCAATATGAGGAAGTGGAAAGTCATCTTTAGGGCTAGCCTTATTCAAATCTCTGTAATCCACACACATACGTACCTTACCATCTTTTTTGGGTACAGGTACCACATTTGCAACCCATTAAGGATAAGAAGTCACAGCTAAGAACCATGCATCAAACTGCTTCATCACTTCTGCTTTAATCTTTTCTGACATCTCCGGACGCATACGACGAACCTTCTGTTTATTTGGACGACAATCTTCTTTTACCGGTAAACGGTGAACCACAATGTCTGTATCCAACCCTGGCATATCTTCATATGACCAAGCAAAGATCTCCACATAATCACGTAACATCTGAATTAGTCTGCTCTTAACACCATCTTCTAGTTCAGCCCATATCTTGACCTCTTTCCTGTTTTCTTCAGTTCCCAGATTCACAACTTCGATTGGCTCTTCATGTGGCTGTATAGCTTTCTCTTCTTGTTGTAATAACCTAGAAAGCTCTACAGGTACTTCACAATCTTCCTCCTTTCCATCTTCAGCTTGATAGATCGGATTCTCGAAATTATAATTGGCAATAGTAGAACTGTTATCAACAGGATCCAGAGTGGATGAGGATCTGCATTTTAGTGATATGGGTGTGTGTAAGAACACATAGCTAATAAAAACAAAAATAAAAATAAAGAAAGACAAGGAGCACAGTATTTACGAAAATGAAACGTCCATTGATTTTTATTGAATGAAGTATGCAAATGAAATGACATCCCGAAACAAGCATACCATTGTGCCCCGGGTAAGACACAAGGCTTAAAAGTTAAATTGTTTTAAAAATTACAAACTTAGAATAAGAACACAGTAATAGTATTTTCTCCTGACTAAAGGAGATAGAAATAATGTCTTCAGTCTTCCAGTTGCTGAGTCCATCACCCATGGTAGGAAAGATCCAATCATCCAGGTTGTAGTCTTCATTAAAGTCACCCAAATCATTGATTTGATCTCTTATGACCCCTTGATTAGTGATACGAACAGCACGAGCACGACGAACAACCTTATGAGATTCTTCTTCAACCACAACTCTAGCATCTTTGAGGGAGGCCATTGTATGAGGCACTCTGGTAACCACAGGAACTCTTTTAACAACAGAGGGAGCTTCAGTAGCAGGAACGACCCAAGGAACTACTTCAAATTTCTGGCAAGGAGTCTCAACATATTCACCCTCCACCTCAACATATTTAAAAGTATCCACATGACTGACCATGTATTCTTATTCACCATAAATAGTGACGATCTTTCCTTTCACCGGATATTTCAACTTCTGATGTAAAGTGGAAGTCACAGCACCTGCCCCATGGATCCAGGGGCGCCCAAGCAAACAGGAGTACGTAGGACGAATATCCATTACATAGAAAGTAGAGTCGAATACTTGAGAGCCTACTTTGACCGGGAGATCTACTTCTCCATGTACCACTCTTCTTGAGCCATCAAAGGCCCTCACTACTACATTACTTAGTCTTAACACAACATCCTCAGAATTGAGCTTGTCCAGAACCTCTTTGGGGAGTACATTTAATGAAGAACCATTGTCCACCAGCACACGAGACAAGGTAGTGCCCCTACATTCAATGGAGATATGCAAAGCTCTGTTATGGTTTCTCTTGGAAGGAGTCAAGTCAGCATCAGAAAAGCCTAATCCATTATCATAAGTCTGATGTGCAACACAATTCTCAAATTGATCCACAGAAATCTCATTTGGCACATGAGCAGTCTTCAAGAACTTGATTAAGGCTTTAGCATGAGCCTCAGAACACAGCAACAAAGATAACATGGAGATTTTGGAGGGAGTATGCCCCAACTGGTCAACAATATCATAATCACTCTTGCGAATGATCTTCAGCACTTCTTCCATCTGTTTAGAAAGATTTTCAGCAGTCGGTGCCTCAGCTTGCACAGGTTCAACCACATGACCTTTGCCTCGAGCATCAGTACTTTGCTCAGAAGTGGAGTTAGTAGTCGGAGTAACTACACTTTTTGAGGTAGCCGGAGGAGAGAAAATTCTTCCACTTCTGGTGATCTTACTAGATCTAACAATATTGTCAACATCAAGACTAGTATCAGTAATAGGTGTATCAGTCAAAGGTTCTTGCTTGACACCATGAATGTAAACATCAGAACCATAATTCCAGTGTATAGTTTTATCAGAAGTATAAGGAACAGGACCAGGAATGGTAATAATCATGGGAGCCACTCTAACTTCAGCAACAGTCTTCACAGGGTCTTCAGCAGTAATCCTGACAGGACCCTTAGAGGTGATCCTGACAGGGCCTTTGGAGGTAATCTTCACTGGCACTTTATCAACCATGGCCACATCTTCAAGCTTCGTACTTCGAGTCAGATGTTCGCACATACTTTCAACAGAAGGTGTCCTCTCAAACAATATAGTGTAATTGTCCATGAGGCGTTGAATACCATCTTTTAACTTCCAGCAGCTATCAGGTTTGTAGGCACAATAAAAATAGTCTTCATTACAACCTGGAAAGAATCCAGCCTGCACCAGTTTCTTCTTGATAATGGATAAGGGGGTGGTCACATATGCTACTGAGGAAACATAGGAAACTTCATCAACAACATTAACAGTCTTCTCATGATTGGGCATGGGAGCATTGATCACATTTGGGGTCCCAGGAGGGTCAAATTCAATCTCCCTAGCTTCAATCATATCTTGAATCTTGTTTTTCAACACCCAACAGTTGTTGGTGTCATGTCCCGGACTATTAGAATGATATGCACATCTTACATTAGGATTGTATCGATGAGAGGAAGTATTAGGATTCAGAGGAGGGTCCTTCAAAGTGATGAGTTCCCCTTTCAACATGTGTTGCAAGGCTTGGGCCAGTGACATGTTGATTTTGGTGAATTGTCTTCTAGGTTTTTGTTGATTGTTTTGTGGTTGTTCTGGTGCTGCAGGAGTATGATTGGAAATGTGAACTGCTCCCACAGATTAGTGATTCCTGCTACGACTATGTTGACCATACACAGTGTTAGACTCCTTCTTTCCACTAGGGGGCTTATTAGCAGTGCTTGATGAAGAGACACCCACATGTATCTTACCACTTCTTATACCACTCTCCACACGTTCTCTAGTCATTATCAATTCGGTGAAACCAGATGACGAACTTCCAATAAGGTGACTATAGAAAGCACCACTCAATGTACTCATAAACATATCCACTAGCTCCCTGTCAGTCAGAGGAGGTTGAACTCATTGAAACTCTCCCTTTCCATTTTTGGGCATACTCTTTGAAACTCTCCTTAGCACCCATAGACATGCTTTGGAGCTGCATACGAGTTAGTGCTAAATCAACATTATATTGGTATTGCCTGTAGAAGGCCTCAGCAAGATCATTCCAATCACAAATATTAACACTCTCCAGTTGGTAATACCATTCCAATTGAGATCCAGACAAGCTCTCTTGGAAGAAATGAATCCATAACTTCTTATCAGCAGTATGTGGTTGAATCCTCCGGACATAAGATCTTAAATGCAGCTTAGGACATGAAACCCCATCATACACCACAAAAACAGGAACCTTGAAGCCAACATCTTGTACTTCTCTTCACTAGTAGGATCATGATAATAATTTGCCTCAGAATCAGAATCTCCCACAGTGTCATGGAGACTCCCTCCCTCTTTTTCAGAATTTTCAGACTCAGAATCCTCAATCTATTCCTTTGTCTTGATGGGACCTCTGAACCTTCTTCCCAGATTGATAAGGCCTCCTGATCTTCTAGTCTTCTTCTTCTTCTTAGCCAGCAATGTCTCCAACTCATCTTGTCCCTTGGACAAGTTCAGAATCAACTCTTGGAATTGTGCATTCTGAGCCTGGAGATCTTTGACAGTCTGTTCAAGAGCCATTTCTGCTGAAATAAATAACAAGAAGATAAGATACCTATTCATAAGAAACCTGTGATGCAATGATATGGTATGTAAATGCATATGCAATGTTTTCAAGGACCGCAGGATTTAAATTTGTTTAAACAATCAGAAAGTAAACTTTTATTAGTAAACAATAAACTTGTTTGCCCCTTGGGCTTACAACAAAAATGAAATGAATACACAAATGGGGTTTTAAGTCTCCCATGGACATTTCCTCTTTGTGTTGAGGTATGAGTTGAGATTCCGCTCCTCGTGAAGTTGTTTTGTTAGCTCCAGGATTCTTTCTTGACTTGCTTTGTAATGAGTCTCAAAAGTATCTCTTTGCTCCTTCAACTGGATCCAGGACCTTTGTAACTCCTCCATATCAGTGGGCATGTCTAGATGAAGAATGACATAAGAAGTATCTCCTTCAGCAACAGGCTCCATGGTAACTGGCAGGATAGCAGGATATGGCATCATAAGAGTCTGAGCACGAGATCGCACCCATCTGAGATAAGGTTCCATAGGAATAATGTACTTTGGTTCCAGAATCTTGCTGTCAACCTTGTTCACTTTACCCCATGCTCGTATAAACTTTTGACGGTAACTTTGCAGATCGCTATCGTAGTTGAACACAATACCCTGAATAAGCATGTCATGAGGACCATCATTCCGAGCATAACCAAACTGACGTAAAGCTAAAGAAGGATTGTAGGTAATGCCCCCTCTTACGCCAAGGAGTGGCACATTAGGGAACTCCCCACAACGGTCAATGATAGTAACATTCTCCATAAATCTAGCACACCAATGAATATCTGAATGAGAAAGTGACATAATCCTCTTGGACCACCTTAACCCTTGTTCATTCTTCATCACTGATCGAGGAAGGTGAGAAATAAACCACCTAGACAATAAAGGTATGCAGCACATCAGAGTTCCTCGTGCCTTTGTAGTACGGGTATGAAGAGAGTGTAAGATGTCTCTAAGCAATGTAGGCACTGGGTTTTGAGTCAGGAATATGTTGATGGCGTGTACGTCTATGAACTAGTCTGGATTAGGGAACAACACTAAGCCATAGATCAATAGGGCTAAGATCTCCTCAAAAGCATCATAACTCATAGCCTTCAGGAATACCCTTAACCCCACTTCTTGTTTCTAGAACAATGTCTGATTTCTTCAAATGTAAGGCTGCAACAATGACTTCAGGTTTAGGCTCTTTTTCCAAGCCTGTGAAAGGTTTCTGATCAAGGATAGGTATACCCAGAAGCTTGGAGAACTCTTCCATTGTAGGAACCTGCTGATTATCGGGGAATGTGAAGCAATGATGTTTAGGATCAAAGAACTGAAACAGAACACTCATCATGTCTTCATTGAACCCTGAAGTGACTAGATCCAGTAGGTGACCATGCCTCTTAATGAACTGGGAGTTTTCAGAAACTTGAGAGACCAATTCCTTAAGCTTAGGAGGTATCCCTACAAAGTTGATCAGGATAGTATTCCTATGAGTAGAAGCCATGACCTGCAACAAAGAACAAAGATAAATCCTTTGGTCCTTGAAATGGTTAGTGAAAATGCTATGCTTATGATGCCTGATGATGCTATGATGTTATGCTCAATCACAAACATGTGGCACACACAAACAAGTCACATAATAGCCCTAGGTTTGAAGGCTTGCATGAGGTTTAAAGGTAAGTACCCTCCCCTGAAGTTTAGTTGGTTCATCCTATCCTATAAAGTAACCAGGTTCTAAGGGATCTCAATATCATTGATCCTTCACAAGGGTGGTTGTTCAGTAGGCCAATTACTTGCCAACCAAAACCCTACAAGTTTAGAATCTCAATGAGTGTAGCATCGAGTATCAACCAACTTCAGTCTTCACCAAAGCCGGTTATATCACTACTTTTCTAAAGGCCAAGATGGGATGACTAGGGTTCTAAAAGTCAGTTAGCGTATTGACAACATATGGCAGCCTCATATTATCCTTAACTTACTTAAGGAACATAAGCACCCACCAAGAAGTCACACTAACTATGGCCACCAGATCAACCATATCGGTATACGCCGTACAGTTCCTTGGTCTATTGCCATTTACCTAAGGTACACTAGATCCGGGTTAGGATCTTTCACACATAAGAGTCCCAACAAGTAAAGTAAAGCAAACAAAACAAACAATTTTAAAGTGATCTAATTCCTAAGGGTACCCCTCTTTTATTAAGTCCCCAGCAGAGTCGCCAGTTCTGTAACACGGTGGGAGAACTGACTTTAGTTAAATGTTGCGGATAGTAAGAGTCGCCACCGACTTTTATTTTATCCAAATGGAAAGGGCATAAAAGAACAGGAAAGACATCAAAAAGATTTTGAGTTCGGGGGGTAGTTTATACAAAGGGAAGGTGTTAGCACCCTTTATATCCATGGTTATCCATGGGCTCTTAGTTACTTAGCTCACTTTAAACTGTTTTGAAGAGTGTAGTGTGTGATTAGAAATTTTTCTGAGTACTTTGTAATGATCCTCGTATGGATGTATACAAATCCTTATTTTGAAAAATGTTTAAGAAAGTATTGTGAGGTGTGAAAAGTATTTTTGAAGAGCGAGCAAGCAACTAAGAGATACCTACCCTAGATTAAGTCTTTCATATTCTCGTATGTTCTTTTAATGGTAAGACTATACCTATTATTAAGGAATAGATAGTCATTACCTTGGATGTAATAAGGGACATGTGAAGGGACATCTGAATTTAGGCAACTGCAAGATGTCTTTAGCAATTCGTAGGGACTTATCATCTTTTATTCGAAGGGACAAGATCATTTATCGTAGGCAACCTCGAAGGGACTTGTCTTATAATTTGAAGAGACTTGATGATATTTTATGAAGGGACTTTGCTTAAGACACCTTACTTGACCTTAAAAATAGGCAACATGAGAGGTAACCTTAGAAAGTGTAGGATGGCGATCAAAGATCGACTTACGTGTGTGAGTGTTCATATTCAAGTATTTATCTTATTTAATTAGTTTTCTAAATTATTTTAATTACACATAGTTATACACACTCTAAAATTACTAACCATGGCAATAAAAATATTTACAAAAATAAAATAGACAAAAAATAAATCTACGACTATTACATGGCTTTCGCAATTACATAATAATAGAAACAATAATGATAAATATAATAAATAAGTAATAATTTAAAGGTTAGCAATAATGAAATAATAATAATAATAAAAAGGGTTAGTAAAAATATAAAGAATATAAAATTTAAGAGAATTTTTTTTAAGTTAAATAAACATTTAGAAATTTTTTTAGAAGAAAATAGAACAATTAATAATAATAATAAACAAATATTAATTATTTACATATTAAACAAATAATAAATAATTAATGATACTTTATAAAAATATTAGATTAAATTTTTAAAGGTTATGAAAAATTTGGATTAAGAAAATTAGGGTTTAGATTTTTATTTAAGAAAAAATTAGGGTTTAAATATTTTAATAATTAATTAAAACTTATTTCACTTATTTACATATTATAAATAATAAAATTATATACAAAATTATTTATAAAATATATTATGATATTTATGAAAATATAATTTTGATTAACATTTTAAATAGAGTTTATAATTCTAATATAAAACCAATTAATTAATTAAAACATATATAATTAATAAAATAATTAAAAACAAGCTTTAAAAAATATGGGGGAGGCCTGAATTTGAACCCAGGACCTCCCCATTACCAGCACGGAGATGAACCACTGGATTGCTCCTGCGTAGCTGATAGGGAATGCACCACATCCAATAAGTATCAAACCTATAAAAAAAACAAAATAAATGAACAAAAATACAGAACCTGGGGATCGAACCCAGGTGCCAAGACTTACACGCGCATACACGTTGCCAGCTGAGCCATCAGCTTTTCTTTATAATTACAATGGCTAGAAAATATAATAAGATATAATGAAAATTTGAAATTATATTTTCACGCGCAGGGCTTCTTCTTCTTCCTTCAGACCTGCAACTTTACCTACGAATTTATATACAAGTCTTCCTGCGAATTTTCCTGCATATGAAGAACCTGCGAAACTCATACTTTACCAAACACACACGATTTTATCAAATTAATTACATAAATATGATCCACACACTTCACTGAATTGATTTATGGTCTTAAAATAGGTTTATAGCCATTTAATTAGAAAACCCTAAATCAAGAGGTATGAACCCTAAAATGGCATCTAGCGAATTAGTCACGGATTCTCCAAGATTTTTGCCCAGAATCCATCACAAGCTTCAACTAATCACGAATCAACAAACAAAATTAGTGTGCAATGCATAAATAGTGAGAATCGAAAATTTTAAAACATAGAACAAGAGGGATTCAGTTTGAGCAATTCAGCATGGTTTGGATGCAAATGATGATTGAGATACGATTAATGATGTCCAAGGATCATGTTTGAACCTTCAAATTGCCTGAAAAGTGATGGAAAGTAAGAAACCGAATCTGAGTTTTTTCTTGAAAAAGTTTGAATTTGATCTTATGCTTAGAGGATGTCCAATCCGTCCTTTTGTGCTTGTTCATGTTATACATATATAGTAAGACCTAATTAGGTAAAAAAATCAGATCCTCCTTTGGACTTTTGGATCATTTGAGATTGAAAAAGATATGCTTCCAAAATATTGAAAAAATTTGATATATCCTTGCTATTTTTGGTTGATCTAATTTTCCATGATCTCAATCACTTTTAATTGACCTTTAAGACTTTCTAGAACAAAAATCTTATCAAATATTGAAACTTTTATATTTTATTTTGATTTAAAATGATTTTTAATGTATAAAATCATAATAAATAAAATAAAATGAATAAAAATTTGAATAAATGATTTTTAATTCGTGCATGATGTCATGGAAGTGTTTGGGTTATAAAAATGCAAGCCCATTTGGAGAAATTTGGTTCTAAGGTCCCATTTGCTTCATAAACCTCTAAAAAATTTCCCAACTTTGCAAAGGCACAAATCCTCAATTTTAATGTTATGAAGGTGTTCTTGGACATTTTAGAAAGCTTAGAGAGTCCTCTAACCAACCTCTTTGGTCTCATGTCCATATCTTTTTCCATTCTCAAGTTATGCCCTTTGGAAGATGTTGACTTTTTGTTGACTTTTAAAATGACCTATAATGTCTTAGCTCATACCTTCCAAATGAAGCATTTTTGGGCTTGTCTTGTGAGACACAAAGTTGTAGAGAATTCAATTTCCTTCAAAATGAGATTTGGATGGGAAATATTTGATTAAGCATGTGAAAGTTATGGCTGGTCAAAGTTCAGTTGACTTTTTCTATGGAAACCCTAATTTAGAAACTCCTGATTCTTGATGATCTGAATCTCCTTGATGAATCATGATCAACCCTTGATCAAATGATGAATTTTACTTCATATAATTGATGTTAGCAAAAAATCATGAAGTTTGACTTTGGTTTGACCATAGTTGACCTCAGTTTGACTTTTTAACTGCTTTGACTGATTTTAATTTATCTGATCATCTGACTGAGCAAATCTTTTGGGAAAGCCTTGAAACTTGACATAGGGATTCTTGAAGACATATAGGATGCTATGAAGCACACTTGAAGCATTGGAAGTCTATTTAGCCTGATGGAAGTCAAAACCCTAGTTAAAGATGCATTGCTTAGGAGGATGCATTGTCTGAGGGAATTGTCAAACTTTCTGACTAATTGTGAACCTTGTGAACCTCTTGTGAACCTTGTGAACCTCTTGAGATACCTTGTGAATCTTTTGAACCTTGTGAACCTCTTAGGATACCTTAGTACACAATGTCTTGTCTTGGTGTGGGCAAATTTTTCGGTGTAACACTCGGGTACGCCCTCGGTCTTTATCAGAGCCCTTTCACTTGATTTTTAGTGGAAAGGTGGATTTGAATTTTTCGAATTCACTGTGTTTCCTCTGCTTTTTAGGTGAAACTAGTCAGAAGAATACTCGCGGGGTTGAGGAGGTCCCTGCTTCTGATAGCGCGGATATCCTTGCTCAGGACCATTTATGGATAATGGACGAGCCGATCGAAACAGCCTCTCGATTTGCGGTGGACGCTTCGGACACATGGGATAGGATTGAGAAGAAGAGGGAGGGGGAGGACGCTAATTGGAAAGCCTTACCTCCGAAACCTACCCAGAGGATATGTTCACGCTTTCCTGCTCTCCGGTTTCCGATGTACGAATTCGCGTTTTGCGAGGCTGGGTATTGTCTGCCCTTTACTGATTTTTCAATAGGAGGTTTTTACTCACCTTGAGCTTGCGCCTTCCCAACTGCATCCCAATGCCCTGGCCTTCATAAGGGCTTTCGAGTTGATATGTCGCTACTTGGAGATAGGGGCGACAATCAGTTTAGTCTTTAGGATCTTCCATCTATAGAGGAAGTCCCAGGTTGGTCGACACAATTGGGTGTCGTTGAAGCAAGTGAGCAGACTCTTCAAGGCATACCTGGATTTTGTTCGGGATTTCAAATACTGTTTCTATGTTATCCAACCACGCTCACAGGTTTCCAAGGATTCGCTATTCGACAGGGAGATGGTTGGCGAGGATAAGAAAATGGTGGCCCACTTTCCGTTGGAGTGGGTGAATATGCTTTTCTGCCATTCCAACGAGCACTACATTACCATGCCCGAAGATTATAGCATTAATGATACCACAACTTATAATACGCTATTTAACTTTGTTGCTAGTTTTCGTCCCACTGAGCTCGTTGACTCTAACGGGAACGCCCTTCTTAGGCCTGATGGGAGGCCGGCCACTCTGGCCAGGCTAATAAATGTGAATTTGTTGCTTAGTTTCCCAAACGACGAGGCAACGATGCAACTCTTAGGTAGTTTATAATCTTTAAGTTTTTGCTTCGTGGATATGATTGACAACTAACTAGTTTTCATGTTGTTTTTGCAGCACAAATGGCCGAGATCCGAGATCGTCTGGTGAAGGCGATCAAAGGGAACATAAAGAAGGGTGTGAAGGGTTGGGTCGAAGATATTAAGGATCAGACCACTCTAGATGGCTTTGTTGCGTCAGGCTGTTCTACACCGGGGACCACTCTGCTGGGTGGGTCTCCATTGGGTAAGAGGCAACAGACTAAGGAGCCATATTCTCCTTCGAAAACTAACGCAGCGTCGACGGGCCCATTTGACTTTCCCGCTTGTGTTAATCAGAGGTCTTTATTCGACGAAGGGTCATCTATTTGAGCTCCTGATCATGATGTTGCTACCATCCTTTCCGCAGATTCAAAGAGTTTGAGAGCCGAGCCCTGTCAAGACGTTGTGGGGATGATCTGGATTCTGGAGGCCTCCCTTTCTTTCAATGTCACCGACCTCGTCTCCCACAAGGACCTTCAAGCTGCCAAGGATCGAATTTCCAAATTGGAGGTCGAAAATGCGAAGGTGGAAAATGACGTGCTCCAGGCCAAGGGGCACTATATGAGCAAGCTCGAGCTCATGAGGATGTTTACAGAGATCTGGAACAAGATGGTGGAGCTCACCAGTGACAACGAGCGTCTAAAGAAACGGGTTGAGGAGGCGGAAGGCAAAGGTGGTCGTCGGGGAGGACGAGATCAAGGAAGAAGCCGCTATGACGACCAGGGTTGAGCTGATTTCCCGAATTAGACTGTTGGTGCAAGATAACTTGAGTATGGCTTCATTTGGCTTCTACAATGCCATGGAAAAGCTTAAGGTGACTAATCTTGGTTTGGACCCGGTCGTTAAAGGTACCGGTCCCCTGCACCGTGTGAAAGACGGGGCCTTTATGCCTCTAGATGAATAGTTGTCTGGCCTTCGTGCCAATATTAACTTTTGATAAGCTTTTGTTTGGGTCTTGGTCCCCTTCTATGTAATGACAATGCTGGCCGTATGGTCAATGATTTTTTTGTTAATTTAATGTTTTTTTATAGCTTATTTGTGCATTGTTATTAAAATTGCATGTGTGTTTATATTTTTC
This sequence comes from Lathyrus aphaca, assembly GCA_963966055.1. Lineage (NCBI taxonomy): Eukaryota > Viridiplantae > Streptophyta > Magnoliopsida > Fabales > Fabaceae > Lathyrus > Lathyrus aphaca. The sequence continues at coordinate 393,198,722 of OZ014519.1, read as the reverse complement.
TAAGTTTGAAGAATTGGCGAATGCCCGACTAAATATGTTAAACTAGATAATGTATGGAACTGGTCGAGGAGTGAGATTCGTTCTCTCTAGAGGGGTTTGGGGACACGGTTATGTCCCTGTTCCCTAAGCTTTAGACCTTTCCAATCGTAAGCTGGGGGTCTGCCACACTGGTATGGCAACGGAGGAGCTCGTTTGAGTTGTCCTCGTTGGGCGATTCAGTTGTTTGACTAATGGGTAATTGATCGCACACGTTTGTGTCGAGGTTTGTACTTATACCACGATACATCCCTGTGGTCGGGAACGTCCACCCTATTGGTATGGTCTTATGGCCGACAGTTATTCCGCACTTTGGCTGAATTTTAGTTTTAATATTGTTTAAGATTTTCAGCATTCCATGGTCGAGAAAATGGTTCTCCATTCAGTTCTTCGAGGTAGTATGCACCTTGTCCCGTTTTTTATTTTATGCGATATGGGCCTTCCCAGTTGGCTGCGAGTTTGCCTTCTCGCGAGTCTTGATTTCTGCACAGGACAAGGTTGCCCACCTGGAATTCTCTTTTGAAGACTTTGTTGTCATAACGTAACGAGATTTTTTATTTTAGGGATTCCTCGCAGAGAGCTTCCCTCGAGCGGACTTCTTTAACCAAGTCGAGTTCCTCCCTTAAAGCCTTGTCATTGAGTTCTTCTTCTAAAGGGGACTGTGTTCGGCGAGAAGGCTCACTGGCCTCCGCGAGGATTACTGCCTCAGTCCTGTATGTCATCCAGGATGGAGTCTCCCTGGTTGTCGAATGTGGGGTGGTTCGATAGGCCCATAATATGCTATGGAGTTCCTCGACCCACCTGTTCTTTGCCTTGCCTAATTGTCGTCTAAGGTCCCGTAGGATAACTCTGTTAGCGGCCTCGGCTTGCCCGTTTGTCTGGGGTGTCTCGATGGATGCGAAGTGTTATTTGGTTCCTGTTTTAGTGACAAAGTCTTGAAAATTTCTGTCCGTGAATTGGGTGTTGTTGTCCGTTATAAGGGACTGTGGTACGCCAAACCTAGCTAAGATGTTTCTCTTATAAAATCGTAGGGTGTTAAACGCGGTGATTCTGGACATGGCCTCGGCCTCTATCCATTTAGTAAAGTAATCAACGACTATAATCAGTTTTTTATTTTGGAAAGAACCTATCGTGAAGGGACCGAGGATGTCCATGCCCCACTGTGAAAATGGCCATGGCGATGAAATTGTCTTCAAAATATCGGGGGTGCAACGTGTATATCCCATGGAGTTAGCACTTCTCGCATCTTTTTACGTGTTCACGGGCATCATTTTGCATAGTCGGCTATTAGTAACCAGCTCACAATGTTTTGCGGGCCAGAGATCTGCCACCCAGGTGTTGAGCATTAATTCCTTCGTGTATCTCGTGAAGAATGTCAGATATGTTGCCTTCCTCGACACATCTCAGGAGTGGGATGGAAAATCCTCGGCGGTACATTTTGTCATCCACTAGGACATAGGAGGAAGTGCGGAGTTTTGTGGCGCTGGAATCCTTCTTGTCTTCGGGAAGCTCCCCGATCGTCAAGTATCGGAATGCGGGAAGCATCCTGCAACCATTGTCTCCTATGACGTTGATATTAACGGTGATGCCAACCTTTTCAATTATGGGATAAGGGAGCGTTACGTGGATAACAAATTTTTCCACACCTTTCTTTCGTGTACTAGATAACTTTGACAGTACGTCTGCCTGCGAGTTGCGCTCGCGCGAGATATGCTGGACGTCCCATATCCTGAATTGCGCAAGCATTTGCTGCACCAGAGCCAAGTACTCGATCAAGTTGTCGTTCTTCTCTTGATACTATCCTTTTACTTACAAGGCGACCAACTGCGAGTCGGTGAAGATTGTGACTTCTTGGGCCCCCATATCCCTTGCGAGTTAGATTCCTGCCAGGAAGGCTTCATACTCATCCTGGTTGTTAAATGTTGGAAAAGAGAGAACTAATGATACCTCAACCATGAGGCCTTCTTTATTTTCGAGGATGATCCCTACTCCGCTACCAGAAGGACCAGATGCCCTGTCGACATAGATGCTCCATTTGCGGACACCTTCCGAAGGGATTTCCATTGGGGTCATTTCTGCGACAAAGTCAGCCAGGGCTTGAGCCTTTAAAGCTTTCATGCCCTAGTAGTGTACATCAAATTCGGACAACTCCAAGGACCATTTAGCATTCTATTGGCCATATCCGATCGAGCCAAAAGTTGTTTGGTAGGCTGACTAGTTCTCACGACTACTGTATGTGCTAGAAAATAATGTCGTAGTCTCCTGGCAATGTTTACGAGCGCAAGGGCGATTTTCTCGATTTGCTGATACCTTAGTTCTGGCCCTTGTAACGCTTTACTTGTGACATATACGGGTTTCTGGCCATTAGAATCCTCTCTTGTCAAAGTCGCACTAATGGCCTCAGTGTTGATAGCTAAATAAAGGTAGAGGACCTCCCCAGCCAGTGGTTTGGATAAAACTGGGGATTCTGACAAGACCTGCTTGAGATGTTGGAGTGGTTTCTTGCATTCTTCTGTCCATTCGAACGCAGCTTCCTTGCGGATCAGCTTGAAGAAGGGGGCGTATTGGGCGGATTTTGCGAAAAACTGAGATAAGTAAGCGAGTATATCGTTCAAGGATTGAATTGATTTTTTTGAGCTAGGGGTAGGGAATTCTGAGAAGGCGTGACATTTTTTGGGGTTGGCCTCGATTCCTCTTTCTGTCAGATAGAAGCCGAGAAACTTGCCCGTCCTTACACCGAAGGTGCACTTGTCAGGGTTGAAACGCATTCTACATTTCCTGGCTTGGTCGAACATACTTGGGAGATGTGAGGTGTGGTCGGATTCTTGAACGGACTTGATGACCATGTCGTACATGTAAACTTATAGTATATCTCCAATTTGTGATTGAAAGAAGTTGTTCATCATGTGTTGATATGTGGCTCCTACGTTTTTCAACCCGAAGGGCATCACGTTGTAGTAATAGTTTCTCGTCGGGGTCATGAATGCGGTGTGCCTTTTATCTTTGTCGGCCATGGGTATTTGGTTATACCCTAAGTATGTGTCCATGAAGGAGAGAAATTTAAGACCTTCATAATTATCTATCAACTTGTTTATGTTGGGCAGAAGGTAAGAGTCTTTCGGGCAAGTCCAATTAAGATCGGTGTAGTCAATATAGAGGAACTATTTTCCATTAGATTTTTTCACAAGTAAAGTGTTTGATACCCAGGTCGTGTACCTGACCTCAATTACAAATTTGGCCTCTATAAGGTCTTTGACTAGTTTTTTAGCAGCTAAAGTTTTTTCTTCAGATTGCTTGCGCTTGCACTGGGCAACTGCATGGGCCGTTGGATTGATGGTGAGCTCATGGCATGCAACTTCTGGGGATATGCCTAGCATATCAGGGGCGCTCCAAGCGAAGAGGTCAGCGTTGTTGCATAGGAATTGCTTCAATTTCTCATTGACTTCGTCGGGGAGTCCTGCTCCAATACACACTCCTCTGTCGGGGTTGTCTCTGAAAGTTACAACTTTGAATTCTCCCGCGGGCAAAGGGCGCAAAATGGTTGATTTAAGCGCATATGAACCTTCCTCGTTGTCAAATGGGATACGAGGGTCGAGTTCGATCGAGTTGATTTGGGGTGTTGGCCTTTTCTCAAGTTGAACATTGCCGGCTGGAGAGTTTTCATCTCTTACGCGCTTACTGCTTTTTGGTGTTGTCTCTATCACGGTTTGGCCTCTTGTTGCTGCTTCAAAACATCTTCTCACCGCCTCAATGTCCCCGTGGAGGGTAGCTACATGACCCTTCTCCGTGTAATACTTCACTTTGAGGTGGACCGTTGAAGGGACGACGATGAGTTCGGCCAGTATTGGTCTCCTCAGAATGCATTGATAGAGTGATGGGTAGTCGATTATCAGGAAGTATGTATTTATCGTCTAGGAGGCATTTCCTTCCCCGAATGTGACATTCAACTCGACGTATCCCCAAGGCCTAGCAGTGGCTCCGTTGAATCCTTGCAAATCAGAACCCACATAAAGGGATAGATTTCCCTGGTCAAGCTGCAATGCTCGAAAGAGTGAAGTGTACATGATGTCGACTGAGCTTCCTTGGTCGACGAGTATTCTGTGCACATCTATCTTTGCCATCTTTGCTCGGATTAACAAAGGGATATGGGAGTTTGGAGATCCTCAGAGTATTTCTTCCCTATAGAAGGTGATTGGCTGGGATTTCTCCTTGACTCTCTTGATAGACGAAGGTTAAATTGGCTACGAGTCGACCAGATATTCGAGGTTTCGCCTGACGGATCCGACTGTCATCTCGTTATATCCTCCATCTAAAATGAGCATGGATAAAGGGAAGCACTCCCAAGGACTGTGCGATGCAAAGTATCCCGTATTTAGGAGGTGATGAGGAATGAGGAAATATTCGGGCCTGGTGACGGATAGAGCGACCTGCATGGGGGCGGCCTCCTCGGTGACTTCATCGACTCTTTTTGTTTCTTTTTGTTAAGGAGCCCCATCTTTGACGTACTTATTAAGGTGTCCCTCCTTAATGAGGATCTCAATGGTGTCTTTGAGATGGATGGTGACGTGTCCGTGGCTGCGGTGGAACCGACAATACTTGCTTTTGTCGGTATTGGCCTTTGCAACAATTGGTTTGGAGAAATGGACGCCTCCCTACTTGAACTCGGTGTTAATGCACTCATTGAGTATATTCTCGCGAGGAACGGTGAGAAGGGTGTATGTCGAGAACCGACCAGCTGGTCCCCTGTGTCGCTCCCAAATATTTTACATTCCGGTGCAGACGCGAACGGTCGACGAAAGAGGAGGTTGAGGTTGAATAGAGTCTCCAGCTAGGCATTTTTATCCCGAAAGAAAGGTAATGCTGCATAAACCTGGAAGGGTATGGATAATACGGTTGCGAACCAAAGAAACTGAGAAAGGGGGTTGGTTACGACCATGGAAGGTATTAGCACCCAGATCTTCCGTCGTACTCAACGGGATCCACGCTTACTTGATTGTGTTTAAAAGGGGTAGTGTATCTATTGACTGTGCATAAAAAGCTAGGGAGTAAATGATGTATAGAGTGTCATTGCAAAAAGGATATGTAATTTAAGATTAGGGTTCTGAAAAGAAAAGCTGGAGGAAGGAGAGGGGGATGAGAAAGAGACGTTTTTTCGATAACTGTTAAGTTATGCCTACGTATCCTCTCGTGCAATGAGGAAGTCCGAACACCGTAGTTTGACTCAAAGAGACTGGTTGATTTGACTGTGAACTGCTTACTTGTCTATGCTCAAGTGTGTGACTCATTTGGTTCGAGTGCTAACAGTCTTGCATTAGAAGGAAGAAGCAAGTTCTCGTTTTTAGAATGTGTGTGATGAGAAAAGAATCCCGGAGGAGACAATTATTGTTTGTTTTTGTGTTTTCAGTTTTTTATTGTTTTTAGTGTTTTGCATAGGATAATGAGCTTAAGCCTTAATCAAGGGTTGTAAACTCATTATATCCTCCCTGATTAGGGATAACGAGCCTACTTAAGTGTGAGATAAGCATCTCAACTTAATTACCCTTATGATATAAGATTAAGATAATTAACCTATTTGTAATTATTAAGATGTTTTTGGGTTTTTGTTTAGTGTTAAGTAATGAGTTTAATCTCCAATCATAGATTAGTGAACTCATTACACCATCCTAAGAGAAGGATGATAGATGAGAACACTTAAGCTGAGGAAGACTCCTCAACTTAGTCCATGGTTAGGGACTAAATTCATTATATAACAAGCCTTTATTAAATGGATTTTAATTAAAGGGTGAGATTAAGAAGTGGATTTTATGTTTGTAAGACTTATCTTGAGGGGGACTTGTCCATTAAACACTAGGGTTAGTCCCTCTTAACCAAAAAGGAAGAGATGGAACCCTAATGTAAGGCCCAAGTTACAAGCTTAAGTCTTGATCATTATTAGGTGTTTTGATTAAGAAGTGTAAAAAAATTAAAGGTTAAACACTAAGGATTAAAGTTATACACTCCATCCTAAGATAAGGATGCAAGCATAACCCTAATTCAAAGTCCTAAAGCTTTAAGTGTTTAGCCTCTGATTATGAGATGAGAAGAGAGACTCAAGGAGACTCAAAGGTAAAAAACTAAGGGGAGACTATATACAACCCTAAAAATTATCATGCATGGATATCCTATGGTTTATGAGGCTTAAAAGAAGGTCTTTAGGAAGCCACCATGGAGGAAGAAGCAGATGAAAAGAGGAGGGGAAGAAAGAATAAGTTACTTACTTCCTGAAGAAGATAAGTAATCTAAAGGAAATAAAGTAAGAATGAGAGAGCATAAGTGAAGCAAGTTCACTTCAAAGACAAGTAAATAATGCATATGAAGAGATAAGAAGAAGGTAGGATGTGGAGGCAAATCCACATCCCAAACAACTTACCATAAGCCCCTGAAAGGTTAGTATGAATGCATAAGATGCAAAGCAAAAGGAAATGTGATGAATAAAGATGCAAAGACCAAAACCAGAAGCATAAACATGATGCAAATATGTTATGAGATGATGCAAAGACATATAAGATGCTTATGAATGTTCATACAAGGGATGAGATGCAAAGATGGCATGTTAGAAGCTTGAAAACACATGGATGTACATGGAATGTAATGAATGCAAAGCATAGCAAATGAATGAAGAAATGATCAAGCAATATTCAAGCATGTCTTAAGATGTCTAATATGGCATATAAAGGCATGGAATGTCATGGCAAGTTCACATGAGTATGATATGCAAAGATGGATGCAAATGAACATGAGAAATTAGGGTTTTATTAAAGTATGAGATGCAAATGGCCAAAACAGAAGCATACATCATGACAAAAATTTGAAATTGAACTCAAATAAACCCTAATCATACACAAGTTCACTACCCAAAGATGAAGGTTAGAAGTTAAACCTAAAGGGAGTTATGAATTTCCTAAGTTTGCTAGGGTTATTTGGTGATTCCAAAGGAAAAATGCAAATCAATTTGAAAATGCAATGAAAAATTATGAGTTAAATAACCTAGATACTAGATGCAATATATGAAACAATGCAAAAAGAAACAAGTTCAAACTCATCATGGTTGATCAGAAATGATTTTTTTTAAGTTAGAGTTAGAAAATAGGAATTTTATGAACCCTAATTCAAAGATAATTGTGAAAACATGATAAAACCTAAAAAGAAATTTGTATGGTGAGTTTATAAATGTTTCTAAATGTATGAGAATGCTTCATGATTTTTTTGGTGATTTTTAGAAACCTAAATGTATTTTTAATTAATTAAAATCAATTAATTAATTAAATTAAATATTTAAATGATTTAAAAATATTTTTTTAAGGCAAAAATTAAAATAAAAAACGTTTTTGAGTTAAGAAAAATATTTAAAGTGAAAATGCAGAAAATGGTATTTTAAAAATGTTTTTTTGCTATATTTAACAAATATGTGAAAGAAATGAAATAAAATGAAATAAAATGAGAAGTAATCTAATCTGATGGTCCAGATTCAAACATTGGTTGACTGCACGCGCAAATGGGTGGTCAGGATTAAATCTGGCTAATTAATTATGTTTATTTTAATTAATCAGAAATTAAAGCTAATGAACTAATTTGATCCGTCCAATCACCTAAGCTAATCAAGATCTAAGGGTCCACATTCAAACTGGCACGCTAACCCTAATTAAAACCCTAATCACTCTCAGGTGACCGGAGAAAGCTCTGGTCATCTTCTCCGGTCACCCTTTCACCCTATCTCACTCAAAACCCCCTGAAAATGCATCAAACTCTCCAGAATGCATCATTAAACAACATTAAACATAAATCCAGCAACAAAATTCATTTATTTTGCATCAACAACAAGAATCGAAACAAAACAAAAACTGGCAAAAATTTCAGAAACTAAATACACACTCAATTCTCAATCATTTTCCATCATTCAAAGTTCATTGTGATTAGGAGAGCAAACTCTATCATTTTGTAACAAAAGAAATGAGTTCTGGAAAAATGTTTCAAGAAGGTACCTGAGCTAGAGCTTTGTCAATGAAGCTATTTGGGCCTTCTTCTTGATGCACGCACCCTCCTCTGATCACCTTTGAGCTTCTTTGAGGCTTTGCTAGAGTTTATGTGGCTTCTTTTTTATGTTCAGTTTTGAGAGGTGGAAAATCGTGTTTTTGTTTTGTGAGGTTTCAGGCCATTCTAATGGTTGGGATTTGTTCCTTAGGTGATGTATAGTTGAATGGTGAAGAAAGTTTGGAGTTTGAGTGGCTATGTGATGAAATCCGAAGAGAGGAAGTGTTATGGAGACTTTTGGAAATCTGAGCTTATGAGAGGTTTCAGCCTTGTGTGATATGTGTTTTTGTGTTGCTTAAGGTTTGTATAAGCCAATAGGATTGATCAGAAAGTTGGTGGTGGCATAGTGTGATTGGTATGGCTTGTTTTGCAAAAAGTCAAAAGTTGTGTACTATGCGTATGGGCACGGGTCAGAGCTGGTTTGAAGGGGTGTCTTGCCTCAGCCAGCTTCAAGGAGAGCCATGGGATTGCTTAAAGTGATCTGAAGTGATTGAATGGTGAGATTGGAGTGATTTTGCAAATTGGCCCATTTGGAAATTTTGTGAAGATTACTCATAGAAACTTGTGATCTAAGGCATGATTTTGGTCAAGAAATGTTGTGTTATCATGTAATGAAGCTTAGAAATGGGTTAGAGGTCATAAGAAGTCTTGAAACTTGATTTTGCATAAATCCCTCTTTGGCACATACTTGAAAATTACAAGATTTTTCCCAACTTTGAAACATCATATCTTGAGTTCTAGGATGAATCAAGAGGAGTTCTTGTACTTTTTGAAAATGGGAAGATCCAATCTACAACTTTCATGTTTAAGGATTTTTTATTTGAAACATTTTTGATCAAGAAAGAGGAGGTTGAAAATCTTCCCCAAAATGGAAAGTTTTCATTACAAGTCATGTCCAAAAATGGAAAGTTTGCAAATGGCTTGAAATTATTCAATATTGTGAACTTCTAACCATTTATAAGATCAAATAAAGATCATAGAACCTTAAATTGATGAAGATGACCCTTTGGTACCATTGGTGGGGGCCTCAGATGCCCTGATTCTGACTTTTCTTGCATAACAAGTTACCAGTTGATCAGATGACTTCCATAGTGAATTTCTTCATCAAATTCGGTACACATTCTCCTTATAACATATTAAGACCAATGGAATCAAGAATGACCAAAAAATTTAAGGTTAAGGGCCTCAAACTCAAAACCCTAATTTTAGGTCATCTGTGTAGGAAACCCTAGCCTGCCTGGACCTCTGTGCAATCCTTTGTGATTTTGTGACTTCAAAGACTTCTTGGGGATGTAATAAAATCATAGACCACTCATGGACCCTCTTGGCATGCTTCAAGACCATTGAGATGGTTCAGATCACTTCTTGGGTTCATCTGATCACAAACCCTAACTGTGCAACTTATGCAGATGAAATGAACTATGCAGTGAGAGATGATATGATTATGCACTGCTATATGAAAGATCACAAGCCATGGTGTGAGAAAAAAGTGAGGGAAAACTTGGGGTGTTTACACCCTGCTCTCTCGTGGGTAATCATCTCTTCGTTTCTCATGCCGCGGGACCTCGCCGATGTCCTTTTGCCTATGAGGTTTCGCGTTCTCCTGATTTCGTGAATTTCTTGTCTTGTACGCGACTTTGTTCTCCTCGTACTGGATGTATGCTTGGGCCTTATGAGCAGCCTGGCGAGGGAATTGGGAGGTTCGATTCCTACGGCTCTTTGGAATTCGCTGTTGGGGCGCAGGCCCTTTTCAAAAATATACCGCTTCATGTGCTCAGTAGTGTGCACCTCGACGACTTTATTGAATCGGTCGATGTAATCCCTTTAGGGCTCTTCCTTTCCTTGTATAATCCCTTCGAGGGTGGCTTCATATTTTGGATGACGTCTAGATGTTGTGAAGTGCCTAGTGAATTGGCTTTTTAAGACCTTCCATGAAGTGATGGATCCTGCGGGGAGGTGCTTGTACCATGACATCGTACTTTTACGCAATGTGATGGGAAACAACCTACATTTGATCGCACATTCTACGTTGCGGTAGTGGAGCATGGCTTCAAGATTCTCAATGTGGTCTTCAGGATCGGTGGTCCCATCATATGTGGCCAGAGGAGGAGGTTTCTCGAGCCCGCAGGGGATGCAAGTTTCCATGATCTCGCAGCTGAGTGGCCCACGATGATCCTCGTCATCGTTGCTATCAGACTCTGGGTAAGGGGATCTGCTCCGTCGACGACGGTCTTCGTCGTATCGGGACTTCTTGTGATCCCGATCTTCTGGAGAGTGTCTGCTACTACGGGGAGGAGAGCGGGTACGCTTACCGACTCTTTCTGGCGGTGAACTTTCGGAAAGATCTTGATCTCTAGGAGGAGAAGGGTGTCTGAGATCTTTCCTTTTCCGACCTCACAGAATATGGGATCAATACCGACAGGGAGAACCTCTGCAACGTCGTCTCCGAGATGGAGAAAGGGAACAACAATTGCATTCGAGCATTTGCATGCGTTCACTTTGCTGGAAGAGGGCGAGGTTTGCCCTGTTAAGGGCAGTGATGAGAGACTGAGTGCCAACATCTACATCTGAAGGGATGAGAATTGGTTCAAACACAGGATCCACGGGAGCAACGGGAGGTTGTTTCAGGTTATTTGAAGTTGGGGAAGGAGGATGTCCTTCGTTGTGACCGGTGACGAGAAGGGATGCCATGGGGCTGCCGGTGTTGTCGTTGTCACTGACTATGATAGTGGAGGTATCTTTCACAGTCTCGTTCATCTGGGTAGCCATGAAGACGAAAATATAAGCTTTAGTCTTGCGGTGAAAGAAGGAATCTTGATCATGAAAGATGGGGAGCTGTTAGTTTTTCACAGACGATGCCACTGTACAAAAAGAATCTGGACAAGTCTTCGTGGCCTCTGACTGGGACTGTAATGTGTTGGTAGGAGAAGGGATGGGGTACTTGTAAGGTACTCTGACACTCAAGTAAGTTTAAGTGTGAGAAAAACCAAAGCGTAAGGAAAAGAGGGTTAGAATTTAATACCTGGCCCTCCTAAGTGGAATGTTTTTATAAGGGCATTTGCCGTATAAAGCGGACGCGTATCCTTTGAACAAGCACAACTGCCTCTTGTAAATTCGGAAGGCAGTTGGCCGCGTGGAAGGTGTTATGGCACGTGAGGGGAGGTCCCCCAATGGCTATATGCCAACGGCTCTTTTTCTGCAACGGTCATATCCTCCTCGCTAATCCTTAATGGGCATGTGACTAGCTGACTTCTGGGTTGGGCCTCAATTTGATGAAGGGGATGTGCTAGTCCAGTCCAGAACATTATTATTTTGTTAATAGTGAGTTAGACTATGAAATAAATAATAATATAATAATACAATAGAATAAACTAAAGTGTTAGATATGGGAAGTTGGAAGGATGAGTAAAAGGTTAAGTTAGTAATTATAAAAATGAGAGTGAAGGTAAAAAAGGAATAACATAATGAGGGACTTTTATAGTGAAAATTATAGAGAAAGTAGATCATTTGATTGATCATGAAAAAGAAAATAAAGGATCGTAAGAGAAAGAGGTTAGGGCAAGAAGAAGGAGATTCCATTGGAGAAGAATCTCTTTCATTTCTTAAGGGTTAGATGATGTATGTGTTTGGGTAGAAATCCTTAGGTTGATGTTGTTGATGGGAGTTTGGGGCTTTGATTGGGTTTGTTGATAAAGGGGTAGATTCTAATGACTTAGAATGAGTAGGTTTATTCATGATATTGATTATAAAATATTGTATGTAATTGTTGCTAAAAGTTGCTGGGTTTGGTTGTGAAATTCGTGCACTATGGGGACTGAATTAGGGATGAAATTAGGGTTGAGGAAGCAGAACAACGCAGACAACAGAATTTTTGTTGTGCGCATACCGTCGGGCGATAGAGTTGAACTGTCGGGTGATGGTTTGGAGGCCGGGCAGGGATTAGAAGGTGTAGCATGGAACACTGTTATTTTTGGGAATTTAGTGAGAAGGGGTACCGTCTGTGCAGTGTTAGGCGATGGAAGAGGTGCCAACTCTGTTGCTTATTTTTATGTTGTTTTCTTATTGTTTCGTGTGGCTTTTTCGTGGCTTTGTTAATGATTTCTTTCAATGATATATTTTGGGAGTTATTATGATACATGTGTAATTAAAAGTATGTTGTTGTTGAGTTGTGATTGTATGTTAGCGTTGATAAGCTATGGTAGTATGTTGTGGTGTGTCGCTATATAGTTGTATAACATATTTTTGTTGTGGTTTAAAGTTGCATAATATATTGATTAGGTGAGAGTCATTGTTGTTGTCGAGGTGCTTATCATTAGTATGAGTGGTGGGATGACATGGGCCCATGTGGGGTGTGAATGTCTTATCTAGATTCCTTGATGGAATCATTGTTATTGTTGTTGAGGTGATTGTATGGCCATGTGGGGTGTGAACAATCACGATTCTCGTGTGCCCATGTGGGGTGTGAGCGACTAATTGATGTTCCGAAGGGAACTATGATCATGAAACAAGGATCAAATTGGCACCACATGCATTGAGTCTAGTTGTGTCTCATTGCGTTTATGATAGTTGTGTTGCATGATGTTTGATGTGATTACCTATATATGAAAAACAATGTGATGTTATTGATTGTTGTGATGTGGGTGAATAACTTGATAATTTATGCTCTTGTATTTATATCATCTCTTTCTTTTAATTTATTTGAGGATCTCATCCCTTCTGTTTGAATGTTACCTCTACGTAGGTAACATGTAGGTAATTAGGAGTAGTTAGAGTTCATGGTCGGTGAAGTCGAAGTACTTCATGTTAGTGGCGTCTACTATGATATGTAACATTGGGAGTCGAGAACACTTTACTTTTAACTTATTTGCTAAATAATTTTGGATTTGTCTTTACGTTTTCTTAAACTGATGTTTTTACATTTAAGACGATTTACTTTCCACTGTGTAATAAATCAGATTTGGTTTACTCTAGTTTTATGTTACATGTCCTATAAAGAAAAAGTATGTGATAAAGTAATGCCTTATCTTCTTAGTGGAGATTATTTTAATCTGATTTTTCATTTAAATTATGCGGGGGAAGTTAGGGTGTTACATGGAGAATTTAAGTCCGTCATGTAGAATTGTATATAGCTCAGCTGATGAGACTATAAGTCCCTTAGGAAAGGCATTCGACCTACTTGGATGGGACTTACATTTATCCCTTAGGAATGACTTATGATCATGTCTCTCAATCTAGATATCTTACGTGCCTCTCAGGCGTGATTCTTGAGTCTGGTCCCGCTAGGGGAGACACTACATCCTTCAGGTGAAAGTTTATTTAGCTTGTTTTTATTGCTCTATAAGACGATAAGGATCTCTGTCTGAAAGTCTGACATATAAAGTATTGCCTCAATGGGAGGCAAGGATATTCATAATGAAATCTAGCATAAGAAATGTTGCCTCGAGGGAAGGAAAAGATCTTTGTCATGAAGTTTTACATAATAAATGTTTCCTCGAGGGGCGACAAGAATATTTGCCATGAAGTCTAAAATAAGAAATATTTCCCTGATGGGTGAAAATGATCTTCACCATAAATTCAAATGTAAGAAATGTTTCCCCGAAGGTAAGATTTTCAGCATGAAGTTAAGCGTAAGAAATGTTTCCCCGAGGGGAGGCAATGATCTTCACCATGAAGTCCATTGTAATAAATGTTTCCCTGAGGTTGGAAAAGAACTTCACCATGTGTCGCTCCCCGGATTTTCATCCCGGTGCAAACGCGAACTGTTGGCGATGTTGGAGGTTGAGGTTGAATAGAGTCGCCAGCTAGGCATTTTTATCCCGAAGGAAAGATAATGCTGCATAAACCTGGAAAGATATGGATAAGACGGTTACGAACCAAAGAGAGTGAGAAAAGGGGTAGGTTATGACCTGGGAAGGTATTAGCACCCAGATCGTTTGTCGTACTTAACGGGATCCACGCTTACTTGATTGTGTTTAAAGGGGAATGTTGTATGTGCTAATAGTGTATAAAAGACTAGGGAGGAATGGATGTACAAAGTGTCAATGCAAAAAGAAAGAGAGTGCTCAAAACCGAGGCTAAGAAAAGAGAAACTAGGAGGAGGAGAGGGGGGAGACAAAGAGACTTTTGTTCGATAACTGTTAAGTTATGCCTACGTATCCTCTCGTGCAATGAGGAAGTAAGAACACCTTAGTTCGAATCAAAGAGACTTAGATGATTTTGTTGTGAACGGCTTGCTTGCCTATGCTCAAGTGTATGACTCGTCTGGCTCGAGTGCTAACTGTCTTGCATTTAGACGGAAAAAGCAAGTTATTATTTTCAGAGTGAGTGTGATGAGAAAAGAATCCCGGAGGAGACGTTTATTGTTTTTTTTGTGTTTTTAATTTTTTATTGTTTTTGGTGTTTTGCATAAGATAATGAGCTTAAGCCTTAATCAGGGGTTGTAAACTCATTATATCACCCCTGATTAGGGATAATGAGTCTACTTAAGCATGAGATGAAAATCTTAACTTAATTACCCTAATGATGCAGGATTAATATCATTAACCTACTTGTGATTACTAAGTGTTTTTGGATTTTTGTTTTGTGTTAAGTAATGAGTTTAATCTCTAATCAGGGATTAGTTAACTCATTACACCATCCTAAGAGAAGGATAATAGATGAGGACACTTAAGATGAGGAAGACTCCTCAACTTAATCCATGGTTAGGGATTAATATCATTATATAACAAGCCTTTATTAGAGTGGATATTAATTAAAGGTGGGATTAAGAAATGTATTTTATGTTTGTAAGACTAAACTTGAGGGGGACGTGTCCCTTGAACACTAGGGTTAGTCCCTCTGAACCAACAGGCAGAGATGTAACCCTAATATAAGGCCCAAGTTACAAGCTTAAGTCTTAATGATTATTAGGTGTTTTGATTAGGAGGTGTAAACAACTTAAAGGTTTAACACTAAGTATTAAAGTTATCCACCCCATCCTAAGATAAGGATACATGCATAACCCTAATTCAGAGTCTTAAAACTTTAACTGTTTAGCCTTGATTATGAGATGAGAATCAGAGACTCAAGGAGACTCAAAGGTAAAAACTAGGGGTGACTATGTACAACCCTAAATTTATCATACTTGGATATTCCTATGGTTTGTGAGGCTTAAGAAAATATCTTCAGATGGCCACCAAGGAAGAAGAAGCAGATGAAAAGAGAAGAGAAAGGAGAATAGGTTACTTACTTCCTGAAGAAGTTAAGTAACCTAAGAGAAAGAAAAGGAGCAAGAGAGAGCATAATTGAGTCAAACTCACTTCAAAGACAAATAAAGATGCAAATGGAGATATAAGAAGAAAGTTGGATGTGGAGGCAAATCCACATCCTAAACAACTTACCTGAAGCTCCTTAAAAGTTAGTATGAATGCATAAGACATGAAACAAAAGGAAATAAGGCAAATGAAGATGCAATGATCAAGACCAGAAGTGAAAACATAATGAAAATATGTTATGAAATGATGCAAAGACATGTACAATTCTCATGCATAATCATACAAGAGATGAGATGCAAAGGAAAGCATGTTAGAAACTTGAAATCACATGAATACACATAAGAAGTAATGAATGCAAAACATTCCAAATGGATGCAACAATGATCAAACAATGTTCACACATGTCCTAAGGTGTCTAAAATGACATACAAATGCATGAGATGTCATGACAAGTTCTTATGATGAAGGTATGCAAAGATGAATGCAAATAAACATGGCAAATTAGGGTTTTAAGAAAGTATGAGATGCATATGTTCAAAACAGAAGAAAAACACATGATAAAAAATTGAAGTTATGGAAGTGAGAAGCTATATCACTCCCCAAATATGGAAGTGAGAAGCTATACCAAAGTCAAGTTATGGTTTTTCTAAGTTAGGCTAGGGTTTTGGGTACTTCTTCATGAAAAATGCCAAACAAATGGAAAATGCAATGCAAAAATATGAGTTAAATACCCTAGATACTACATGCAAAGTATGAAAGAATGCAAAAAGAACCATGCACAAACTCATCTTGGTTGATCAGAAATGAATTTTTGAAGTTAGGGTTAGAAAAATAAGAAATTTGGAAACCCTAATTCATGGTTAATTGTCAAAACATGATCAAACCCGAAACTAAATTTGTAAGATGAGTTTGTAAATTGTTCAAAATATGTAAGAATGCTTCATGATTTTTTTGGTGATTTTTAAATACCTAAAAGCATTTTTAATTAATTAAAACTAATTAATTAATTAAATAATACAATTAAATGATTTAAAAATAGATTTTTAATGCAAAAATAAAAAATGAAAATTTTTTTGGTTTCTGAAAATTATTTAAAGACAAAATGCAAAAGATCATATTTTTACAAAATGATATGCTATTTTAAATAAATATGTGAAATAAAAATGAAATAAACAAAATAAAAATGCAAAGTAATTAAAAGGAAAGGCCAGGATTGCGTGGGAGATGGATCAAGGGCTGGGATTGCAAGTCAACTTGACTTGAGGTATGAGGATCTAAAGGACCAGATTTAAACTTTGCTTACGCGCGTGATCCAAGGGTTGAGGTTCATTCTGAGTTAATTAATTATAATTAATTAGAATTAGGGTTAATGAAATAATCTGGATCGCTCGTTTGTTAATTAAAAACAGATCCTAAGGATCACAATCAGTCTGGAAAACAAAACCCTAATTAACCCAAATGACTTTCAGGTGACCGAGATAAGCTTCGGTCATCATCTCCGGCCAGCCCCAACCTTAACTTCCTCTATAGCTCACTAAAACTCACAAAACCTGCCCATAAATGATCCTCTAACATCATACATCACAAATCAATCATCAAACAACATTTAAATTACATGAATCAAGCAAATCGAAGCAAACATTTTTCACGGGCAAAACTTCAGAACATCAATACATACTCATTTTCCACCCATTTTCAATTTTAAACACATCATGATGATCAGGATAACATGTAGAATCAATTTACAACAAGAAAAAGAGGTTATGGAAAATTTGTTCTTGATGGATACCTGAACTGAAGTTCTTCAAACTAGAGCTTTCTAAGCCTTTCCTTGGTGCAAAATGACTCCACTGGTCCACCTGCAGCTACTAGAATGCTTGCATGAAGTTTATTTGGGCTATTTTGAAGGGTTCAGTTCTGATATGGCAGAAATCGTGTTTCTTGTTTAGGGTGTTTCATGCCATGGTGATGGATTGGATTTGTTCCTTAGGTGATTTGTGGTTGATTGGTGAATTTTTTTTTTGAAGTTTGATGGCTAAGGAGTGAGAATCGAAGAGATGAAGTTTGAAGTGGATTTTGTGTAATTTGAAGTGTGTGTGTGTGTATGTTCTAAGGCTGAAGTGAGCTGCTATATCTCTCCCATAATGTTTGAGTAGGTCATGGAGCAGGTTTGTAGAGGCTGTTGATCAATATTCCAAGAGTATGGGAGAAATTGAAAAAGGTCAAGGTTTGGTGTACTTGAGGTATGGCATGGTGCAGAAGTGATTTTCTGGCTGGATTGTGTTCAGCTGGCTTCAAGGAGGGCCTTTGGATCAAATGCTATGACCTGTGCAGCTTAATTCAAGAGTTCTCATAGATTTTGCATTTTTCCAACTTTGACATTTCTTGAGAAGCAAGTCATGAAAACCCTAGGTTCTTGGCCCAATTCTGAACTTTAGAAGTTGTTTGATCATGGCATGATGTATTTGAGTGGATTAGAGGTCACATAATGGCCTGAATACTATTTTGCACATTTCTCTCTTTGACATGAACTTAAAAGTTATGTGATTTTCCCAACTTTGACTTGCCACATCTTGAGCTCTAGGATGAATCAGAGGAGTTCTTGTACTTTTTGAAAATAGGAAGATCCAATCTACAACTTTCATGTTTGAATAAAATTCATTTGAAACCTTTTTGATCAAGAAAGAGGAGGTTGAAAATCTTTCCCAAAATGGAAAGTTTTCATTATAAGTCATGTCCAAAAATGGCAACTTTTGCAATGGCTCAAAATTCTTCAATTTTATGAACTTCCAAACATTCCTAAGATCAAATAAAGATCATAGGACATCAAATTGATGATGATTACCATTTGGAACCCTTGTTGGTGGCCTTAGATGCCCTGATTCTGACTTTTCTTGCACAACAAGTTACCACTTGATCAGATGACTTCCACAAGGAATTTTTGCTTCAAATTTGATACACATGCTCCTTATATCACATATAGACCAATAGAATCAAGAATGGACAAACTTTTGAGTGTAAGGGCCTCAAACCCAAAACCCTAATTTTTGGTCATCTGTGTAGGAGCTCCTAGCCTTCCTGGACATCTTTGCAATCCCTTGTGATTTCTTGACTTCAAAGAACCTTGGGAGGTACAAAACAACCATAGAACACCCAAGGACCCTCTTGGCATGTTTCAAGGCCTTTGAGATAGCTCAAACCACTTCCAAGATTCATCTGATCACAAACCATAGCTATGCAACTTATGCAGTGAAATAACTATGCAATGTGAGATGGTATGCTTATGCAATGCAACATGAGGGATCACAAGCCAAGGTGTGAGAAAAAAGAGAGGGAAAATTTGGGGTGTTTACACAATGAAGTAAAAAAAAAGTTTCCATGAGGAATGATAATGATCTTCACAGTGAAGTCCAGCGTAAGAAATATTTCCTTGAAGAGCGGAAAAGATCTTCTCCATGAAGTCGAACGTAAGAAATGTTTCCACAATAGGCGGCAAGGATCTTCGCCATGAAGTCCAACGTATGAAATCTTGCCACAATGGGCGGCTAGAATCTTCACCATGAAGTCCAACATATAAGAATGTAAGAAGAAAACATCCATGTGGGAAATACATTGATCAAGAATCGTTTGTAGGTACATAAACATGATATTTGTTAGAGAATTACAAATAATTTAATTGTGATAATATTGAAGATGGAGAGCATTCCAAGTTTTGGGTAATAATGGCATTTCCAATTCCTATAATGTGTATGCTTTGTGAGGAAGTTTTTAAAATATATGGCATGGTCCTTCCCAATTAGGTTGTGGTTTTCCTTGCTACATTGGTAAAACCACTTCTTTCAAGACCAGGTCGCCTTCTTACATTTTCCTCGACTTGACTCTGAAATTATATCTTTTAGCAGCCTTGTGTTTGACAGTAAAATATCGGGCGTGGATGACCTTCCTTAACTCGCCAATCAGGTTTTCCACACACTTTAATCATATATCTATTGCATCTTCATTGAATTGGGATCGTTGCCACGAGGGAGTGTCGATCTGCACATTTAGAATGACATGCGCTCTATAGACCATGGAAAATGTCGTATCCTTGGTGGTGGTGGGGTGGTATAACCATAATATCTTGGAGAGTAGTTCCGCCAAGAGACTTGATTCGAGACCAGTTAGGGTAGCTTTTGGCCTTCAATTTGGAGGCTCCAATCTCTAAGGCGAGGATCATTCTAATGATGAGACCCTCGTACTCCGCCTGGTTGTTGTTGTTGGTGAACTCATACTTTATGGCTTGCTCGATGATTATGTCTCCAGATACTTCTAGGACTATCTCGGCTTATAACTTGATGCTCCCCTCAAAACATATTGGTTGTCGTATTCTGAGAGATCCACCACCCAGAATACCATCTTTCTTGTTAGATTGAGCTTCTTTGGGACTTGTCGAACATGGTAGTTTATTTTTACCATGATCTGACTCTGAAAGTATGGTCTCAATTTCGTCATGACAATGATGACGGCTAACACCAATTTCTCAATCTTATGATAGTCTGCTTTGTTGCCTTTAAACACCTTGCTTATGAAATACACATGTTTTTTTGCCCTGTCTATTTCCTAGACAAGGTCTGAGCTCATTGCATGATCTGTGAATGTAATACCCCAGTCTAATTTGATATGCTTAAAATTTTAATTCTTTTGAATCAGGATGTAAGCACGTGACTTAAAATGGAATTAACGGCAATTTTGGGAAAGTTAGTAAGATTGAGGGAAAAATAACACATTTCCCTCACAAGCTTCTTAATTTCTTCTTCCATCTCATTCCTCATATTTTACACTTATCTATCTTCCAAAAATCAAAATTTGAAGAAGAAGAAGAAGAAGAAGAAGAAACATGAAGGCAGAAGGGAAGGAAAAGAATGAGGTTCTTGCTCTCACCATTTGTGGACTTGATCATCGCCTATTCCCCTCTCAATTTTCATGTTTCCGTGCTTTTAACAGGCGAGATTCTTCATATTAGTTAGGCAAAACTAATTTAAGGGGAAATTGCATGTTGGGGCCAAAGGCTTTTATGTTTTTGCTTTCATGTTCATGTGATGCTTATTCTATGTTGGACTCATGATTTGATGTTAGAATTAGGGTTGTGTGCATAAAAAAGAGAATTAAGATTGTGAAGT
This sequence comes from Lathyrus aphaca, assembly GCA_963966055.1. Taxonomy (NCBI): domain Eukaryota; kingdom Viridiplantae; phylum Streptophyta; class Magnoliopsida; order Fabales; family Fabaceae; genus Lathyrus; species Lathyrus aphaca. The sequence goes on along the minus strand of OZ014519.1, from coordinate 393,178,204 downwards.
TGTGACATTTTTGTGAACTTGTGAACTATTATGTTTGGTGTACGTGTGTGTGTGAATTTTATGGAAATTCTTGGTTCAAAATGAGTTATGTTCTTATACACTCGCTTAGTGATACCTAAATCTGAGAAATTTTACATTCTAACTTGTCTCGCTTGTACCTGGTTTTGTCATTGCTAAGAGAGACTGATGATACAAAATTTTAATGGTATTAATCATAGCGTATCTATAGTCTCGTAACTTGGAATGAGATGTAGTTGGATGTGTTGGAAAGCTAATTTAAAAAGATATCATATAATGGAATACATAAATCATTTATGTAAATGTTTCATGCTTATAAATTGAATTATCATGTAGTATGTTCTGATTTTATGGAAAACATAATAATATGATAGTTTATCTCGTGATTGGTACGCCAACATTAATATTAATGAAACTTGATGCTTAATTAATTTGGGTATAATGGTCTTAAAGAATGGTTGATTTCACACTTAGTCCGTAAATGTAAAGATAAGCCTCAATTGCTACATATGATATACATTGAATGTAATAGGTGGAAATAGTTATAGCAGTCTCTAATGTACGAGGCTAGTTCCCTGGTACCTATGGATTATTGAAATCCCATAAGGATTAGTTAACTATATTCACAGTTAATGTTAAAAAACATCTTATGGACGAGACGACTCCTAAGATAGGATAAATCCACTGAGATATTTGGTTTCACCCCATTTTATTATAGTGATTATATGTAATCAATCAGGTATTAAAGGTAAGGATAATATAGCTTGAGGATACTTGTTCGAAGACTTTACTTTAGCATATTTTGATGTGTTTCCGATGCACTATCTCTATTCTCTTTATAAACAAATTTTACCTTTTAGATTCATTAAACAATTGATATATCTCTAGTCTATATATAGTACAAATACATCATTCATTCAATGAACTTAAAAAGTGATAACACAATTTTATATCGATTATTTAGTCTGGTTTCTGATTAATTAAGTTATTGTTTTCCGTAATTTAAACGATATTATGCAAGGTATTTGTATGTTTTGCAGGTATTCTGATTTATGAATTGTAGAAGAAAAGGAGTTAAAATGAGGAATAATTGAAGCTTTTAGCAGAAGAAATGAGACAGATGACAGAAAATAGAGTTTCTGCATTTTAAAGCCAAAACACCCGTCACACACAGAGGACGACCGTCACACATTAACAAGTGGGATGACCGTCAGCTAGCCAAGACGACCGTCATAGGTCAAAAATAGGAATAAAGGAATACGTGTGCCTCAGTCAAAACAGAAGCAAGTCGTTCCTCCTATTTCTCCTCAACTACGAAACTCAGTCTCAGTCAAACGAACCAAATATTTCTCAAGCCCAACAAAATTATTTCCTAAAATTTCTCTAACAACAATCGTACTCAAGGCTTATAAATAGGAACCAAGTGAACTTGAACATGGGACCTTATTTTGATAATTATTCTTAGTTTTTAGCAGTTTTATTCTACCATGTAAAAGTGGTAGTTTCTCACATTGAGGAACAACCACACCATTAGTTTTAAGATTCTATATTCCGCCATTTTATTTTTCCGCAACTGATTCAAGAATTCAAGATTTCATGTATGATTCAAAGCATCTATTAATTCCAGGTTTTATTTAGTATTATTTATTTTATCGTCTTCTTATTTAATTTCCAAAGTATGTTTTCGATTTTAGTTATTTATCGTATCTGCATGTTTATTTTCCTATCAATGTCTAGCTAAATAGTCTTGAGTATGCATATGAGAACCGTCATTGCTGACGGGACTCAGTAGAAAATAATAGGCGCAAAATTACAATCATATTCTATTTTGGTTTTAAATTCCAAGTTTAATTTAAGTAGCTTTGTCACGAGAGTGAAAGGTTACTTAACACGATTTTGTCACGAGAGTGGGAAATTAATTAAGGTTAGAACCGACACTGCGAGAGCGTGGGAATCGAACTAGATAGTGGGAATTGGGAAACAAATCTAAATACAACGAGAGCGCTTTATATAAGTTTAGGATATTATTGGCTTTCAAAAGATATTTCCTAGTTACCGGGCGAGCAAAAGCAAAATCTTGGGATTAAGGAACGTGACTTTAGTTAATACCACGAGAGCGTAAGGCGAGTCGCTAAGTCAGTTTATTCTACAGAACTAAGTATAATTGCAAGTAGTAACCAAATGCTACATAGTCCTTTAGGAACGCGAAATTCATATTCCGGTCTCTCTTTATTATCTTATTTTCTTAGTTTTATTCTAAGTTCTAGTTTTAGTTTCTTCTTAACAAAATGCGCTTCTCCTTAGCTTTACAAAGTAACGATAGAGTATAGTAGGTTGACATTGGTCTCTGTGGAATCAATATATTTTATTACTACGTGATAGACTGTACACTTGCAGTTAGTAACTGTTAGACTCAGAAAGTCGCGATTAAGTTTTTGGCTGCGTTGCCGAGGACCAAAAGTAAATATTGTCATTCCGTTGTTGCACCGTATAGACTAAGGCATTTACTTTCTTCTCTCTATAACTATGTATCACCCAAACTTCTTCTATGATGACAACTCCCAGTATTTTGAGGAATCACACTCAAATTCTCCCTATGATTATTATCCCCAATATTTCGAGGAACATCAGGAATCCGTTAATTCCAACCTTGAAACGTTATTGGAAGATTTCATTAAAACAACAGCTAATGCTAGGCTAGAATCGATGATGGAGCGCTTTGTGGAGGCACAAACTCTTCAGAATGAAGAGCTTAGAAGACAACATCTTGATACTCATGAAACTCTTAGGAAGATAAATGCAATGGTCGAGTTCCTCGTGACTCACACTGAGGCATTGGAAACCCAAATCTTGATACTTGTATTGACACTTATAGGACCTTCCCCTGGGGAGATTGTGTATGTTATAACAAATAGTAGTGAAAATTGTGTGACATAGCATGGTTTTAATGTGTCAAAAACTTGGCATGTTTAGAAAGCTTGACAGGTTCAAAATGAAAAAGGAAGGATTGGCATCTTTTGAAAAATATACTGAATGAGTCGACTCAAATTCATCCATGAGCCGACTCATTCAGTGTTAAATTGATGATAAATGCACGGGTCCAAACAGGCTGCCCGATACATCATTTTGGTCGACTCACAAGTGTGGATGAGTCGACTCACAACTCTTTATGAGCCGACTCATGCAAGTGTAAAATGGTGATAAATGCATGGGTCCAAACAGGCTGCCTGGAACATGATTTTGGTCGACTCATGATAATGGATGAGCCGACTCATAATCCATCATGAGTCGACTCATCAAGAAATGTTTTCTTCTCAATTTTCACGGGTCTCAACAGGCTGCCTCTCTGTTAATTTTGGTCGACTCATCTATAAGTTTGAGCCGGCTCATTTAAAGGTTTGAGTCGGCTCATTACTGTGCTGACTCATTTTTTCATTTATTTTTCTCTCTCTTATGATTCATTTACTCTAACCAATATAAATAGCTGCTGAATTTCTTTTGAGAAGGGTAACAAGGAAAGTGAAAGATATACACATAGCTCTCTTCATCTTCTTCATTCTTGCATCAATCAAACAATTACACACAACAATCTTTGTTCGATCTTGGTGTACGTCTTGGAGATAACGTTCAATCGTGAATCATATTTTCAGATTGGGTTTAGAGTGTGTGGGGTTTCCTTGGAAAAATCCGTAGGGTTTTATCCTCCAAGATCTTTGGAGATTTGGGGGTTTTGTACACATCGATCAGTCGTAGATTCAGCCGAGTGAGGTAGATTGAAGATCAAGTGGATCGTTCTCTCATATCACGGTAGACGGAGGATTGCGAAGGTCTCTGTGGGTTCACAAGTGTGGGAGAAACTCAGCCATGCTCAAAGTTTGAAGAATCGTGTATTCTTGCAATAAGGAGCAAATTAATCGGAGGCTTTCTCGACACGCGTGGAAGACTTGATTCTACTTTGGATCAAGGGACAAGAAGAAGAATTGACAACACCTTCAACTTGGTTTGGTTTGTTGGTTAATTCATTTCTATTCTTGTAAAACAATTGCGATTTAATAAAATTTCCCAATTCAATTTCGAATTAGGGGCAGAGTACTTCGAGCGAGGACGACGAAGGAACTGCCTCAACAAATTCCTTGTGTTCTTTTTATTTCTCGCATTTTACTTTTGTACATATTGATATTGTGTGCTTGAAAATTCTGGTGTATCAAATTAGTGCAAACAAGGTGTTTGATAAATTGCTTCACTCAAAAGTGTTGATTGGAGTGAGTAAAATTCTGCATTATTTGACACAACAAAATTGCCCTTGGAGTGTGCACTCTAAGTGTTTGATAAAAAGCTCAATCACACAAGATCACTATCTTTGTATTTTTTTTCTTCTCTAACCATCATTAAGACTAGTTTTATCAAGTGCTGAATAATCAAGTGTATCATTTGTAAATCATTAATTCATCTAATCATCATTTCATTCTTATTGGGTTTTACGCATATCCGATCTCCGGTGACTTCAAATTTGAACTAGACGATTTTCCGGGAAACTTACGCTTTTCAACTTAATTTTGAAAAGATAAATTTTAAAAAGGGATCTATTCAACCCCCCTTCTAGATCCGCGCTATCGTCTAACAAAAATCAGCTCGAAATTCCTAAAGAGAGTGATTATGAGGTTGAGGAGAGTGATTATGAGGATGACGAGAGTTCTGGTGAGGAAAATCCATCGACATCATCTAAATGGGAGGTTGTCATAAAGGTAGAGGATGAAGCAACTATCGATGCTCCTTCTTATACCCCCACCATATCCTTTCTCGTATAAGTTTGCAGACTCCAAACCCAAAATGTATGCGGAGGTATTGGAAAATATCCACATCAAAGCACCTTTGTCTGAGGTCTTGCATAAAAAGAGAAAACCAAAGGACCTTGAAACTACGCAAATTATTAATCTTAAGCGGGTTAGGTTAACTTTTGAGGTGTTGGATGAAATAACTAAGCCTAAACTTAAAAAGCTAATACTTAGCAAAGATCCAGAACCAGCACCATAAGTTCAAAAGAGTAAACCGCACCACAGAAGGAAGAAAAGAAAAGGTGAGGGATATGTGAGATGGCTTGATAAATGGACATGGAAACCAAAGAATTAACACTACTAATCGTCGAGCTATCGACATTAAACAAAACAGTGTGTGGGTGACAACCCACCGGCTTTTATTTTAATGTTTTTCTTTTATTGTTTTTATCTGCAGAAAATAAAGAAATGTATCATTTGCCACATTTCAGCTACATTTAGGTGAAGGGTCTTTAGACGATAATCCCTTAAGATGAGTTGGTGCTCACAAACATTCCTACGAATGTCGCTGCTGGTGGTGATGCCAATGATGAGTATGATAGAAGATGGCATGTCTCTCCCGTTCGTAACTCATCTTTTCGCACTGTCTAGTTCCACCTGCACACACCACACTGTATTTCTAACAATTTTTGTAGGTACTTCCTTTGGAAACAGGAAGTATGACGAGCGACTTCCTAAAAAGTGAAGTTTTTGCAAATCAAAAAAATCTCGTAGTACAAGACACCGGAGTAGAAGTGGTCAGCAGAGACAAGGACGACTAGGGAAGAGTCAAAGTGAATCTGGTCGTGGTTGCACACAATGGAAGTCATACAGGTTCTGGTTTTCTTTTACTACCTTTTATCAAAACATTGAGGACAAATTTTGGTTTAAGTGTGGGGGAGGAACTCTACTGCTTTCATTTTAACTCTTTTTAGTTAAATTTATTACTTTCTAGCATAATTTTAAAATTTTGCACGTGCTGTCAAGTTTTTATATGCAATTTTGTGTTTATTGATTTCCCACTCCCCTATGCCACACCAAATATTTTGAAAACCTTTACGTTAAAAACAATGTTTCTTTTGAAAATCTTAGGTTACAGACGAAATTGAGGTTAGATTGTGAGACTTGGGAAAACTCCGTAAGATCGTTATCGTCTTAACACCGTGAGCCTCATAACTATGGAAATCGATTTGAATACTTGTTATGTCATAGCCTTAAGTTCTCACCCCTTTAGTAGTCCCTAATTAGTTTATTTAGCAGTCAACACCATCTTAAGCACACACTAAGTAGGAAGCCGATGCAAATAAGTGTATGATCTCATGGTTAAAAGGTTAATAAGAAAAGAAAAAAAAATGAATGATTGAAAAGAAGTGCTCCTTCTAAGTTAGGTGATCCTCACCCAATCACTTAGACCAACGGTGGAAACTTCTTTATTAATATGTGCAAAAGAGAAAATATTAAGATAATGAGATCATAGTCACTAACAGGCTATCCTACCATGAGTGTGAAAGGATAATGAGCTTAATGTGATTGCGCCAGAAAGGGATGAAAGAAGGACGAGTGAGTTAGACTTAGGTATAATGACATTATTCAGATTGGTTTGTATAGGAGGGAGGTTGATGACCGTAAAATCAGAATTGTGTTGTTATGATATCCTTAGTGTGTGAGCAAGTACCTATTGACACGAACTTAACCAAAGTAGAGTTGGTAACCTAAGAAAAGTATCCATATGCACTATTTTCCTTACGAGTCATGGTTTGCTTGAGGACAAGCAAAGGTTTAAGTGTGGGGAAGTTTGATAACACGATTTTATATCGATTATTTAGCCTGGTTTCTGATTAATTAAGTCATTGTTTTTCATAATTTAAATGATATTATGCAAGATATTTGTATGTTTAACAGGTATTCTGATTTATATGACTTGTATAAGAAAAGGATTAAAATGAGGAAGAATTGAAACTTTTAGCAGAAGAAATGAGACAGATGACAGAAAATAGAGTTTCTGCATTTTAAAGCCAAGACACATGTCACACACAGAGGACGACCGTCACACATTAACTAGTGGGACGACTGTCAGCTAGCCAAGACGACCGTCACAGGTCAAAAATAGGAATAAAGAAATACGCGCGCCTCAGTCAAAACCGAAGCAAGTCGTTCCTCCTATTTCTCCTCAGCTACGAAACCTAGTCTCAGTCAATCGAACTAAATATTTCTCAAGCCCAACAAAATTATTTCCTAAAATTTCTCCAACAACAATCGTACTCAAAGTTTATAAATAAGAATCAAGTGAACTTGAACAGGGGACCTTCTTTTGATTATTATTCTTAGTTTTTAGAAGTTTTATTCTACCATGTAAAAGTGGTAGTTTCTCACATCGAAGAACTATCACACCATTAGTTTTAGGATTCTATATTCCGCCATTTTATTTTATCGCGACTAATTCAAGAATTCAAGATTTCATGTATGATTTGAAGCATCTATTAATTCCAAGTTTTATTTTGTATTATTTATTTTATCATCTTCTTATTTAATTTCCAAAGTATGTTTTCTATTTTAGTTATTTATCGTATCTGCATGTTTACTTAACACGATTTTGTCACGAGAGTGAGAAATTAATTAAGGTTAGAACTGACACTGTGTGAGCATGGGGATCGAACTAGATAGTGGTAATTTGCCAACAAATCTAAATACAGCGAAAGTGCTTTAGATAAGATTAGGATATTATTGGCTTTCAAAACATATTTCCTAGTTACCGGGCGAACGAGAGAAAAATCTTGGGATTAGGGAACGTGACTTTAGTTAATACCGCGAGAGCGTGAGACAAGTCTTTAAGTCAGTTTATTCTACAGAACTAAGTATAATCGTAATTAGTAACCAAATTCTACATAGTCCTTTAGGAATGCGAAATCCATATTCGGTATCTCTTTATTATCTTATTTTCTTAGTTTTATTCTAATTTCTAGTTTTAGTTTCTTCTTAACCAAATACACTTCGCCTTAACTTTACAAAGTAACGATGGAGTACATTAGGTTGAAATTGGTCTCTGTGAGATCAATATCTTTTATTACTATGTGATAGATTGTGCACTTGCAGTTAGTAACCGTTAGACTCAGAAAGTCGCGATCAAAAAGTAAATTTGTCTTATAAAAAAGAATGGAGGAGTACATTATTATGATATCTAGTTTCGTTACATTTGTATCGTTATACCTTGTATTGGATGCATAACTTATGTATTAATGTAATCTATTATTATTGTAATATGTTTCGTACCATGTTTAGGAACTTAATTGTGTGATTTTAGATACCCATTTGTTGGGTTGTTAAAGTAACCGAAAAGTAGATGAGTAACGATGACCCATCTTTCAGGAAAGTTAGGAATGATTGGCATACATATCAAGAGAAATTGTTCAGTAAAAACCGCATGAAGGTGATGAAGGAGGAAACTATCAAATCTAATGCATATCTAGTTAGAAAATTTGACCATTAACACTTCAAATTTAGTGTTCAATGAACCACAATGAGAGACAGTCAATGGAACATTAATGTGTCGAAATACAAAATGGTTGGTGTGACTCTGTATAATTTCCAATCTTCCATTTACCTTTTTCCCATATCATTGCGGTATATTCTAGTGTTCGCTAGAATGTGTCGAAATACAAGATCGTAAACCTATTCAGTGTCTACAACTAAAGCTTCCCAATGAGAGCTTACAACGAATATTGGCATACATATCAAGAGGATGTAATTTTCCACAACAAAAATATACAATGGAAGAAAATATGTCACCTAAACAATAGGCGTATTAGAACTGACATGGAACAACTAATAAAATACAAAGAAAATGTGGAATATATCATCTTATCGATCAATAAACAATAGACGTATTAGAATTGACATGTAACAACTAATAAAATACAAAGAAAATGTGGAATATATCATCTTATCGGTCACACATGGATGTGTTGTCCCAATGTTGAAACCAATTCTAATTAAAAATTAACTTTTTTTGTTAAATTACTTGCAAACTTTATATTATATAAAAGGTTAATATAGTTTTTGGTCCCTATAAATATCTCAAATTTTAACTTTTAGTCCTTGTAAAAAAAGTCGAGTTTTAGTCCCTATAAAATTACTTTTGCATGTAGTTTTAGTCCTTCTACAGGGACTAAAACTGCATGCAAAAGTAATTTTATAGGGATTAAAACTCGACTTTTTTTTATAGGGACTAAAACTGAAGTTTGAGATATTTAGAGGGACTAAAAACATATTTAACCCTTATATAAATAACAACTTTAGAGTGTGTTTGGATGAGATAATTGAGAATTTTTAAGGAATTCAAAATTCTAGGTAATTCAAATGATTCAATTAGAATTCATTCAAATTTAAATTCTTTTGTTTGGATAGAGTATTAAAATGATTCATTTTAAAAATAATTGGAGCAAAATTCATAATTTTTAAAATTTTTGGGTCAAATCTAAAATATGATAAATATGGTCCAATTTGCGATTTTTGAAAATTTAAAGGACCAATTTGTAAAATTTGAAAATCATTAGGGACTTATTTGTAATTTTTTGGAAATTTTGGGGGTGAATTTGAAATTTTCATAAAATATGAAGATTATTTTGCAAAATTTGAAAATTTAATGATATACAATTTAACATCCATATTATATAGAGTGATGAAGTAATTTGAAATTCTTTATTTTTTGGTGTCATTTTAAATTCCTTAAATTTAATATGAATAAAATACTCCATAAATTTACATCATTTTAACAATTCTCTATATTTTTTATCCAAACAATAGATTTTGATCAAATCATTTTAAATTCTCTCAAAAAATTACTTTCTCTAGTTAAAATTCAAACATTTTACCTCCATTAACCTTTTATGCTTAACCAATGGTTCAAGCATGTCTCAAACTACTTGAAATTCTAGTGAAGCATAAAACAGAACTTGATAAGAGGTTTGGTCCTCAAATAAATAACATCACTAATAACACTCATGTTAGAACAAATAAAAAAAATTGAGAGCAGTTGTGAAAAAATGGTTCAATATTCTATTTATATAAAATTCAGTCACATATTAACTCCAATATAATTGGTGTGTCCTATTAAAAATATAGGCAAAAATATTATTTTAGTTATTTAAATTATTTTAAAATATCAAATTAATCATTTAATTTTTCTTATAACGGTTTAGTCCTTTATATTAAATAACGTTTGCATCATTCACCTTTTTAAAAATATTCATTATAATAATAATAATATATAATAATCAAATATTATAAAATAATTTTTTAGAAAATATATATAATAGGTGTATTACAATGCTATTGGCTTCATGTCAATTGTTTTAGCGTAGGCATTAGAAGTTTAAGTGTCAACGTCAATTGTGAAGTTTCTTTTTTAAAATTTTATTTTAAAGTGAAATATATTTAAATTTAATTTAAAAAAATAGGTTAATTTGAATAATTGGTTGAGAATATGAGTTACTTTAATAAAAATAGATATTTTACAAGCTACAGTACAGAGATGAAATATGAAACTAACGTGGTCCATCCATGAACATAACCTCACATATTGACCAGCTCCATGCATGTATATATTTTTCCACGTTTAAAAATCAAGACATTTAATTATGATAACGATTGTGATTTGTAAAAATCAAGACATTCAACCTTTCCGCAGACTTCATAATTGATGGATGTCGACACTAAATCACAATTAAATTTTTTAAGACTTTATGGAGGGAACTGTTTATAATATATTTATTATGACCATATATTTTATCATATATATTACGTAATTAAACAATATTTAAAGGAATCTATTAGAAATTATTTTAACCTCATTTGCTAAAAGTTAAACTAATTATAATTTAAATATTTAATATTAATTATTTAATAAACATAAATCTTATAATTTTTTAAAATATCTTTAAAAATGAGTTTTATGAGAAGTTATTCAAAATATTTTTTAATGTAAATTATTTTAAAAGTATATCATTTAAAAAAGTCGTAGAACAAATATTATAAAACACTTAAAAAATACAATGATGAAAATAAATGTGTATGTGTGTGTATGCGTATGCGTGTGTGTGAAATTGAATCTAAATTGAATTGATCAAGATTAGAATCATGTATATGATCACTTTCCTAATAGTATTTCACACTCTTTAAATCGTTTAAGTCTACACACATGAATATTCAGGATAATTTTGTGCATTTGGAGTTTGCACAAGATAGATAAAAGCTCGAATGTAGGGAAGAAAAATCTACGATGAAACAATATTAAAAAGGAGAGTTCAAATTGTAGTGTTTTTTATGAATCTGAAATAGTCTATTTATAATTAAATGGTTTTATTTAACAAGGTTGTGACACTTGATAAGCTCACCCTTTCACCAACTAATGCAACCTTTCTCACCAAGTGCTGCAACTATTCGAATTAAAAAATAACAAACATGAGTAATGAATACTATCATGTGTGGCACCTTGCTACCACAAGCCAGCCGCCGTACACATCATAATTATCTTGATTACTCTAATATCACCTATAAGTCAGTATTAACACCTCTATGACCACGCCTCAATCTCAGTACCGGAGCCGGAGCTGGTGGCGACTCTGACGAGGTGGGGTGTTAAGCTTACAAATGGAATTATTCAAGTGGGGGTAAATACACCAGAGAAAGTTTCCATTAAGAAAGGTTTACGAGATCGCAAAGTCTGTAGAGGGGGCGAGATGACCGCTAGGTCCAGGACCCTCATTTAGTTCAATTGTTTTTTGTGTTCATTTGGTTTTGGCAAGTTATATTCTCAAGAATATTTGTAAGAATAATAACATTTTCACGAGGCACTTTTTTCCTAAAATTATTTGATAATGTGAAAATGCATAGTATATTTCATCTCGATTCGCATGCAATTTACTATCATTTTAATATGTTTTGTCGCAATATGTTGGTATTGTGTGTTTGTTTATGGTATTTATCAAAGAATAAGCATTTGTGCGAGAAACCAAAGAAAAAGAGCAAGAAATGAAGAAAAAGCACAAAAGTTAGTACTTTCTGGTACATGACGTTCGCCACCACCTCATGGCGTTCACCATGCACCCCACCAGCCACATATTTCCCTTTTTAAGGCCATGGCGTTCGCCATGGACGCGCAGTGCAGAAAAATGAGGAAACTAACTTGCTTAGTCTTCTCCCATCTTCCCTACTTTTTCTCCACAAATTCTACACGACTTGGGGATGTTTTCCAGTAGCATATGACTATATATTGGCAGTTTTCATCAGATTTTGAGAACCAAGTTTGTACGCATAAGTTTTGTTATTTGTTTTAAAATACATTCCAAAATGATAGAGCTCTCATATTTAGGGACTATCACACCATAGTTTTTAGGATTTTTATTGTAAGCTTGGATCAAATTAATTGTGTCAACATTTGAAGTTATTTTTAGTTTCGTTCATTATACTCGAATATTTATTCTAGTATTAATTCCGGTTTATTTTCAGGTTCTTTATTTCATTGTTTTAAGTTGTTTTCTACATATTTGCATTTTAATTCCATCACTATGTTGATGTTAATTTCTAATACCATGAATTGTCTGTTTATGTTTAATAACATGTTTGACTAAGTTGTTTTAAGTCTGGTATATGAGGACAGTCGTTTTGACGGAACTCAGTAATGAATTGGCATAAACTTTCGTAAGTTATTTTTATGGTTTCTGTTTTTAATTTTAATTCTAAAATGTTTTGCACGATAGTGAAAATATATATGAAATTCTGGTTATGCAGATACTCCAATGTCCTATCTTAATGTTAAGACAATGATTACTTCATTTTAGGAAACAGGGGAAAACATAGTTGTTGTTTTGAAGTGATGAATCACAATTACCAACATATGTTAAGACGCCATGTTGGGACATCTCAGTCAAGAAGAAGATACAAAAAACTGTAAATTGCAGAATAATAAGAACATAGAATATGTTGACACAGTTCGGTGTTAACAAACCTACATTTAAGGGATACCAATCCAGGATGAAGACTCCATTATATCGTTGTATTATTACAAAGCTAAACTCCCTCATTTACAACTTTATCTTCTAATCACTACCCTAATGGACATCTTTACCAAAGCTAAACTCCATCATTTATAACTCTGATAAGAGAACCTACTCACATCCTTTACAACCTATGTTGTCTATGTCACCAGCCAATCTCAGAACCTATCACGGTTTTCTTGACCAAGAAGTTATCTTGGACATGCTTAAAAGCTTCGTCCAAGAATAATACAACAATCATTACCTAAAGGCTTCTGGTTGTGTACATGCACCTATGTCGTCCTCTCTGCATCCCATACTATAGAGGGGAACTACAACCCTAAGAGAAAACGACTCTCAAAATCTAAACCCTTATTTTACAAAAGAGAACTACATTACAATTGTTACATAAGGCACATTTGACCCTATGTCTAAGTATTCATATATATAATCTTCTGTTTTGTGCTTTCTATCTTTGTCTTGATCCAGCCTTTTAGGAGTAAAACAAATCCTGGAAAGATTTGTTACGAAATTAAACTTGCTGAAGTAATAGTTCAGGATGTCCTATTAACATGATAGGACATCTTCTTTGATATCTTTGAATTATTCAATTTTTCTTCACCATTAGGTTTTACCAAAATTTTTTCAAACACTAGGAGCTTTCATTAATGATGCGAGTCAATAGAACGAAAGTGAGGCTTGAACCATATAGTCAAATTTGGACATTAATCCTAAACATGGAAACAACAATTTAGGATTAATTAGGACTTAGTTGTGTTTCCAAAAAAATTTCTTGATTCAAATGGGTGAGCGACGAAAAAACATTATGGTCTAGAAATATAGTTAAAGTCATCAGCACAACAGTGTAAGATAATGGTTTTTAAACTGATATTTTCTATTAAAAAGTGATTTAATACTTAACAATACCAGTGAATTATAGAGTCCCTGAGATACAGTGGGATCCATATTCCAGTCTCTCCTTTCTGATAATTTTCTAAACATTAATCCAGTTTTAATTCTAGTTTTAGTTTCCCCTTAACCAAAATTTCATTAGCCATAACTTTACATATAGCACCAATAGATAGAGATACATTTAATTATTGGTCCGTCTGGGTTTGATATCTTTTAAAACTACACGATACGACTGTGCACTTTCATTTAATTCGATAGACTCACTGTGTAGACATCATGTTTTTGGCGTCGTTGCTAGAGACCAATTTAATCAATATCGTAAGCCCATTGTTGCACAATATAGACTAAGGCAACCAATTTCCTCAACTAATCGGTTGTATGTCAATCATTCCCTCATAAGGAGAAGAGTTAGAGAAATTGATCGACGAAGTCAATCATTTTATAAATCTAGGACGATGAATAAAAGAATACTCATTAAAATATAACATCCTTGATCCAAGTATCCTGGAATCGGATATGGATGCAAATCAAAATTTTCCTCTTAAGGACTATCCTGCTTCATCACAATAGGAGGCAAACTACAACATTACACCCTCTTGTCATAACAACCCCATTGTTGCACATGTCCAAGATAACTTCTTGGTCAAGAACAATACAACAACCATTACCTAAAGGCTTCTATTTGTGTACATGCACTTATGTCCTCTCTGCATCCCATACTACATAGTGGAACTACAACCCTAAGAGCCAACAACTCTCAAAACCTAAACCCTTGTTTTACAAAAGATAACTAGGTTACAATTATTACATAAGGCATATTTAACCCTAGGACTAAGTCTTCATATATATAGTCTTTTGTCTTGGGCTTTATATCTTTGTCTTGATCCAGTCTTTTAGGAGAAAAACAAATCCTTGAAAGATTTGTTAGAGAATTAAACCTGCTGAAGTAATATTTTAGGATGTCCTATTAACATTATATGACATCTTCATCGACATCTTTAACTTCTGCAGTTTTTCTTCACCATTAGGTTTTACCAAAATTTTGTCAAACGCTAGGAGCTTTCAATCTCCCCATGTACACACATTATTGCTAAAACCTTCTCCTTGTATTCGTCATGTCTGTTGGTATGTATGAGAAGGAATTTGAAGCATGCTACCCATCAATCCACTGTCTTATTTGAAGAATAAATCTTCTTATTCTAACCATAAGAGAACCATTAATAAGAAGCGAAGTTCAAGTTCGTAACAGATAGTATACAACAAATGTAAATCAGGTCACAAGACACAAGACACAACCTGCTTCATAACTCAGATCACAAGACACAAAGAGATAGAAATTTGTAAATTAAGATGATAAAACATCTTCCATTTTCACCATTCTTGCAATTCCACTAATTGAATGAACCCAAGAACAAAAACACCATTCTTCTCCCCCATTTTAGCCAAAACTTGGCAAAGTAACCAAGACAGCTCCAAATCAAGGAACAACCCATTCAGACTTTTTGAAAAATGCCATCGAGTAATTCTTTTGAAGTAAAGGAATTATGAGACCAAGAAGTAACATTCCAATTTATAGCAAGTAACTCTCTTTGAAAGTAACAAACCATCGATCAAAACAATGGTCAATTCAATGATAAAAAACTCCACTAACGGTGCACTGGCCAAAGTTGTTGATTGTTTCTTCTTTTAAGAGAACCATCCAAGGAAACCATTTACATGTAATCATGTTCTAATACAATGTCCTGACATCATGTCAGACAATGTCTTTGCTTTATTGGCCCTTTTGCTAATTTGACAAAACCAAAGCATCTTTAGTGGAATCTGTAGAGAAAAATAAATTCTCCCAAACTGGTAAATGATTCTATAAGCATCCATCAAGAATCATATATTCTGTATTGTCAAAGATCCCCCAAATTGAAACAATACAATTTCAAGACATCACACTTGACATCTTCATCCCTCCAGGACGGAAAAAATTGATACCACAAGCCTGGTATAGACTACATTCATGCAGTAGATCCTTAGATCAAGAGGAAAACCCCCATATCTAAAAAAAATTATGCTCCCCCTAAGAAAATGCATAGGAATTAATGGAAAATATAAGACGCATCTTCAATATCTTCAAGAGATCACTCTTTGTCCAACTACCCGCTGAAGTATATTCTTTTTTGCACCACTATCCCTTATGACAAGAAATAGCAGTCACTCACACATAAAGACCATCATGCTATCCGTGAGGCACATAAGGATCACCATCCTCATAGTAAGAATCTTTTGGATTAAGATCAAAGTCCCATTGACCCCCCCTCTTCATCTTAGTTTGTTTTCCTTCCATTAGTGTCAGATACTGGACACATGCTTTAGAAAAACATGACTCTCTAAATAAGGACAGAGTCCTTCCACAAGATTTAAAAAATAGACAGTCACCCATCTCTTCAAAGGTAGTCATTCCCTATCATTCTCCCGTATGATAATCTGGAATACTCCTGATCATTTGCTGATTATCCACATGCAGACTTCCAAGTAATCAATACTCGATCTACTTCAGTATTCTATACACTCTCCTTCCAAGGAAGACCTTCTACTTCATCATTCTCATGTATGACTATGTAAATGCTCCTTAGGAAATAATGTAGGTAATAGGCTCCAAAACCATAGCATAATCATTATTCATCAAGGATATCCAACCCAAATAATTTCCTAACACCAAGTTAGAACATCTTCCACACATTAAGACAAAATTCTTAATACTCTCCACCAACTGGACTTACTATAACATAGTAATCCAAAGAACTGAAGAACTTCAATCAACACCGTACCACCAACTTGAATAAGAATTCCAGAAAAAGAGAAATAAACTCTCACCCCCTTCAAGAAGAAATAATCTCCTTGAGTCTTCAAATCATCACCCTTTTGCCCAAGATTAACTTATTACAAGACAATCTTCAAGAATAACCAGCTGCCACATGCCGACTATCTTGATTCTTCGAATCCACTTCTGAGATCAACCTCCTTCATGAATCCTCATATGAAAAAGTCAAATGCCACAGTTTGACCTCTTCACTTTTGTCAGAACTCTCACAAAGATATCTTGATCTACATAGTGAAACTTGATCTACAAGTTACATGTATCCACTTGCTCAATAGAAAACACACTTAGACTCCCTAAGCCATGAACAATGTAAGATCTTCTCCTTCCTACAGCTCTCGCAAACTGCCATGAGAATTATTATTTTTAAGCATCACTATTCATTCCTATAGATCAACCTATCTTGATTTGATGTGCCACTTCTCCAAATGAGATTCTTATGTTGAACTAGATGTCAAAACATTATGACTTGACATCTAGCTGTTGAATTCAGCTCCTTCTTCTGCCAATTTTGAAAGAACTTCCTCCCTTAATAGAAAAATAGTTCCATGCTCTCATAGACTTTATTCACTAACCAAGTTTGAGTAGACAACCTCCATTCTATTGATTTTGTAGTTATTCCAAACAATCTCACACATTGATGAATACCTGTCAGTGTTTCTCCAAAGACTTAAAACCTTCCACTATTTGAATCTTCAGAAGGACTAGTTAGAAACTAACCCCCATATATGTACCAAGGATGCCACCTTTCCTCGAGTAGAGCTATCTTCACGAAGTTGCTGATATTTCCAACTATCTAAACTCCATGATGAGCATTATGGAATTCCCTAAAGTACCAGGATTAGATATAAACCAATCTAAGTAGTCATAAAGAGTATGATGTCTTCATAGTCTTCCATCTCCATCTTCAAAATGCATAACCATCTGGAAAAGTCTCAAAACTATTCAGGAAAAGATGTGAAACCAATAGTCCTAGGTCTTCTGAGAGAATGTAGAACTCCTCCCATGATTCTCCAAACCTCTGATGAAAAGATGTTAGAACATCTAATACAACATCCTCAATCTTGAATCACAAGGATAATCAAATTTTCACAAAGAAATTGATCTTTAATCCTTGTAGTTATAACCTTTGTCCGATTCCAGCATATTTTAAATATCACATAGATATTCCTCTTCATGTTGTCTTCTTCTATTGTTGTGCAATTTGTTGAGATATCAAGGTTGTCCCCTTGACCCAAGCTCTTAAGATTATCTCTTGACGAATCCTAATTACCTCATTTGTGTGAACTCATCCTTAGGGTTAAGAAGTATGAGTTCTTCCTTGCACATTGTTTGTAGACGGTGAAAATAAATCACCTCTACTGTCTTCACTTCCATGCTTCTAAGAAAGTACCTCCTAGTCTGAAGAATAACTAGCAGACTCCAGAATATGACTAAATTTCCTTGATTGGACTTGATCATCATATCAAGTGTCTTCAACAACTTATCCAACAGGAAATCATCAAACCCCTAGAGCATGAGTTTGATAATTCATCTTAACCCTTCTGTCTAGTCTGAATTCAGCATACATGATGACGCGACTCAACCATGTACCAAGTCACATAAGACTTAATCATCACAATAAAATCCCTCTGCTCCCGACTTTTGAATGTCATATGTCTTCAAACCGATTTACATCTATAAAAACATAACCATGTAAGGACATCTACATGCTTTCTTCAATCATTACTCAAGTATCCCATACTACTGGAATCCTTCAATATGAATATATGCAACTAAATCACTAAAGAACAACTTCAACTTGCCCTAGACCAAATGTCAAGACATCTTTCAGGACACCATCCAAGAGAACCACCACTCCTCCTGTTTGTTGTTGCAGAAACCTTTAGAAAAAACTCCTCCTTGTTTAATCACCAAAAAGTTTTCCATGGATCTCATCCAGAAACAAACCAGGATGCTTGGTTTGATACTAATTGAAATTCTGGTTATGCAGATACTCCAATGTCCTATCTTAATGTTAAGACAACGATTATTGTATTTTAGGAAATAAAGGAAATACATAGCTGTTGTTTTGAAGTGATGCAACAAAATTACCAACAGATGTTAAGACATCATGTTGGAACATCTCAGTCAAAAACACAATACATAAAACTATAAATTGTAGAATAATAAGAACACATAATATGTTGACCCATTTCGGTGTTAACAAACCTACATCTAGGGGATACTTATCCAAGATGAAGACTCCATAATATCCTAGTATAATCACAAAGCTAATCTGCCTCATTTACAACTTTATCTCCTAATCACTACCCTAATGGACATCTTTACCAAATCTAAACTCCATTGTTTATAACTCTTATAAGAGAACCTACTCACATCCATTAAAAATTATGTTGTCTTTGCCACTTTCCAATCTCAGAAACTGTCACGGTTTTCTTGACCAAGAAGTTATCTTGGACTTGCTTAAAATCTTCTTCCAAGAACAATACAACAACCATTACCTAAAGGCTTTTGGTTGTGTACATGCACCTATGTCGTCCTCTCTGCATCCCATACTGTAGAGGGGAACTACAACCCTAAGAGCCAATGACTCTCAAAACCTAAACCCTTATTTTACAAAAGAAAACTACGTTACAATTATTACATAAGGCATATTTAACCCTAGGTCTAAGTCTTCATATATATAATCTTATGTCTTGTTCTTTCTATCTTTGTCTTGATCCAGTCTTTTAGGAATAAAACAAATCCTGGAAAGATTTGTAACGAAATTAAACCTGCTGAAGTAATAGTTTAGGATGTCCTATTAACATGATAAGACATCTTCCTTGACATCTTTGAATTATGGAGTTTTTCTTAACCATTATGTTTTACCCAAATTCTGTCAAACACTAGGAGCTTTCAATAAAGGTGTGAGTCAATGGAATGACAACGAGGCTTGAACCAGATAGTAAAATTTGGACATTAATCTTAAACATAGCGACAACACTTTAGGATTAATTAGGACTTAGTAGTTTTCAATAAATATTTCTTGATTCAAATGGGCGAGGGACGAAAAAAAATTATGGTCTAGAAATATTGCTAAAGTCATCAACACGAGTATGAGATAAAGGTTTTTAAACTGATATTTTCTACTGAAAAGTGATTTAATACTTAACAATGCCAATGAATTATTAAGTCCCTAAGATACACTAGGATCCATATTCCAGTCTCTCCTTTCTGATAATTTTCTAAACTTTAATCCAGATTTAATTCAAGTTTTAGTTTCCCCTTAACCAAAATTTCATTAGCCTTAGCTTTACATATAGCACCAATAAATAAAGATACATTTAATTATTGGTCTGTATGGGTTCAATATCTTTTAAAACTACACGATACGACTGTGCACTTGCATTTAATCTGATAGACTCACTGAGTAGACATCATATTATTGGCATCGTTGCCAGAGACCAATTTAATCAATACCGTAACCCCATTGTTGCACAATATAGACTAAGGAAACCAATTTCCTTAACTCATCGGTTGTATGTCAATTACTCACTCATAAGGAGAAGAGTTAGAGCAATGGATCGACAATGTCGAGTGTCTTATAAATCTAAGACGCCGAATAAAAGAATACTGATTAAAATATAACATCCTTGATCCAAGTATCCCAGAATCGGATATTGATGTAAATCAAAATTTTCCTCTTAAGGACTATCCTGCTCCATCACAAGAGGAGGAACACAACAACATTACACCCTCTACCATCAAGGCACGCAATTTTGAGATAAAACCTTTGTTGCAAGTTGTGCAACAAAACCAGTTCTCTGGTAGCCCTGCAGAAAATCTGAACCTTCATCTATCAGTGTTTGTGTATACGCAGACACTGTAAAAGTTAATGGTGTCAATCCCAAAGCCATAAAATTACGTTTATTTCCATTTTCATTGAGAGATAGAGCTAGAGATTGGCTCCAGTAACTACCATCAAACTCCATCACTACATGGGAAAAATTGAATAAATTCTTCTTAGTACGATACGTCCCATATAGTAAAATAGCTACGTTAAGAGCCCAAGTCAACCGATTTAGGCAGAAAGACAATGAATCTCTTTTTGAAGCATGAAAGAGATACAAGGATATGTTGAGGTTCAACCCACATCATGGACTTGAGAAATGAATGATTATCCATACTTTCTACAATGGTCTCCCGTATAACACCAAAATGAACTTAAATGTTGCAGCTGGCAGTGCTCTGATGGATAAATCCTACCAACATGCCTATCAACTCATTTAAATATGGCACGAAACCACTACCAATGGGGAGGTGAGCGAATTCCTGTAGAGAAACCACCAATGATGTGTCGAATATACGAAGTTAATGGCATAAACCACATTAATTCTAAAGTGGACGGACTTACTCAAAAGATCGAGAGTTTGACCATAACTCCAACAGTTGTCATAACTGTTGTGACACCAAGCTATAAGCTATGTTGAACCCATGGGCACAACACTCATGAATGTCATCTATTGGCTGAAATCACATTCGACCAAGTAAACAATGCCCAAAGAAACCCATACTCCAACACTTATAACCATGGCTAGAGAAACCATCCTATCTTTTTCCTATAAGAGCAACAATATTTTGTTTGGTCCAAACCCAACACCTATTGTTCCTCCAGATTATCAAAAAGGACCCCCCTGTTACTCCTCATGCACCTAAAAAGTAAAACCTCGAACTAATGATAGATAACTTTATCGCAATCCAAAGCCAATGAAACAAAGAGTTTACAAAGCAGAACATTCGCACGAATGAGCTGATAAAGCAATTGGCGAGTAAGGTTGACTCCATGGCTTTCAAGTAGCCCAACAACAAGCAAAAACCCCAACTCCAACTGGAGTATTTCATGGAAAACCATAATTAACCCAAAAGGTCATGTTAATGATATCACACTATCAAGTGGGATATAATTAGATGGGCTAGTGGATCCAAGAATTCAAAATTCGCCCATGTATCAGAAAACTAGAAAAGAATCTGAAAAGGTAACAAACAATGACCAACTAGAAACCAACTAACAATGGGCAGGAAAAAAAACCAAATAGGCAATGGATAAAGAGAAACCATATGTTCCTCCACCACCGTATAAGCCACCCATCCCTTATCCTCAAAGACTAGCCAAGTCTAAAAACAAAGGTCAATTTATGAAATTTGTGAAGCTTCTGAAATAGTTGAATATTACGATGCCCTTTACAGAAGTTATTACGCAAATGCCTTCATATGCCAAGTTCCTTAAAGAAATCATATCTAAAAAAAATAAACTCGAGGATAATGAGACAATGACGCTTATTGCAGAGTGTAGCACTATCATTCAAAACAACATGGCCTTTAAATTAAAGGAACTATGTAATTTTTCCATACCTTGTGTGATCAAAAAATTTGTCATAGACAAAGCTATTTGTCACTTAGGAGCCAATGTCAATTTAATGCACCTTTCGATTTGTGAAAACTCAAATTAGGCAAAGTAAGGCCCACGAGAATGTCTCTCCAACTAGTTGATTACTTTGTTAAATTTCTCGTGGGTATGCTAGAAAACATTCATGTCTAAATCGGTAAATTCTAATTCCCACATACTTCATAATCATGGACATAAAGGAAGATTCCAACATCCCAATCATAGTAGGAAGCCTTTTTAGCCATTGTTGGTGCCATTATAGATGTTAAATGGGAAAACTAATATTTGAGGTTGGTGAGGAGAAAATTGAATTCAATCTTTCACAATTCCTAAAAGTACCATCTATAGACGATACTTGATGTTTTATAGACTTCATCGACGAATGTGTAAAAGAAATGGAGATAGAAACACCTTAAGATACTGAAGTCCTGAAAATTCCAACACCTCCTATGTTAGAAGATAATTCATGGCGTGAACCATATGTGGACGATAACTTAAGAGAATATCTTACATTAACTCCCAATCATATGAGTTTCCTAAAGAAACCTTCTATAAAAATTAAGACATAACCTAAATATTTAAGGTATAAATTCCTAGATAAAGAGCTTGAACGCCCAGTAATAGTCAATGCAGACTTAAGTCAAATAGAAACTAAGCGGTTGTTGGATGTTTTAAGGAAGTATGCCACAAATCTAGGATATAATATCTCGGATCCCAAAGGGATTAGTCCCTATGTGTGTATGCATCGAATTATGTTGGAGGAAAACTCAAAAACCTCTAGAGAACAACAGAGGAGAATAAACACTATCATGATTGATGTAGATAAGAGGGAGGTACTAAAGTTACTAGAGGAGAGAATTATACACCTGATATCCAACAATAAATGGGTTAGCCTAGTACATGTCGTACCTAAGAAGGGAGGTACTATAGTAGTAAAAAATGAGAAAGTCAAAGTTGTAGCAAAGCGTGTTAAGACATGGTGGAGGATGTGCATAAACTATAGAAAATTGAACAAAGCCACCCGAAAAGATAATTTCTATCTACCTTTTATCAACCAGATGCTCGAATGACTGGCTAGGCATTCTCACTTATGTTACTTGGATGGCTACTCAGGATTTTTCCTAATTCCAATTCATCCCGGTGACCAAAATAATACAACATTCACATGTCCTTATGGCACATCAACCAACCGACAAATGTCATTCGAATTATGTAACACTCCCAAAACATTTCAACGATGCATGATGGTAATCATTGCAGACTTCCTGGATGAAATCATGAAGGTGTTTATGGACGACTTTTCAGTTTACGGGAAGAGTTTTGAAGGATGTTTTGCAAATTTGGAGACGGTACTAGAAAGGTGTGTAAAATTTAACCTTGGACACATAGTGTCTGATAAGGGGATTGAAGTTGATAAGGATAAGACAAAAATAATAGAAAACCTTCAACCTCCCATAAACGTTAGAGAGATACATAGTTTCTTAGGATACACCGGTCTTTACTAAAGTTTCATCAAAGATTTCTCTAAAATAACTAAACCACTAATGGTTTGTTGATGAAAAACATTGAATTCATCTTTGATGATGAATGCTTATAAGCATTCCAACTACTCAAACAAGCTTTGATCTCTGCACCTATTATGTAGTCGCCCGATTGTAAGGAATCCTTTGAAATAATGCGTGATGCTAGTGTCACTCCCTGAATTTCCATCCTGGTACAGACACGAAAGTGGCACGGAAAAGAAACAGAGTCGCTAGCCAGGAATTTTTATTCGGAAAGAATGGTAATGCTGCAAAAACCGGAGAGAAGGGAAAAACAAGGTCTTTCGAACCAAAGAGACTAAGTTTGGGAGTCAGTTACGAACTGGGAAGGTATTACCACCCTAGATCGTCTTCCGTACCCGATTGGATCCACGCTTGTTAGAACTGTTTCAAAGGTTGAGGATAAACTGCTGCTGAACTGAAACTGCTACTAGAACTGGAAAAGCGAACAAAAAGGTATGGAAAAATGTTGGGAAAATAAAGAGAGTTCTCAAATGGTCCCTACCCCACTGCAAACATATCTCATGGTAATTATAATCAGAGTCGACGTAGTTCCCCTAACTAGGGAGGAAATATTTTGTTTGTGTTTTTTAAGATTTGAACTGCTTATACTTATGCTCAGGTGTTGCAGGCCGATCTGGAATGAATGTGTTTAGCGTCTTGCAAAAGAAAAGTAGGAGCAAGTTCTTATGTTAAGAGCGAGTGAGATAAGAAGAGAATTCCCGAGGGAAAGACGTTTATTATTTGTTCAGTGTTTTTTAGAAGCTTTTTCTCTGAAGTTTGCACACAAAAGTGTATTCAAGTCCCATTGATCATAGCTCAAAGTAAAGAGAAGATCCCCACTACTCGGTTCTAAATATTAGGGCTTAAGCACACCACCTTATTTGCATTTATTAGGTGTTTTGTCTTTTGAAGTAAAGAAGTGCTTTTTAGGCTTTTCTTTGTGAAAATGACTTCATGATTAGACTTGTACATCATGCTAGAAACGTTTTCACTATCCCCAGATGGGATGAATACAAATGCCCCATGGCACAAGTCCATACACACAAAGTCAGTTCAATCCTTATTAGATGTTTTTTAGCTTTTTGTTTTGAGATGAGAGAGAGAAGCACCAAAAAGAACTTAAAGGTATAATATATAAGGGAAACTACCTAATGATGCTATCATGCTTGGATAAACCTAGGTTAGTGAGGTTTGAAATAACTCTAATTCTAATTAAGATGAAAGAAGAGAAGAATGGAAGAGAAGAAAGGAGAAACGGTTAGAAAACAACTTACTTTTCAAAAGAAGCTAAGTTGTTTCTAAGAGGTAGATGAAGAAGTTATACAAAAAAAGCATACTAGATGTTTAGAAAAAACAAAAATTGAACGCACAAAAGAGAAGAGGAGAAGTTGGAATGTGGAAACACATTCACATCCCTTTCACTTACCATTAGCCCCTACATGGTTAGCAAAAACAAGCATAAACAAAGGTAAGGTAAATAAAACTCAAGCAAGTCAACACTCAAAGGATAAAGGTTATAAACCAAACTAAAAGAAAAAAGTCAGAATGAACACTTTAGAAATAACTTATGATATTCACCAAAAAAACTCAAGCAAGAAGAATGCAAACAAGTGACACAACAACCAAGAAGAACATTAAAGAAGGAATAGAAGAAGAATGAATGGTTATACAAAGTGATCATGCATTAATGCTTCAAGTAATGTCAAAGTCATAATGTGGATGACCTAAACATGTGCCTAAACATGATGTTAAAATGGCATACAAAGCATATAGGTAAGCATCCAAACATTAGGAGTCATTAAGAGAAGAAGTGGAAAGGAATGAATATGAATCATACATGGAAAAAGAAGTTACTTATCATGCAAGTCAAACATAAAAAATGAAAGATGAAAGTTCAAGCATCAAAGTCAGAAGCAATATGACATGTTAAGATGAATATAAGATGCACACATTAATCAACTTTGAATAATTACTAGTCATTTTGAAGTTAAGAGAAGAAGAAGCATGCATTTAAGTGAAACATGTTCAAGTATGCAAAGTAAGACATGAATGAAATTTTAGATGAATGAGATGCTTTAAATTCAGAGGCATACATCATATGAGATGCAAATGAATGATTTGGAATGACATAAACAAACCAATTACAAGTCAAGTAGAAGCATGGATGAAAAGAGATGAAGAATTAGGTCAATAAGAGACATGTGAAACAAGTATTGAACATGTACACAAATCAAGTATCAACTTCAAGCTAATGACCTATAAATGCATCGAATAATGCTTGTGAGGATCTAAACATGGCTCAAGAAGTCAAGGAAGTAGTCTCATACAGTGGCACAAGTGCCATCTCAAACAAGCAAACCAAACATGATCAAAGAAGTCCACAAAAAGAACCCTCACGCTCAAAGAAATGGCTCAAAGAGAATGAAAAAATGATTTTAAAAATATGACAAAATGTTTTTAGATGCTTCAAATTGTCCTCTAAAATATGAAAAAAGAATGAGGATCAAGCTATGTATAGATGATGAGAAATAAAATCAATAATGTCAAGTGTCAACATATGAAACAATTCAAAAATAAATTCAAACAACAATTAATTCAGATGCAAAAAATAAAATAAAAGTGGAAAACAAAATTTGCAAAATTTTTATAAAACTATGAAGATAATTCAAGAATTTTTTTATAATTTTAGCATGCATTAAACTATTTTTTCAAAATTAAAAATGGAAATGATGCAAAATTAAAAAAAATGATATGGGCCATGGGTACAAGAAGCAAGGAAATACAGTTAAAAATTGGACCAGGCCAAAAAGGAGGATGCGTATAGCAATGAAGCCCAATGCGCTTCTATGAAGGCTCAGAGTCAACATTTTGACTCAAATCATTGCCCTTGGATTGATCTAACGTGTCAGAATCAGTCAACATCCATAAAGTAATCAGAATCAATGTGCATCATCAATTCAAACCAATGGTATTCAGATCCAACACACACAAGCATGGTTAAGCAAAATTATGGCAAACCAACGCATCTCATCAAGTCAAGCACTCAGTAAACGCAAAGAATGGTTGTGTTATAAAATAATTAAAATGAGAGGCATATGAGTGGTGTGTGATCTCATTAATGTGTTGGCATGATATGAACGCTCAGATAAAAAATATCAACGGCCAGAAGATCATCTTCCTTACACAACCTGTAAAACCAACAGAGAAGCTTAGGTTGCAGGAGCCATAACTTCGGTCACCTTCTCCGGCCACCTGCAACTTGGAGATCCAACAAAATTTCCAGAATCATATAAATCTTATACCAATCAACTCAGAGGAACCTCATGAACTCAAATCCACAAACAAAATTCACATATCAATCATCAATTAAGAGAATCAAAACATACAAAGTAGATCTGAAAAATTTCAATCTCAAAATTCATGCAATGCACACGTCCAAAATCAAAACAAACTACATCAGAATCATCAGCGAACATCATATATCAACATAGACATAAAAAATTCAAGTTATAGGATGTGATTTCAAACTCACCTGAAAAGTGTTCTTAAGCTTAAAACCTTCAGAAATCTAGTGTACATGTGCATATCTCCTCCTTTTGAGTTATATTTGCAAAATAAATGCAAATAGAAGCTTAAATCAGGATAGGTCTAGAGCTTTGATGAGGTGCAATCCAAATTTAGTTTTGGGCAAAAACTCAGTATGAGCTTCAATGAGTGGTTGCAATGGCTTCCTTAAGCTTCAAGGATCTTACATCAATAAAGGAATGAAGAAAATCTTTGGTGAATTGAGAGAATGGAAAGGAAGAAGGTGAGAGACAAAATTTTGAAATATGAGAAATGAGAGTGCATGAGTGTTAAATGAATGTGTAATTCTCTTTATGTATCCTTGGTTAGGGTTCTGATCATCGTTAGGGTTTTGTTAAACCCTTGGTTAAAGAGTTCTAGGGTGTTTTGCAAATTGGAAAGTTGTTGTGCACACACCTCATCCCATGTGCTCGGGTCATGAAAAAAGCATGATTCATTCTCATTTCCACCACTGAGTAAGTGTGTGATCTCACTTTGGATGGAAATGTTACCAAATTTAAGTTTTCATGATTTTTCTTTTTGGCATGATGAAATGTGCATGATGAATATGGAATGAATTCTTGAAATTCAAAGGCCAAACATGATTCTTATGGTGTTTATATTGATGTGGTAACATGACTTGAAAAATTAGAGGTCATTTAAAGTCATTTAGAATCAATTTGCAAAAGGTGGAAATTTGGTATGCATGAAAATACATAAACAAAACCCTAACTTCCATTGGACATATATTTTGATTCATGAATGCTATGAAAATGGTCTTGTACTTTTTAAGAAGGGAAAACCATGATCTACAACTTTCATGTTTGAAGAAATATCATTTGAATCTTCTTTGATGATGGAAAGTTGAATTGAAGATGATGTAAAAATTGCCAAAAATAGAAAGTTCCACATTATAGGTCCTTGCCATTTTTAGTAACTTTTCACAAACTTCTGATTCTTGAGGAATGATGATATCCATGCCATTCTTTGACCAAATAAAGGCCGATGGACTTGAGACTCATGATTTGAACCCTTGAAATCCAATGGTTGACTTTTCTTTTGCATTGTTGACTTTGTCTTGCTATACAAGTAAATTAGCAACTGAATGCCTTCCACTTTGAACCAATGGACCATAATCCATTTTTAGACTTTGTGTAACATATGGAAACCCATAGCAACAAGATTTGATCAAGCCATTGAGAAATTCTTGCTTTTGTGCAAAACCCTAATTTGGGTGCATTGTGTAGGAGAATGATCACTGATGAACTTCCTGGTGAACTCTCCCTCTTTTAGGGACTCAAGGCATTACTTGAACTTGTATGAGATATGAGGACCTCTTATGACTTTTTGGAGGAAACTTGGCTCTTGTCTTTTGCTTGGAATGGCCACAGTTCTGCAAACCAATAATCACATGCTCTATGCTTCAATCTATGAATGTGATGTTTCATTTTTCTATGCAAAGATGCAATGATGTGCATGCAATATGATATGAAAAAAATGCCATGAAAAGAGAGGACAAATTTTGGCTATTACAACTTCCCCTATTCAATCAATTATTAATCTAAAAAGGATGAGAGCATCGGCTATCAGACGTTCAAGATAAACTGTGATTGGATACTAAAACAAACCAGAAAATTTGCACTCTGATGGAGAAGAAAAGGGATATAAAACCAACCAAGGGAAAACTCTTCTTGGGGAACTCTGATATGGAGAAAAGTAACCAATGGTAATAACATATAACATATATTTTGAACGACGCCAGGAGACTACTGGCTTGCCACAACGATGGTGGACTTTAAATGCGTTGTAACATCATAGGATTTACAACCCAACCAAAATTGAAGCATATGACAAGGAAATGGTATCATAGGATCCATAACCAAGAACACAAGAACGTAATATCACAGGATTTATGACTCAAAGAAATGTCTTTTGTACGACGCCATAAGACTATTGGCTTGCCACAACGACGGTGGACTTGAAAACCTGCCTTTTGTACAACGCCACACAACTATTGGCTTACCACAACGAAGGTGGACTTGGTGCACTTTAGTCTGTGGGATAGACATGCACAGGACCCTGCATCTGAGATATGCGCTGTGAGGTCCTCTTCAAATATCCGATGCGTCAGATAAATGGTAAAAATACACTATCAAAACCCTATGTCTGAGGAACACACTATAAGATTTCTTTCACGTATCCTATAATTGAATATGTGATAAAAATGCATTGATTAGAACCCTGCGTCTGAGGTACGCACTATAAGATTCTCTTCACACATCCTATGCGTCAGACATGTGGTAAATTGTACGTCTAAACCCTGCGTCTGAGGAACGTGCTATAAGTCCCTCTTCACATACCCTGAGTAGAGTGACGTGGAGACAATACGTTGATTAGAACCCTGCATATGAGAAACATACTGTAAGATTGTTTTCATATGATGCATTACCTAGAACCCTTCGTCTGAGGAACACACTGTAAGATTATCTCGACTAAATGACACCAATGTACTGACTTAGAACCATGCGTCTGAGAAACTCGTTGTAAGATTCTTTTCAAAGAAAAGACGTGCCATCTACCAAATAGATAAGCATTCCAAGATTGGTCCACTAAGACTGGACATTGAGAAAAAGAGTAATGACTCTGCAAGGGAGAATTATGTCTGTAGAACTTTGCTAAGGATGAGAACATCATAACTAACATTCTGCTGAGGAAATGAGACAAAAATATTCTGACAATATCTGACTCTTTCTAAAGATCAAACAATCGTTGAATCAAACTCGGAAATCCTTGAGAGGATAACATTTTGTTGGAGAGAATGTGAACAAATCTGTCTGCTTCGACTTGTCACACTTTCCACAAATAAATTGGTGACTTCTTGGGGAACAATTCAAATATGGGCTGAATCCTAATGACAATCTTCCAACTCGATTGGGGAGTGTCTTTGTCAAGACTTTAGTTAGGGAAAGAACTCTGAAAATTCTGACTCTGTGGGGGAGCAAGGCATTTAACTGGCGGCTGGGAATACTTCACTGTAAAAGATAAAGATGCTTAGGGAATAACAATAGTTCAATTATCCCTAAAGTTCTGCCGAGGAATCTAATTTTCTTTGACTCGGTCGGGGAAGGTTTCAAACTTAGACTCCACTGCGGATAATGTAGGAATCACCCTCTTTCTAGGGATAAGAGTTATAAAGCGTATCTCGTTGGGGAAGAAAATCTACTTGAGAATATCCCCATGTAACATCTTCCATTTTCTGGGCTGCAAGTCCCACAACAACAAAACACACACATACGTGCCCCGGGGAACTATATGGTCTGCATCCACCAACCGGTTCTATTTAATATTCAAAGCAATTTTAAATGTTTTCCCCCTTTTACACGTTATTTGTAAAGCCACCCTGTTTAAATGCAATGTTCTTTTATATCAACATTCAGGACATTTTTGCAATCAAAACAATTAAAAAACAAGGAATAAAGCTTTTGACTGAATAATTCTTTATTGATAGGCCTCTGAATAGGAAAAGGTACATCAAGAAGCAATCCCCTGGAAATAGGTGATAGATAAAAACTGAGAAAAGAAACTACCCTAATGGCAATATGAGATGACCTTCCATTGAGTTTCAAATCTGCTATGACTAGTATGTCTTTAAGATTTCTCCTTTTAACCTTGATTTCTGAAGAGGAGGATTAATCTAATTCCTACCCTTTGGAGATTGCTAAATTGAATGAGACGACGATGTAGTATAGATAACTCAGATCATAGTCATTTTCTTATTCCCTCTTTTGCGTGGACCGCCCTTTCAGGTTTTCAATCCATCGGGATACCCTTTATTTCCTGAGTTGTCATATGTGGGTTTTCAACTCACCGGGTGTACACTTTTTATTTATTTATATCCCTAACTTTTTCCCGAGCCTTTTATTCTGTTTTTGGCTCGCCGCGATGCCCTTTTTTGCCTGGATTCTTTATTCTGTTTTTTGTCCAGCGGGTCTCTTTTATGCGAAGTATTTTTTAACTGTGTCTAAGTTAACAGGGGATGGAAAATCTTCACCATCCATGGTTGTAAGCATCAAGGGTCCACCTGATAAAACATTTTTAACCATGTATGGACCTTTATAGTTAGGAGTCCATTTGCCCCTGTAATTTGTACTTGGAGGAAGAATTCTCTTGAGCAAAAGCTCACCAACTTGGTACTCCCGAGGACGCACTCTCTAATCGGATGCCCACTTCATTATCCTCTAATATATCTGACCATGGTATAAAGCTGCTAGTCTCATTTCTTCAATCAAACTTAACTGATTATACCTGGCACGTAGCCATTCTGCTTCATCTAGTTTGACATCCATCATCACCCGTAGTGATGGAATCTCAACTTCAACAGGTAGGACAACTTCCATATCATATACAAGTGAGAAAGGTGTCGCCCCAATAGATATCTTAACTGATGTTCTATACCCATGCAAAGCAAATGGTAACATCTCATGCAAATCTTTGTATGTCACCACTATTTTTTGCACAATCTTCTTTATGTTCTTGTTAGCCGCCTCGACCGCGCCATTCATCTTTGGACGGTAAGGAGAAGAATTATGATGTTGTATTTTGAAGTCCCGACATAACTCTTCCATCATCTTGTTATTGAGATTAGAACCATTGTTAGTAATGATTCTCTCGGGCACTCCATATCTGCAAATAATGTCTTTCTTCAGAAACCTGGCAACCACCTACTTAGTGACGTTGGCATAAGATGATGCTTCCACCCACTTGGTAAAGTAGTCAAAAGCGACCAAGATAAAATGATAGCCGTTAGAAGTAGTATGTTCAATCTTCCCGATCATGTCAATGCACCACATGGAAAAAGTCCAAGGAGAAGACATGACATTTAGTGGGCTTGGAGGCATATGCACTTTGTCTGCATAAATTTGGCACTTGTGGCACTTTCGAGCGTATGAGCAACAATGTGAATCCATTGTCATCCAATAATACCCCAATCTTAACAATTTCTTTGCCATTGCATGTCCTCCGGCATGGGTACCAAAAGATCCTTCATGCACTTCCTACATCAACATGTCTACTTCCTGCTTGTCCACACATCTAAGAAAGACCATGTCAAAGTTTCTCTTGTATAGCACGCCATCTCTTGCAGCAAGTTATCTCAAAGTTTTCTTGTCACTGGAAGATGCCCAAGCTGGGTATTCTTGACTCTTTAGGAAACACTTAATATCATAATACCACGACTTGTCTTCAGATAATGAATCAACAGTAAACACATATGCATGCATGTCAAGTCGAGATATATCAATCTTGGGAACATAATTCCATTGCAGCACTTTGATCATTGAAAATAGCATAACCAACGCATCAACAAACTGATTTTCATCACGTGGTATGTAATGCAGCTTCACTGTTATGAAGAAAGCAGTCTTCTCGCATAATCCCAATATGGAATTAAGTGAGGTTGATGAGTATACCACTTTCCAGTAATCTGGTTAATACGAGAGTTGAATCTCTAAATATGTTGAGGGTCTTAATCCTTAGATTAATAACCTCCTCTATTCCCATGATACAAGCCTCATACTCCGCTTCATTGTTGGAGCAGCCAAAAGTCAATCTGGCATCGAAGGGAAAGTGAACACCTTCATGAGTAATAAGAACGACACCAACTCCACGAACATTCATGTTGATAGCCCATCAAACATCATACTCCATTTGGATTCAAGGTCTGGCCCCTCCTCCGGAAGTGGAACATCGCAGTCTTTGACCTTGAGGTACATGATGTCCTCATTAGGGGAATCAAAACGCATGGGATGATAATCATCCAAAGGTTGTTGTGCAAAATAGTCTGAAAGAATACTTCCTTTGATGGCCTTTTGTGAAGTGTATTGAATGTCATCTTCAGTCAGCGCCATCTACCAACGGGAAACCCTTTCAGTTAATGCTGGTTTCTCGAATATGTAATTGACATGATCCATTTTTGAAATCAACAAAGTTGTGTGAGTGGGCATGTATTGTCTCAATCTGTTAGTAGCCCATGTAAGTGAA
Source organism: Lathyrus aphaca (assembly GCA_963966055.1). Taxonomy (NCBI): domain Eukaryota; kingdom Viridiplantae; phylum Streptophyta; class Magnoliopsida; order Fabales; family Fabaceae; genus Lathyrus; species Lathyrus aphaca. The sequence goes on along the minus strand of OZ014519.1, from coordinate 393,144,980 downwards.
CAACATGTCTGCTCAAGCATTGAGTACCTCGATTCATAATTATTAAATTTCTTTCTCAGGTAGTAGATGTGTAACACCCCAAAATTTACCTTCTTATTTATTACCAATTTCAAGTAGCTTATGCTTCACTTCCATATCATTTAGCATTTTCCTTCTATACATTGTGTAACATCCCAATTTTTACAATTATTTAGTTATTTATATTAATTGATCAATTGAGTGATTTTGTGAATAAATGATTTAATTAATTTATTTGAAATAATTGAATTATGTGATTTATTTGATTTATTGGAAATAATTTAATTATTTGATTAAATTAAATAATTTAATTTATTAGATTTATTTTATTTAGTGTAATGAAATAGATCTTAGTAAGAATAATTGATTGGGCCTAAATGAGTGTGTGATTAGAAAGTAAGTGAGTGCGTTAAAAAGTCCAATAGAAATTATAAAGGTTATGTCTTGTTAGGGTTAAAAGATATAGAATAGAAAAGAGAAAAGTGGCTAGTAGAGAGGATTGGAGAAGAAGAGGGAAAAACTCAAAGAGAAGAAGAAGCTCTATAAATTCAAGAAAATCCAAGGTAAGGGTGGGTTTTCATGAAATTATTGAGATTATTGGATAGTATGTAATGGGTAGAAATGTGGTTATGATAAAATCCCAATTTTTACATTATTTGATAATTTTAGGTTTTTAATAATAATCTTTGAAATGTAACAATTGATTGTGTTTTGAGATTGATATATTGGTATACATTAGAGACCCATTAATTAGTAAGGACACAACATGTTTGGGTGAATTTGTGTAGTCCTGTAGTAATTAGTCAAGAAACATGACTTGGATTGCTGATGACACTGTGTAAAATTAAATAGAAAATTAAATAGCAGGAAGAAATATATCATAGGTACTATAGTGAGTTTCCTTATAATGAGAAATTGATTTCTTAATTCCTAATATAAAATTTTCCTATTTTTGTGATTAATAATGAAATGGAAATGAATGGTGGTATTCCCTGTTACATTAATTAGTGCAGCCCCAGGTGGAGTATGGATGGATTACTCCACACATTGGTCCCTTTCTCTAAGCTTAGTTTATTGTGGAGAACAACACAAATTCGTACACAATTATATGTATATTGTTTATTTTTATTTTTTTAAATTTCTATTACTAATTATAACTCATGCTTCCTAATACTAGAACAAACAACTATGACCAACCAACTACTTTGTCTTGCAAATATAGAACTAGCTAGAAAGGAGTTGTGGAAAAGCTAGGCACTCTATATATTATATGGTCCCAAAATAAAGTATATCAGTAACCATTTAATAAATGATGACATGTTTTTCCTTTATATCACCTGCGATGACATTATAGTGATAACATGAATTAGTAATTATATTAATAAATTATAATAGCAGACAATCATATAGGAAACAAGAAAATTTAATTAAATAAAATAGTAGTATTTAATAATGATGGAAAGACACTAGCCACTTGAAAATCAATGGTAGTATTGCTAGTACCTGCAAGTGGCGCAGGATTCTTCTCCTAGTAATAAACTGATTGCCACTATACTTATTATATATTTGATGTGCCTTCATTTTCATTAAAATAAAATAAGATATCATATTATTTTCTTTTATAGTTAAATGAATGAGACTAATCATGTCTTGAAAATATGAGCATGTACACTTTGTCTGCTATAACTCATTCTGCCAAAGACCAACTAGTTTTGAGCCTGACTCTGAATTTTGACACTTAGATCTAAAAACATTTGATTTAGTAATAAAATATATTTAACTATTCTATAATAATTAATCATATTTAATTAATAATTCTCCTTATCTCACTTATATAATTACATCATTAGTATAATAATTACTAATATTATATCTTTAAATGATTTATCCATATTTTAATTGTAGTTATTATTTGATTATCTAATCTAACTATTGAAGGTTGATTAATTATTCAATATTAATCGATATTGTGAGTTTTTGCGAATTGAGATTGAATTATGTTAATACCTTGTGTATCATATACTAAGTGTGATGATATTATTGGAATGATGGATATGGAATTGAAAATATATTTGTATGTGCAATTATGTGATAATTCGATTGTGATGAATTATTGAGATATGCATGAGTATTAAGATTAGAGAATGGTCTTAATTGCGTATGGTGATTGTAATTGCACATGCATCATTTGTGTCAAGAGGCAATGTTTACTAGTTTCGTGGGAGCTAGTGACTTGTCCCAAACCTAGAGGACGGGTTTGAAAGCTTAGAGGACAGGCTTTTGATGTGTTATCGGTCTAGAGGACGGACCCGGTTTAAATGTAAAAACCGAAAAATGATAATAAAAGATTGGTACCACATGCATGAGTTGCATTTGAGTCTTGCATTGAGTTTTATTGTGTCTATGGTTACAATGTGAGATTATATGTGTTATGTGAATTGTTGAATTGGTGAATTATGGATTTGTGAGGGTGTACTTGTTAATAGTATGACTACTTGAGTGATATTATGTTGATGAAACTTTTGAAGTGTGAGAATAATTGTGATTATGCTAGTACACCTTAAATTATATATTATCTTATGATTTCAGTAATTATGTGAATTCTCACCCTTCTGTTGGAATGATGTTTTATACGACATCGCTCAGGTACTGAAGATTAGAGTTGCTTCTAGCAAGAGAGTAGCTGATGGAGTAACCTATTTTAGTTTCATATTTATTTTGGGTCGAGTCGTGCTCTGATCATGTAACACTGGGAATGTTTGATTCATGTCTTAAGAGATACACTTATATACTCTATCTATTTTGTTAATTGAATTTGAATTTTATGGTGAAGTGGCTTTTATGCCCAAGTTGATTTAATGAATGGAGTTTATTTGAGACTTGAATGTCATGAGATTCTTAATGAAAGTGATCCGCTGCTACATGCTAATGTGAAAGTATATGAAAGCATGAATTTATTTCAAGTGTTATTGAGTATGACAGGTGTATGTGTGATATTTTGAATTATGTGTGACATCCTTCTTTGATATGCATTATAATTACTCTGATTATTTATATATTTTCCGTGGGGTTTAGAAGGGTGTTACACATTGCATAAACAATAAAAAGATAAATAAAAAATAATAAATCATGCATCATTGGTTAACGTATAAGGCATGTGATTGATGGTTATTCAGTGGTAATATCAATTATCAGACTTCAAGGGCGAAACAGGATCAAAACAGACGGCTGTTCGCTGTGATTTCTGACGAACAACCTCTGGTTGACCAATTTCTTAAAAACCTGGGTTACTTGAAGGACCAACCAAACAAGTCCTAGGACACATGTGCAATTGGTTGTCGAATTACTCTTAGTGTTAATGATTTGTGGTTTGTTTTGTTAATGATGTAAAAGTGTTTGAATGTTTTGAATGCTAAAGCAAAATAAAGTGAAAGTTTGAACAAAAGTAAGAAAATGGCGAAAAGATGTAAACTTTGCAGGAAAGTGAATAAACTGAAAGTAAAATAACTTGATGAAACAAAACTAATAACTTAAATAAATTGAAAGAAAATGGTGTTCAACACATACATTGTTCCAAATATCAGACTCATTTCTCTCACACTAGGTACTTAGAGTATTTACAGGATTTTTGTATAAGTTTTCACACACGCATTCTAAAAACAAACTATCCTATTTATATACAAACAAAATAACTGCCTAGAACGGGAAAATTCTAACTAAATGACAATTGTCAGCCTGCATGCAATTTTCTTCTCTGAAACTTCCACGTGTCCAACTGCCAAAGGTTGCAACTTTTGAATTTGAATTCTTCCCTTTGGTGACGAAGCGTTGCATCTCTTTGTTTGTCGAAATGTCGAAGAAGAAGAAACTCTTCAAACTTTACAAACCAACGCTTCTGTCAAACACCTCTCTTTTGTCGAAGTGTCGAAAAATATACTTATCTTGTCAAATGCCAAACTACACACAGGTCTCCAAACTCTGCTTGCCAGAACACTATTTGTACTCCTGTCGAAATACTTGAGTATTTAACCTTGCCAACATCTTCTGAATACCTTCACTCCTTCTTTCTCTTATCTGATGATTATCCTTTTAGCAAAAATTGACTTTCTACCTCAAATTCATGGTGTCGAAATTCTGAGCCTACAAATTTCCCCCCAGCAAAGATGTTTTCGACTAAATCTTGAGAAATATCCTTTGTTGTCGAAATGACTTCTGACACCATGTCAGTCTCATTAATTATAAAGTGATTTTGTTGAGTCCCAAGAAAACACTATGATTTCAACTTTCTGAAAAAACGTCTCATCTAGCCCACGTTTATACACAACCTTCCATAACCCTATATTCTAGCTAATCATGGGCTCCCACCAATCGCCACCTTTGATCATCACCGTTGATCACGATACACGTCTCCCATGACCAAATTGAAACGTCTCTTATTTTCGTTTCATTTATTTTTTTCATATTCTGTCATCTTCTATAAATAACATGTCTCAAAACCTTTGTCCTTTTTACACTCTCAGACTTCTTCTTCTCTATCAAAGGAAAATCTCCATTAAAACCCATTTAAACTTTCTGTTACTCCAGCTCTAATCTTTTCATAACAATGGCGCCCCCAAAGAATGTTGTTGACCGTAGTGCTAAGAAAGCAAAGAAGACTACTGATCTCCCTCCTGCTCACACACTATCTGGACCAACGCAAGTAAATCAACAACAGTACATCCCAGAACCTCCAAATGAGAGGGAGAAAGCTAGCATCTACAGATCTCAGGTACTGATCCCTATTTTAATCTCTGGGGTTCACCATGCAATGTTAGGTCCAATCTCTGACCCCAATGCTGACCCAAACCGTTTAAAGGATTTTTATCCTTCCTATTCTGCCTCTAAGCCAATAGGTGCTAGTAAGAACCCTCAAACTGTTGAAACATCCTCTAAGAAACCTGAGATCCCATTAGCTTCGACAGACTTAGATTTGTCGTATTTGAATCAAAATAGAATCTTTAGGAGCCCTCCTTTAACAAAAGATCCTTCAGATTATCTAACCTGGCTTAATAGAGTCGAAAAAACTAAGGGAAAATTCTGGAAGAAAACAGGCATTTATGACCTGATTCAATTGTCGAAAGAAGGCCCCCGTTATTGCCAGAATATGCTGCTGGCTTCCCTATACTTTTGGGATAACACTTACAACAACTTCCACCTCCCTTGTGGGATGGTTACCCCAACTCTCTTCGACATAACAGCCATCACTGGCCTTAGTCCTATAGGTGAAATCTTCAATCCAGAACACCTAAGCAAAGACCCTATAGGATTCGACACCAAACATGCTGGCTATTCCTTATTTATTGCTCATCATCAAGGCAAAGATACTGAAGAGGTTTCCGACAGAGAAAACATAGCCTTCCTCACTTTGTTGTTAGCAAAGTTTGTTTTCTGCACCAGATCCCTCCAAGTGGCCAGAAGCTACATTACCATGGCCAATCAACTTCATGCTGGAGTTGCATTTTGTCTAAGTGAATTGCTTCTGGAAAATCTTTATGAATCTCTGAGTGAGAGCGTAAGAAACCTGAAAACCATCAAGGAAAAAGGAACCATCAGCCTAACAGGCCCCTTCTGGCTTTTACAACTGTGGCTGAATGCCACCTTCGAAGCTTGCATCCCCATCAAGAGACCAGTTGACAAAGAGGAAGTTAAAGACAGGCGTGTCGAATGGCCTAGGCTAGTTCAACTAACACCCACTGACGAAGGAATAGGCCTTCGACAAGCCTTCACTAGCTATGTGATGATGTTCGCCAAACGTTACAAGTTTACTCCATCCATGGCACCCTTCACCAACAGGACTGTGGGTCCTAAATGGTTCACTAGGCAGCTCCCAGTAGAAAACCAAAAGGAAGAGGATTCCTACATATCCATCTGGGAATCCTTCCTCATACCAAGACACCTTTTTTCCCCACCACAGCCTCAATAACACCAAAGTTTCCCTTATTGTCTATCAACCTAACCTGGTGGCCAGATAATTTGGGCTAACCCAGACGAAAACAAAACCCATCTACCTCAAGAAAGGCTCCATTTTGTTCTACAACTCATTCCATAACTTTGAAAAAAGTCTAGAATTGTATAACAAATATTTCGACGCTTCTTTGGAGGTCTACCCTACCATATTTTGACCAAACTTCTTGTGCACTGAGGACTTCGATGTCTGGTGGAAGGAGTATTACCTTAACAAATTCTTTGATGTAACAACTTTCAACACACTCCCGACGAATGCCTTTGCTTTTTTGCAGGATAAAAAAAAGAAAGGTACGGATAAACATATCAAAGAAATTCAAAATTTTCAAAAATATTTTTAAACTATTTACAGGCCAAATGATCTTCGTCGAACCATAGGCGAAGCAGCAGTGACTTTAAAACAAAAATTTTCAGAAAAGTTGGATAAGTTAGGGGTGCCTTCATATATTCCACCACATGCACGCTACAACTTTGCTTACACCTCATTTCCCCCAAAGTTTCTCCCACTCCCTTCTGCAGAATTTGGTGTGGCCTTGTGCCCTCCATTCCCAGATTGGTTTGTGTGTGGATCTCACTTAAAGCTGCTTCGCGATTCTAGCAAAAAACTTGCTGAACGTGTGGTTCCGACGAAGTATTATTTGGGCAACTTCCCTGGGCACCTTCATGTTGGAATAGAACACGTTAGTGTGGAAGAACCTATTCTTGAAGGTGTCGAAGAAATTAAATCCCTCTTCTTATTTTCTAACTCTTTATATGTTTTATATCCATGTTCATTCATTTCCTTTCCTTTCAGCTGTTAGAATAATTAACAAGAAAACTCCTGGTGAAGGGACTTCTTCCAAACAGGTCGAAAAATCACCCACAGCTGCTAAAAAGGTTTCGACAAATAAAGACATCTCACTTTTTCCTTTTGTATAAATTTCAATATTCTCAATACTGAACACATTTCCTCTTTTGCACACCTCAGGTAACTCGCACACCAGCCACCAAAAGAAAACAAGAAGAAAAAGAGGTGTGTGTCGAAGAATCTGAAGATGAATCTCCTGAGCCTCAACCTCTCAAAAGGAACAAAGGTATGAGAATAAAGACAGTGGAATCCCAGAGATCCCTTGTCAACAGAAGAACTCCTCCCACCAGTCCAATCACTAAAGTCCCTTCAAGAAGTGAGAAGAGTGGGGATTCAGGAACTCATACTGAGATTCCTCAGGTATTATTATTTTCGACTGACAATATTCGTAGTTTTAACTACATTGTTTCTTCTCTTAACTTCCCTTTCCTGCTGACTTCAGGTTAACCTTGATGTCGAAGAAACCTCCAAGGTCCAAGAAGAGCTTATCCCTTCTGATTCTGAGAAGACTTTAGCTGAACGACTTCTGGAAGAAACTACTCCAGATGTTGGTGTTTATGGCCCTCATACCTTCAATGACTTCGACATCAGTGACCCAGAATCCTCCAACAACAATTCCCCTCTTCGTCCAGAATTTACTGTGGAAGAAAAAACTGCTCAAGATCAAGATGCACAACTTCAAGGGCCAATTGATACAACAGAGGCTGATAAGGAAGCTGTCGAAGAAGAAATAGATCTGTCGAAGCATCCCGACACAAACTTGAACCCTGGAGGAAGTTCCCAAGCTGTTCCTACTCCAGCAGAAACTCCAACAGAAACCTCTTTAAATACGGGTTCGACAAGCTTGTCCCATGAAGAAATTGAAAGCCTGAAAGTAAGAAAACCTCTGGAATATCTGAAAGCCTTACTCAGTTCCAGGTACAACTTTCAGGACTCTTCCCACAGCAGCTCAACAACTTCAGGGGCTACCTCTGAAATTCAACCAATTAGTGTTATCATGGCTGAGATTAAGGAAAAGATTCTTGGGGTGGACTTATTTGGAACTTTGGCCGAAAACCCCTCTACACAATATGACCTGAAGAAACTTCTAAAGCAAGCCAATCTCCTGGAGGCTTCGACTGAGGAGATTCGTCTGGTGATGGACCTGATGTTTATGATTGATTCAGTGAGTGCTGACTTGGTTCGCCAAAAAGAATTTTCTCAGAGCATCACAGCTAAATCTGAAAAACAAGTCTCAGAAAGGAATGTTGTAGCCTCTTCGACTGATAGAATCTCAGAGCTAAACAGACTTTCTGAAGATTATTCCAAAGCTGCTGCTGAGTGCGAAAGTAACATCCAGGCTTATCAAGCTCAGATTGTCGAACTTCAGAAGAAGATCCTCCAAGAGAAGGAACGTCAAGCCAGCCTCCAAAAGCCCAACCAAGAGGAAATTGAGAAAGAGCTTCAGAAAGGACTTCAACATGCAGAAACAGCCCAACAACTCCACAGAGAAATTGACGAACTGACTGTTAGTAAAAGCCTCTGTGAACGTCGAATTCAACTTCAACAGAAGAAATTTGACGAAATCAAAGCCACTTTTCTTCAACAGTAGTTTGTAATAGAAATAGGGGATTTCATATTTTCTAAGAATTTTTATATGTAATGTTACTCACACCATCTGTTTGGCGAAGACAAGCTTTTTTCTGCAATTTTATTCCATTTCTATCTTTATTTCTTGCAATGTTGGCTTATATTTCTTCAAATATTTGCCATTTATTTTCAATATTCTTTTATCTTTTTCCATTTCTTCGACTTCATATGCGCCATTTGAAAAACTCTTAAAATTTGGAAAGGTCCTTCCCATTTAGGAGAACATTTTCCCATTAATCTATCTTTCTTTTCCATGGGCAAAATTACTTTCCAAACCAAATCACCAACTAGAAAGGCTTTAAATTTTACTTTCTTATTGTAAAACTTTTCGACTCTTTATTTCTGCCTTTTTATCAACTCTAAAGCACGTAACCTCTCCTCATCTACATCAACTAACTCATCCATCATCATGCTCCAATAAATCTCAGATGGAATTTCATGATGCCTTTGAATTCGTATTGATTGCAAATAGATTTCGACTGGTAATACGGCCTCATGCCCATAAGTTAACTTAAATGGGGTAGAATTAGTTGCCTCTTTAGGAGACGTTCGACAAGCCCAAAGGATTTGATCCAGAGTCTTGTGCCAATTCCTAGGTTTTTTACCCACATGCTTTTTTATCAGATTTATCACAACCTTGTTGGCTGCTTCGACCTGTCCATTTGCTTGAGCATAATAAGGTGTCGAAGTTAGTAACTTAAAACCTGTCTCTTTTGCAAATGCCTGCATGTTTCTTCCAGTAAACACAGATCCTTGATCAGTGGTTATAGTTTCTGGTATTCCAAACCTATAAATTATGTGCTTCTGGATGAATTCTATAACTGCTTCCTGATCTACATTCGTCAGGGGTATGGCTTCAATCCACTTAGTGAAATAGTATACTCCAACCAAAATGTATTTTTGCCCCTTTGAAGAAGCTGGTCGAATTTCCCCAACCAAATCTAAAGCCCAACCTCTGAATGGCCAAGGCTTTATAATAGAGTGTGACTCATTTGCAGGCACATGAGGTATGCCTGTATGAATTTGGCATTCTTGACATCCCTTTGCAAATTCGACACAATCCTTTAACATTGTTGGCCAATACATCCCTTGTCGAAATTGTAACCATTTCATCTTGTGTCCTGCCTGGTGTGCACCACATGCACCACTGTGCACGTTTGACAAGGCTATATAAGCTTCAGTCTCACCTAAGCATTTTAGTAAGACTCCTTCTGCAGTCTTTTTAAATAGCTCATTTCCAAAGAGTACATAGCTTAAAGCTCTATACTTTATCTTTCTTTCGACTGTCTGGTTTGGATTTTGTAAATAATCCTTAATAGGTTTTCTCCAGTCTCCTACCTCTGGATCATCTACATTAAAAATTTCAAAATTTTCTTCATCACCATAACCCAGTCTTATAGTTTCTAAATCTGATGGGGACAATCTAGTGGATAATACTTTTCCTCTTACTTCGACAGCTTTCTCCAGATTTTCTTTCGACACTTTATAGCCTGATGCCAGTTGAGCCAAGTCATTTGCTTCCTGATTTTCTAATCTAGGAATGTGTTTGAAGGCTGCACTGTCGAATTTCTTGAGGAGTCTATTGGCTATTACAAAGTACGTGATCAAATTTTCTTTGACACATTTGTATTCTTTTGTCAATTGTTTTATTACCAACTCAGAGTCACCCATTATTTCGACCTCTGTTGCCCCCAATTCCAACAATATTTCACGTCCAGCAATCAAAGCTTCATATTTTGCTTCATTATTTGAACAACAACCTTCTATTTTGTACTTGAACTTTGTTGGAATTTTATTGGGAGAAATGATCAATACCCCAACACCTGTTCCATTCTTATGACTGGAACCGTCGAAATATAATCTCCAAGGTTCTATTTCGATGTATTTTATTTCTTTTTCAATTATGGAATGGTCAGCTATAAAGTCAGCAACCACTTGTCCTTTGACAGCTTTTAAAGGCATATATTTTAAAGAATACTCAGTTAAGGCCAAAGCCCATTTTCCAATTCGACTATGTAGAATAGATTTAGACAACATGTGTTTTATTACGTCGAAATGAGAAGATATATACACATCAATGGGTTTTATATAATGCTTTAGCTTTGTACAAGAGAAATATACACATAAACATAGTTTCTCTATTATACTATATCTAGTTTCAGCATCATTTAAGACTCTGCTGAGATAATAGATGGCTCTTTCGACGCCATGTTCATCTTCCTGACAAAGCATGCTTCCCAATGTTCTGTCAGATGCTGAGATGTAAAGCCTCATACTTCTACTTCGACAAGGAGACATTAAAACTGGAGGACTGACCAGATACTCTTTAATCTTGTTGAAAGCATCTTGTTGTTCTTGCCCCCAAGTGAAATATTCCTTCTTCAGTCGAAGTAGAGGTGAGAAAGCTTGTGTTTTTCCACTGAGGTTGGAGATGAATCTTCTAAGAAAGTTAATTTTCCCTAGTAGAGACTGCAATTCCTTCTTTGTCGATGGAGCTTTCGCTTCCATTATGGCTTTGACTTTGTTTTCATTAATTTCAATCCCTTTCTCGTGGACCACAAAACCTAAGAAATCACCCGCCTGCACACCAAAAGCACATTTAAGGGGATTCATTTTTAAACCAAACTTCCTCATCCTTTCAAAGGATTGTCGAAGATGGTCAATATGGTTTGAGCCTGAGACAAATTTAATCACAATGTCATCTATATAAATTTGTATAAATGTTTCAATGAAATCATGAAAAATAGAATTCATTGCCCTTTGGTACGTAGCTCCAGCATTTTTTAAACCAAAAGGCATGACTACCCACTCATATGTTCCTATTGCCCCTGGACAACGAAAGACTGTCTTTGGAACATCTTCTTCAGCAATGAAAATCTTGTTATAGCCAGAATATCCATCAAGCATACTCAAATACTCATGGTCTGCTGCAGAATCTATAAGCATTTCTGCTACTGGCATAGGATATTCATCCTTAGGGGTAGCCGAGTTTAAATCTCTAAAATCAATGCACACCCTAAGTTTGCCATTTTTCTTAATCACAGGAACTATATTAGCAATCCATTCTACATACCTTGTTGTACGGATGAACTTGCATTTTAGAAGTCTTTCAACTTCCTCTTTAATTTTTGACAGGATTTCAGGTGCGAAGCATCTGTGAGTTTGCTTTATTGGCTTTTTTCCCTCCAATATTGGCAACTTCAATTCGACCAAGTTCCTGTCTAAACCAGGAATTTCGTCATAATCCCATGCGAAGCAGTCTTTAAACTCATTCAACAATTGGATTATTTCGACTCTGAACTGAGGATCCATCTTGGCACTGATGTAAGTTGGCCTTTTCTCTGCCCCCAGTCCTAGATTGATTTCTTCTAAAGGGTCCTGTGCCACCATTTTCATATTGGTTGGGGCTGGATCCTTTTCAAACCCCAAGGGTTCGTCATCATAAATGGCGTCAAGCCTTTGATTCTGCCATTCGCCATTAGAGTTTTCTTCAATACTTTGTTTTGCACATTGTTCCTCAATATTTTCTTGAGGATGTGGTTTTTCGATAGCTTGTGTGTTGGCTTTAATAGCCATATTTCTTACTTCGGCCTCAAGGGCCGCTTTGAGTTGTTTTTCGGCTACATAAGCCGTAATCCTTTCTATTGTTGATGCTTCAGTCATTTTCACTGAATTCACTTCCCCACCCAGTTGGATTGACATGGGCAGTCCCCCAAGTGTAATTTGTCTCCCCAATTATTTCTTTGTCCCACTGGAAACCATGCATAGGGTGGAGGTACATGGAACAATATGCGTTGTCGGAGGCTGTTAGGTCGAAACCAGCAGGATTGCAAGGTGCTATGTGGGCCAAGTTCTTGTCGAAGTTACGACTAGTGACATTGTTCACGTCAGCCATGAAGTAACTTTGGTCTGCCTCTATGTTTTCGACAATCCCATCTGGTCTCCAAATTGCTATCCTCTGATGCATGGATGATGGTACAACCCCAATTCCATGGATCCATTCTCTTCCTAGCAATAAATTGTAATTTGCTTTTGATGCTATCACCACAAACATTGTAGGCCTGGTAATGGTTCCTACAGTTAGGTTCAATTGTATCACCCCCAATGTTGTTCCTACCTTACCTTCATAGTTGGACAACACCATGTTGTGAGGTTTGGTGTCTGAGTCATCTTTTCCAATCCTCTTTATCATATAATGAGGGATTAGATTCACAACTGCTCCTCCATCTATCAGGATTTTGTTGACACCCACATTTTCTACTTTCCCTTTTATTAACAAAGGCTTTAAATGGGCCTTCATTGCATCATCTGGCTTTTCGAAGAACGCATTTTTCTCTTCGACACAGTCATTGTTCATCACGTAGTAACATACAGGCTTAAGCCCTATGCTGTCATCTGCCATATCATCCTCTTCGTCCTCCACTTCCATTATCCTGTCGTAATCTCTAGGCAACACCGAAACTACATTGCATGTTACGTCGAAGGACGCATCAGATTCTGAGCTGAAGTCATCAGTAACTTCTTCGTCTTCTGGCACTTTGCTGTTTGTTTTCTGCATCTCTGTTGCATCACTAGATTTAATTTTCTGAGGGGGTTCTTCTTTCGCCAGAGATTTTCCTTTACTTATTGTCTGCACACATTTGCTTGACTCAGCTTTACTCTCTCCAATCCTTTTTTGTTCTACAGTTTCTTTTTCAACTCTTCTGCCTTTGAAACCTCCTCCATTGGGACCTGGACATAGGGTTCTTCCCCTTGTAGTTTTCAGAGACGTACTTTGGCTTTGCTTTTTCTACCTCTTTTTTCACTTCTATTGAGGCACCCCTATTCACTTCAAAACTTTTCCACCTCTTCTGACCTTGAGCATCCCTTATAGGCTGAACCCACTTGTCATCATTTGGTTTGTTGGATGGTTTATAGGTGCTGTAACGCCTTTCTCCCATTCCTTGGTTATGATGCTCCCTTCTTCTTGGGTCAAATCTTTCATTTCTGACTGGTGGGGCTGCTCCCCAGTTCCTCTTCTTTTTGGTCTTTTCTACTGCTTCCAAGTTGTTAGCTGCTTTCCTGTCGAACACGGCGCTGCACCTTGGACAGAGCATAACTTCTGCATTCTTCCTCTGGCACCTCTGGATGAATTCGACAAGACTTTCATTCTCTTCTGGATAAACCAGCTTCTGATGCTTCTCTTGATGGTTCTTTTTGTTGGTGTCTGGTCGTATTTTCTGAGTGACTTCTACCATATGAATCCCTGCATTCTGCTCACTTGTGATCTTCAGTTTGTTCATTTTTTCGAGTAGCATCATTTCCTCAGGGATATTCTCTTTTAACTGATTCATACTGCCTTTTGGGTGTAAGCCTTTATGGATGTACTTGTAGCATTGTGCAACTGGCTTTTCTTCTGGGTCTTCCATTGTTCTGCGCAGAATCCCATGAGATGGGTGCTGCACAACACCTTCAGTAGAATCTTCTTTAGTCTTGGTGGTGCTTCTGTTTGTTGGTTCGACAATGTGGACATTGTCAGCAGTCTCTGTTTCCTTGATCTTGTCATGACTAAGGCCTTCAGTGGCCTCTTTTTGGGTAATGAGGGCTTTGTTGTCCTCCTCCTCATTATCATTTCTAAAAAAATCCCCCCATCCTGTGGGTTTGATTTCGTTGATGTCAGTTTTGGAGCTTGGTGGTGCAGAATACTTCACCATGAAGTCAAACTTTCCACTGGGCTCTCCTAGAGTGTCCCAGACCACTCCACGCTCAGTATCTCTGTCATAGTTCTTCCTGTCGAAACTTCTACAAACCTTGACTGTGTTCCCTTCGTCGAAACCTTCAGTAGTTTCAATGGCGTTCTCTCTGTCGAAGCCTTCAGTAGCTTTGACTTCTGCTTCTTCAGCCTGGTCAGTAAGGTCATCAACCCCCTCCACCATGTTTACATGGGTGTCGAAGCCCTCAGCAGCCTCTATCATGGTGAAGTTGGTGTCGAAGCCCTCAGTAGCTTCTACCATTTCAAAACTTTCCTTAGACATGACTTCCATTTCGACCATATTCACCATTTCTGGTTCAGCATAGTTGGCCTCCACAACCTGCATGGGATTTGAGTCAATCCTCATTTGTTGCTTAGCTTTGTCTCCAAATTTCAGCCTTCCATTCTGGATTGCATTCTGGACAAGATCCCTGAAAAGGTAACATTGAGAAGTTTTATGACCCAAAATATTATGGTATTTGCAAAAACCTCTCTTTTTCTGTTGGTCTACAGGAGGCTCCTTAATGCCTGCTGGTTTTATCAATTGACCATCTTTAACTAGTAAATCGAAAATTTCATCACATTTGGTGATGTCGAATGTGTAGGTTCTTTTAGGAAACCTGTCATTCTTTTCCATTTCGACTGGATTTTTTCCATTCGACGGAGCTAAAACTTTACAGGAATATGGAGGGCCTTATTTTAGTTCTGCCAGATCAATTTCTTGCTGGTTGAAAATGACTGGTTCGTTTTCGTCATAATCTTCTTCCTGAACTATTCCTACATAGGCCACTCTTTCCTTCTTGTTTTTATTTGATCTAAATTTCTCATTTTTTAGCCTTTCTATTTGCCTGACTCTATCTTCTAGTTGTGCCATGTCTCTCAAGTACTGGGTATCTAATTTTTTCCTTATGGAATAATCCAGACCCCCTGCAGCCATTTCGACTAATTCTTGTTCCAGCACCTGTGTAAAACATCTAGCCTTTAACAATCTAAACCTATTCAAATAATCATCTATAGGTTCAGAGAATTTTCTTTTGACACTTGCTAATTCTTTCAAACTTATCTTAGTTTGCCCCATATAGAATTGTTCGTGGAACAATCTTTCTAATTGGGTCCATGTAAATATTGAAGTTGCGGGCAAATAAGTAAACCAAGTGAAAGCATTTTTTGTCAAAGAACTTGGAAAATATTTCATTCTTAAGTTCTCATTATTTGCAATCTCTCCTGCTTCGATCAAATAACGCGCTATGTGTTCTATGGTGGACTCACTAGTATCCCCTGAGAATTTGGTGAATTTGGGGACTTTCCACCTTGGTGGTAATTCTTGTTGCAAAACATATTTAGACAAGGGGGATGTGTAACTAGGCCTCTGTAATCCTACGTTCACTCCATTTTGCGCCATTATTCTCTCGACCATGGTTGCAATATTATTTTCGACAGGCAAATTGTTACAATGTATTCTCTGCTGTAATATTTCATCAGCATTTTGGCCTCTTTGGACTATTATTCTCCTAGGTTCCTGTCGAACGGGGTTTTCTACAGGAGGTTGTTCGACTACCACTTCTTGTCCCCTAGGATTTTCCTGGGGATTTCCCAATGGCCTTTGATTTATAGTAAGTTCTTCTTCGACAGGCCTATTGGCAGGATTTTGATTTATTAGCATCCTTTGTTGTGTTTGAGGGACTCCAAAAAAATTAGCAATGCGTGCCATTTGCTCTGCCAATATCTGGTTTGTCTGGGTAGTATTTTGTATTAAAGGATTAAACACTTCCCCCATTTGTTGTGTTAATGCCTGCACCATATCATGGTTACTTTCATCCATCTGTTGACGAATTACTTGCGCAGAATGGTTCGTCATAGTTGGCATATGGAATCCTGGTGGAATCTGATTCAATCTACTCCCATTTCCACCATATCCTGATCCTTGCAATGGTGAAGACATTTGAACCATAGCATCAGAAAATAATGGTGATGAATTATGTAAGTTTGCCATCATTGAAGTTGGCATTCCATATGGTTGTTCTCTCCCAGACATGGGCATGGAATAATTAATAAATGGCCTAAAGGTGTTTCCTCCAGGAGGAGGGGTTCCCATGGGCATTGAGTGTCCCATGGTGGAAGAACTAGGCGCATTTTGGGACCCTGAACCCGCTGGTATCGAATCCACTGATGGAGGCCTAATCTATTCTAAAACAGGGCCAGAAACTGCTACTCCTTCTGACAAAGGGATATGATTGGAAACTGGAATGGTTTCGTTAGGATTGTTTGAAGTATTTGGCAAGTTAGCCATCTTTCTTCCTCTTGTTCTTTTTGGTCTTTCTACGTCGGTTACGGCTAGTTTACCGCTCCTAAGAATCATACAACGCAGCAAGGAACTTTTCAACTAAGAGGATTCTCTATTAATTCTTGTTAATTGCACTGGTCCCACTGGGCGTGCCAATTTGTTCGCTGTGATTTCTGACGAACAACCTCTGGTTGACCAATTTCTTAGAAAACTGGGTTACTTGCAGGACCAACCAAACAAGTCCTAGGACACATGTGCAATTGGTTGTCGAATTACTCTTAGTGTTAATGATTTGTGGTTTGTTTTGTTAATGATGTAAAAGTGTTTGAATGTTAAAGCAAAATAAAGTGAAAGTTTGAACAAAAGTAAGAAAATGGCGAAAAGATGTAAAGTTTGCAGGAAAGTAAATAAACTGAAAGTAAAATAACTTGATGAAACAAAACTAATAACTTAAATAAATTGAAAGAAAATGGTGTTCAACACATACATTGTTCCAAATATCAGACTCATTTCTCTCACACTGGGTACTTAGAGTATTTACAGGATTTTTGTATAAGTTTTCACACAAGCATTCTAAAAACAAACTATCCTATTTATATACAAACAAAATAACTGCCTAGAACGGGAAAATTCTAACTAAATGACAATTGTCAACCTGCATGCAATTTTCTTCTCTGAAACTTCCACGTGTCCAACTGCCAAAGGTTGCAACTTTTGAATTTGAATTCTTCCCTTTGGTGACGAAGCGTTGCATCTCTTTGTTTGTCGAAATGTCGAAGAAGAAGAAACTCTTCAAACTTTACAAACCAACGCTTCTGTCAAACACCTCTCTTTTGTCGAAGTGTCGAAAAATATACTTATCTTGTCAAATGCCAAACTACACACAAGTCTCCAAACTTTGCTTGCCAGAATACTATTTGTACTCCTGTCGAAATACTTGAGTATTTAACCTTGTCAACATCTTCTGAATACCTTCACTCCTTCTTTCTCTTATCTGATGATTATCCTTTTAGCAAAAATTGACTTTCTACCTCAAATTCATGGTGTCGAAATTATGAGCCTACAACGGCGCAAGTGTATTTTCAGAGTTTCCCACCAAAAGGAGGGAAAATTTTGAATTTAGCTTACGTTAACAGGTTAATACATTGGTTAACCGGTTAACGTGTATGAATTTTAAAAAAATCAAATTTCAGCTTGCATCACACTTTCACCACTTTTCCACTTCACCTTGCATCACACTCTACCACTTTCTAGGACCTTCTACCACCTTCCAAGGGAATATTCTAAGAGTATGCCAATGGAATATTCTAGAATATTCCCAACTAACTTTAACTAACTCCTAACCTAATTCTCAAGCTAATGCCCAAACCTAGTTCCTAACCAAAACCACCCTCCAAACCTAACATGTATATAGACAATTTTCATTCCAAACCAAAAACTCTCTCACATTTTTCAAAAATCTTTCTCATCACTCTCAATTTTCTCTCACTTTTTCTCCCATTCTCCCAAATTCACCCAAAGCTTCATCTTCCAAAATTCTTCAAGTTTTGCATTGAAACTTGAAGAATTAGAAGCTAAACCTCCATCATTGCATTGAATTCATGGATTATTGAAGAAATTGCTAGTGTTTTGGTGTGGATTTCCTCTTCTTGGAAGTGATTTTTGGAAGAATTTCATCAAACCACATTTATTTTGTGTGTTCACGTGAAGGAGCTTCGAATCACCGGTTTTCTCTTCTATTGCGTGTTGATTCTTCATTGCAACAATTACTAAAGCAAACCTCCGCTTTGTAGATTGGTGAACTCATACTCACTTCTGTTTTAAGTTATTTCTTCATTTTTATCGACTTATGTGTTCGTTACGTTTTGGTTGATTTGCAATGCAGTAATTAATCAGATTGTTAGATTTCGTTTTTTTGATGTGTTTTCGGTTCCGATTAGTATTGTATCAATGCATTTAGGCGTTAATTTTGTGCTTACTTTGTAGTAACTGAGTTAGGAACCTTGGAAATAAGCTAGTAGCTAGAATTGCTTTTTTCTATATTTAAAACCGATTATGGTTCAGTAACCGATTAACACAATGCGTTATTGGCCAATTATGCAGAATTTGGCAGTGTTAACCGGTTAACACATCTGTTAAGCGATTAATAGTGGACAAGTTTGGGTTTTTTGTGCGTTTTAATGTATGTTTTCATGCCATTCCATCTTTAATCATTATAGAATTTAGGTTATCATTTTAGGGAGTTTTTAGAAGCTGTTTTGGTGGAGGTTCATGTAGCTTCGACATCTTTCGACATGTATGTTTGCTTGTTTTTGATTGTGTGCATAAGGATTAATTTGTTCTCATGATGAATTGTGAATGCTTTTACCATGTTTGAACTTCATTGTTAGAATGTTAATGACAAGTTAAAATTTTGTTTTACACTGTTTGCACGAGCGATGCATGTTTCAGATACTTGTGCGCATGATCGAATATGTTGCATCTTATTTGAAAATGCATGATCCACATGTTTGCATTCATTCTTGACAACTTGTTTGATTGCATTTAATTTTCAATGTTTGCTCCAAATCATAATGCATTGTGATGCATATTCATTTTGTTATTTGTTTGCATTAAATGTCTGTATTATGGAAATGCACACATTTGCATATTATGGAAAATACATTGATACAAAGAAATTGTAATGCTTGCATTCCTATGTTCATGATCATGTTAACCATGTTGCATCCATCTTTGATTGTGGTATCATGCATATATATGCACTGTAGCTCATGCATTTTCATGTTTAAATGATTGAATTCTGCCATGTTTTCATTGTTGTATTTTTGCATAATAGCTGCTAATTATATGCTGAGTTGCATTGTTTTTGAATTTTTTATACCTGTTTTTATGTCGTTTGGTAGCTGTAATAGGTTGTTTGTTTGCCATGTGCATTTTGATTGCTGATTATGAGCTGAAGCATTGTTGTAGCTGCTGACTTTGTGTTTTGTTTAGCTTTTAGGCACCTTAGGCTTAGGTTTGAGTCTAATTTAGATCATAATGATTTTAGGAGATATTTTGCACTTAATCGTCTTCCTTTTTATCATTTTTGATTTCATAAATCATTAATCTTACTAACCTTTTCAGTGGCTAATGGTAAGTGAAGAATGTGGGTGTGCACTTACATTCTACTTTCTTCCTTACTCTTTTAAAGCTTTCAAATTGTGATTGCGATAAGTATTTTAGGCTTCTTCGACACTTCAATTCTTTTCATCCCTTTGAGTTCTAATATCATCTTCAATCCTTGAAGTGAGTTAGAACTTGCTTTTTTCTTTTCTCTTTAGGATTAGAAAACCTCACTAACCATAGGATCTCAATTATACAATAACCTAATGTGAGTCTTAGTTCCCCTTAGTGTTTTTTCCTTTTTCAACTTGAGTCTTCTCTCCCATCTCCAAACAAAATCAAAATACTTAATAAATGTTGAACTTTTTCAGGTGCCAAGAGACTTTGCCATGGGGTACTTGCACACATTCAATATAGAAATTAGGTGTAGGGTATCTATCATGATGAATAAGTATTAACATGAGGATGTTTCACAAACAACGCATAATCAAACCACTTCATCTAATAGACAATAAACCAATAACAAGCACCTTTCCTGCGGGAATTCTCTTCTCATCTCCTTCACTCTAAACGAAAAAGAACTTGTTCCTACTTGTCTCTTTGCAAGACGGTAAACACACTTGTTCAAGGCAAGCCTGCAACACCTGAGCATAGACTTAAACAATTCAATTCATAAAAAAACACAAACATTTTTCCTCCCTAGTAAGGGGAACTACGTTGACTCTGATTCTCATTTCCCATGAGATATGTAGGCAGTGGGGTAGGGCCCATTTGAGCACACTCTTTATTTTCCCTACATTTTCCCATACCTTTCCTTTCTTTTTTTCAATTCCCTTTTTCATTTTAGTTCAACAACAATTTTATTCTTACCCTTTGAAACAGTTTTAGCAAGCGTGGATCCCGTCGAGTACGACAAAAGAGTTAGGGTGCTAATACCTTCTCAGTTTGTAACCGACTCCCGAACTCAGTCTCTTTGGTTCGCAATACCTTGTTCTTTCCTTTTCTTTGGTTTGTGCAACATTACCTTTCCTTGGGATAAAATTTCCTGGATGGCGACTGTCGTACCCTAAATTTTGACCGGTACTCAGGTCACTCTCAATAAACTAGAAAAGTCAAAGAGAGACCGTCTTTGGGTTTTAGTACATTTTAAAGTGTGAGATTTTAGTCTAGGGGAACTTAATTTATTTTTGGAAGTTATGATACTTATATTAATAGAAGCATATTATAAAAAAAAAAGTTGTATAAATATTATTTAGAAGGATTAAAATTAGAAATTAGGTTCTTAATTAATATGTTATTCTTGAGATATAATTTTATTTCGATTAGATATTATAGTCCATTTGGTAAAGGAATAGTTCTAAATGTTGTAAAGGTGAGTGCAAGAGTTCAAATTCAACTCCCCACATTTTATAACTTTTTTCCTATTTTGAATTTAATCTCCCTTTGCCTTGTTTTATATTAAAAAAAAATAGTATATAATTTAATTTACTATATTAGTTTTTAAATTTAATAAAAAAATAGTAATAGTTAAATAAAAAAACAAAGTCAATCAAATATTCAAATTCCTTTTTATTATGAGTCATTATTATTGCTATTATTAATTGAAATATTTCGAACATTTATTATGTAGCAATATTATTATGACTTAATGACTCATTTATAATACATTTATTATGTAGCAATATTATTATGACTTAATGACTCATTTATAACAACATATAAATTCTTATTAAGTTATAATCATTTAGGGCAATATTATTATATGAATTATGAAAATTTTCTAATACCGAAAAGTTACACGTTAAATTACAATTTTGAATTTAACCTTTTTTTTTTGGTATTTTGATCACCATTTTTATTAAATTAATTAATCATTAATAAAAAAAATAAAAAAATAAAAAATATTATTATCTAAAGAATAGGAGGTATGAAAACAAATTAATATCTCTCAATTTAATATTAAATATTAAAAATTTAATTATAAGTAAAATTAAGTCAGTTTTTTTAATTAACTTATTCTAACATTTCCTATTCAAGTTGATAATTGTTTCTTCTTTATTTTTATTATAATTGAACATAAATAAAAGGATGATAATAAAAAGAAAAAATTTTGAAAACGGAAAAGAGAGACATATGTGTTTCATCATCTTCAATAGAAAAAGTCATCATATACTTTCCATGAAATAAATAAAATCAGAGAATTAATTACTATTATAAATAAAAATATATATTATTATAAGATTTTGGGGAAGAGATCTTTTTTAAATATCATTTAATAATATTATTTTGATATAATTATTATTAATTATATTATTATTTTTATTTGTTTTGTGTCAACTTTTGTTGACTGAATCTTAAACACGATGGTTACAGTAAATGGGAGAAGCTCAAAATCAATCTATTAATGTCAAATCAAATTTCTTTAATAAAATATTCCAATCAAATATAATCAAATTTCATTAATTCATAATTAATTATGAAATTGGTAGAAAGTCATCAAATAAAAAATCTGAAATTTATAAAAAAATTTAGAATATTTTCTAAAGATTTGTTTCACGTATATTGTGGAGGATTTTTTTCACATATATTGTGGAGGACTAACAATAGCCAAACTTATAAGTATCAGACGAAATCAAAATAGAAAGATTTTTAGCAATTTCAAATCATAGGATTTCTTTCCAGAACAAAACTTCACAAAATCATAACAATAAATCACACAAATTTGCATTAACTCACAATCAGTATATCCAAAATAAAATCAGATAAAATAATTCCAATTTGTTCCAAATCACATATTAATACACATATCAATAATCAATCAAATTAAAACAATTCCTAATTAGTTCAATCACATTTAATTGTCTTTGGTCTATAATCAATCAAAGACAAATATTGTTTATATAAAAATTGTCTATATTTTATTTAATACTATATTGTGTGGTACTTATATTGATTTGATATAAAAATTGTCTATATTTTATTTAAAATGATATTGTGTTGTACATATTTTGATTTGGGTTTTGTTTGTATGATTGGTCTAATTGTGTTATCATAAACCAATAATTATATGTTTATTTCATTGTAAAACATTTTTTGTGTGTGGACCATTTTTAAGAAAAATAAACTAAGTTTTTAGAATACAACATGCGCCTGAGAAACATAAAGAAACATGAACACCATAAACTGAGAGAGATGAAAGAGAGAAAAAAGCGATTATGGGAAAGAAGGAATAACGTTTGTCCCTTTCTTTAATTTTCTAATATTTTGTTCCTATGTTATTAATAATAAATTGAGTTAATAATTTTTAAAATTACCATGTGGTTAATTGGATTTTAAAAAAATACAAAGTTTTATTTTGGAGGATGCTAAAATTGATTATTATAATTATTAATTAACAATGTTTTAACATGAATATTGATTAATATAATTATTAATTAAAAAAAACACTTAAATAAAATTGATGCTAAACAACACATAACGTGAAAATGGGGTGCCTCCCATATGGCTATTTAATTTTTTTTCTTCATTATTATTATTTAAGATAATTTAAGGTCTTATTTTATATGTAAAAGAAAACACAATTTAATTAGGATGATTAAATAGCCATTGTGAATATGGAATATAATTATACAAGTAGGATTAGAGATTTAAATGGATACACTTGAAATTTAAAAATTAAATAATGAGATTAAGGGATTTTTATGGGGATTAAGAATTAATAATTAAATATCTATTTTGGGATATTTAGGGTTTTCACGTAATATTATTTTCATAATTATGTTATAATTTTATTATAAGTTTTGATATAAAAAAAATATATGTATGGATTTTCTTTAATAAAAAATAATAAAATATTTTTTTTAATGTGGGATTAAATTATTTGGGATAATATTTATAATATTTTGGAATCAAATTATATCTTTGGGGGTTTCGAATATATTTTCAAGGGATCAAAAGTTGGAGTTCATAACTATTTTGGGTATTAAAAATTATCATGGGGTTTTATTATTACTTTTGGGGTTTTACTATTATTCTTGGGATTTATTTTTATGGAATTTAATTTAAAAAAGGTTCTATAAAAGAAAATTAAGTTTTTTTTCTTAATATTTTAAAAGGGGTTTTAAAATTAAAGGTTTTTATCACTTAGTAAGGGGTAGGGGATTAGGGAGTCGAACTACGGTGCTCTGATCCTTCTTTTGAAGGTACGTAAGCATAGGGTTGTGCAAACCCTAACGAGTGCAATTAAATTTTTATTATATTTTATTATCTCATTTATTTTATTTTCCACAAACAAGACCCGCCTTAGAATCTTAGAAGGGATACTATTAGGTATAATAGAAGTGAGGGGTGTCTAACACATTCCTCCCACTTAACAGACTTCCGAACCTTAGGATTTAGGTTTATTCTTTATTTTCCTAAAAAAAAGGACGAAGACTCTTAGATTTTAGTCGGCCGCGACAACAACTCTATCTTTTCTGCGCCACTTTCGCATTTGTACTAGGATGAAAATCCTTGGAGCAACAGTTGACGACTCTATTGGGGACCGAACCCAGAATCTCTGGTTTCCCCTTTGAGAGTCAATCTCAATGCTTGTCTGTTTCTGTTTTTTTTGGGTGTTCATCTGTTTGTTGTTATGTGTTTAGTTTACTGCTTTATTTACACTTTTACTTTACAACTTTATTTATCACTTTCCACATCTACTTTCCATGCATCATATATTGGACTGTTTGTGCTGGTTTTTTGGCGTGATGAGGTTACTGAGTGAGGAGCCCAATACCAAGGCTCGAGTTCTCCATAGACTTTAGCATGGACATACATTGTACTCCCATGATATATCATCTTGATGAGTGGCGATGTCTTCCACACTCAGACTGCGACCGTCTTGGAAATATTGTGTAGGGATTTCCTCCACTTCAGGATACAACCTTGATAGTGATGTGCATCTGGGGACCGATCATTGAGGGTCTTAGTGGAAAAAACTCTCTCTAGTGGTGACAGTGGCAGACCACATTTGTTGGCAAACCCACTCGCATCAGAGGGCCCACTGGGAACTCACATATGATGGTCTGGTTCTCTCATAGGAACTCATTCAAAGCAATTATTTGTATGATGATAGTATTGTATCCTTCGGGATGAATGTACTATTGTTTCTTGATCTTAATGCATGAAGCTGGGAACTTATGAGGGTGCTTGTTTTTTCCGGACTCAGCTGAGGCCTCCTCTTGTAGTGAACAATACTAAACCGTTTCCCTGAGATTGTAATATTAAACCGTTTCTCGGAGATGGTGAACGTATTAACGCCGCTCGACCTAAGAGTCCGTGATGTTGACCCGAGGTAGCACACCTATGAGATATGAGGATTGTTTACAGGTTTGCAGGAACCCTGACTTTCAACATACCCATTTCATCAATGTTATTTTGTTATATGATCCGGTTATATGTGGTTCTCTGGTTCTTGATTCTGGGGTTCTGCATAGAGATATTACTGTTATTATGATTCTCCACAAACACTTAGTTCTCTGATCAACACCAACACAGACACACAATTGATCACATTCCTTGTATTGCATTGCATCATGACATCATTTATCATTTGTGTTTTTTCATTCTCAAGGTTTACATACAGTTCCCAATTTCGGTCGGATTTCTTATTTAGAGATGGAGGATTATAGAAAGAAGAATATCCATTATAAGTTCTTTGACACTAAGATAAAGATGATAAACAAGATGGTGTCTCTTATCATCCCAAATCATGTTGAAGACTTCAGAAAGGTTCATGGGGGCATTCTCAATATGGTTATAGTTTTGGATAGTTCTGAGAGAAGCACGATCCATACTTTATTGTAGTATTATAACCCTCGGCTCAGATGCTTTACGTTCCATGATTTCCAGTTGGGTCCTTTACAAGAAGAATATGCTTTGATATTGGGGGTACCTCTATAGGATCAAGTTCCTTTCAATTCAGTGATGGCTAAACCTACACATACTGATATCGATGAGGCTCTTTATTTGAGCCCATCTGTGGTAACTCCGAACCTAAGTACCACTAAAGGGGGAGTATCCGGTTTTTCTACGGAGTTTTTGGTGAAGAAGGTTGAGGAGCTTGCTTCTGAAGCTCAGTGGAACTTTATTTGTGCTATTCTTTCCCTCTCCATCTATGGGATCATTCTGTTTGCAGACATCAACAAGTTTGTGGACATGAATTCTATTCATCTCTTCGTGTTGAATAATTTTGTGCCCACTCTGTTGGGGGACCTCTATTATTCAATTCACTATAAGAATGAGAAAAAATGAGGAGGTTTGGTGCATTACCGCGCTCCTTTGCTTCACAGATGGTTTATGAGGCACTTGCCTAACACTGAAGCCTTCACTGATCCTAGCATGATTTGGTCCCAGAGGTTGAGCATGCTATCTGCCAAAGAAAGCAACTGGATCACCATGAGATTAATGGGAAGGAGTTTCATTACTAGTTGTGGGAGCTATCCAAATGTGCCATCTTAGGAGTAATTGGGGGAATCAATTACAACATGATTCTCTTAAGAAGGGAATTAGGGTATGCACTAAAGGATATTCCTGAGGAGCTGAAGTTGACTGAGACTTTCTACTTCCTAGTGAAGGACAATCTACCATTAGTGAGAAAAGTTGTTGGCTATTGGAAACTCATCCGGAGGAGAGGTATAATATGCTTGGGCAAAAGTAATAACCAGATGTTTCTAGAGTATGATGCATGGTTAAAGAAGAAAGCCCAGGTGGTCCTATTACCTTTCTCTGCCCAGGCTCCCCCTTAAGTAGTTGAACCTAAGGCTATAGTACCCTTAGAAGAATTTAAAAAGCTGAAAGCTTTTGTACAATAACTCAGGGATGAGAATCAAGAGGTTCATAGCTTTTATCAGAAGATTGTGAACCTTAATCAGAAGTTAGAAGAGAAGGTTCAGAGGGATGAGGAAATGGTGAAAGTCAAGCAGACAGACTTCGAGAACAGAGAGCTCTACTTTAAGAAAAAGGGCTTGACTGAGATCAACAAAGTTAATGAGCGTCAAAGGATAAAAAAGTCTCTGACTGAGGCCAACAAAGTGATAAATCTATGGCAAGAAAAATGGGAGGCTAACCAGAAGAGGCAGAAGGAAGTGGAAGCTAAATACAAGCAGAAGATTGAAGACCTTCAAGAGAATTTGGGTGACCAGAAAGAACATCTTCAGTTAGCCCAAAAGCAGCGAATATACTACATCCATGAGATAGCACAGGGACAAAAAGCAATTGAGGATGCTCAGAAAGAAGTAGAAGAGCTCAAAGTCCGTGCAAAGATCAAGAAGGCTAGGTCTAAACCAAGTCCCTGCAGAGGAAATGAAGAGGTTTTCTTACATTAGATCAATGAACTCCACGCTTCCTTTGATCAGAGGGATTTGCTTATTCATAAGCTCATTGCTAGCTCTTTTATACTCATGTGGTTGTGCTTATTGTAAAAAAACTTGTGCTCTTTAGGGAGATCTTTTGTTATTCTCGTGATCCCATTTATCTGATATGGTTCGAGTTTCTAATTGTTGCTTGTGCACTAACACATATTATAGACACTGGTTTTTCACATATATCTAATATGAGCTTCACATGAGTTTCTCTTCTCAAAAGTCAAAGTTTCAAGGGCCATATGGATTTTCATATTCTTGAATATCGGAATGGGGACGTAAATGACCCTGAGAATGAAAGACCACAACATTTGCATGCATTCATATCATCTTTGCATTTTTTATTTGCAGGTTGTCCTGGTTTCCTAATTTATCTGTTTATTCGGGAAGGATTGTGGACCATCATCTTCACATGTACGCCACTCGTCAAAATCAACGAAACGTCAGGGATGTTATTCAAACTGAGTTGGCTGAGCTTCGCCCACGTATGGTTGATTTCATGAACATGATGAAAGGGGTTTCCTTGAGGAAACAAGAGTTACATGCTATGGTTCAGAGGCTTGATATCCCAAACGTGGTGACTTCGGTCATTGGAGTCAATGCGGATGCACAAGGGAATCCTGTTAATGCCACTGGTGTGCCAACAAGAGGTGAAAGACCTCATACCCATGTGGTTATTCCTATTCCAGTTCATCATTTGGAAGACAATCAAGCTGACCAGTTCTCTTTGCTGAATGAGGATTTGGGATTTGGTTCTGGGGGAAATCATTTCCAAGTGTTGGCTGAAAGGGTCAGAGCTCTCAAGTGCAAGGATAACTTGGGAATCGACGTCTCACACATGGGTTTGGTGCATGGTTTGATCATCCCACCAAAATTCAAGGCTCCTGGGTTCGACAAGTACAACGAAAATTCATGTCCCAAGACACATCTTCAAGCTTACTATCAGAAGATTGATGCTTACACTAAGGACGAGAAGTTTTGGATGTACTTCTTCAAAGATAGCTTATCCAGGGGCTCTCTCGAGTGGTACATCAAGTTGGAACGAACCGTTGTTCATAATTAGAAGGAATTCAAAGAGGAATTCCTTAAACAATACCAGTACAATATTGATATGGCCCCTAATAAGACACAACTACAAAGTCTGTCATAGAAAAATACTGAGAGCTTCAAGAAGTACGCGTAAAAGTGTTGTGAGTTGGCTGCAAGATTCCAACTACCCCTTCTTGAAAGAAAGATGGTAGACTTATTCATGGATACCCTTATGGGGAATTTCATGGAACGTCTGGCAGGATGTTCATCAAGTGGCTTCTCTGACATCATACTGACCGGTGAAAAAATTTAAAACTAGATGTAGCAAGGTAAAATCCAGAACAACGGTGCTTCTGCTTCCAGGGACCAAGAAACCATTTTCAAAGAGAAGAGATGGGGAAGCCAGGGCAGTATATGCCCAAAGAAGGAGAAGGAATTAGAATCCTTATTATCAAGTTGCAACCGTCACCATCCCTATTGTCTCCAATCGACAACTTAAACCACCACAACAACGTCAACAAAATTATCAACAACAAAGAGCTCCCATGCCGTACTACCCACCCAGGCCAAAGGACAAACAGTTTGAGACTCCACCAATGTCGTACTCGCAATTGTTACAAAACTTGTTACAACTTCAAATGATTCAGCTACAAACTCTCGCTCCACCAAAGTCTGAACAAATTCCAGATGGGTATGACGCCAATTCCCATTGTGAGTTTCATTCTGGAGCTCCAGGTCATACTACAGAAAATTGCAAAGCCCTTAAGCATGTGATTCAGGATATGCTGGATTCTAAAGCCATCATCTTTGTCCCTACTCTAAAGATGCTACAAAACCCCATGTCACTGTATGGAAGAACCATGGGGGCTATAGATGACAATGACAGATTGAATTTGGTATGTGATGCCGATTATTTGAAGACATCATTACTAGAAGTGAAGAGCTGCTTGGCAAAGAAGGGTCTCTTCCCAGGTTGTGGGGAGATTTGCCAGGAATGTGAAGAATCTGCTAATGGATGTAAAATGCTGAAGATGGTCATTCAGAAAATGATTAATGATGGAAGTATCCAATTTGACTAAATTCTCAATGAAGACAAATGTTTTACGGTTAATATATGTTACACACCCGTTGAAGTCCCGTCGCCATCCAGAGCAGCACCAGTCACATTTACTACTTCGGGCCCTGTACCATATCAAAGTGAAAAAGTTGTCCCATGGAATTATGGGACATAAGTTTATTACAATGGCAAAAAACAAGATGTAACAACCCCCGAAACAGCTCGAAAACATAGGGGTTGGAGGATTTACAAGGAGTGGAAGGTTGTTCGCGCCTCAAACGTTGAGGAATAGTGGGGTACCATAAAATGATAATGTAGAAGCCCAATCTAGGGATAAGGGAAAGCAAGCTATGACAGATGATAACCCTATTCCTGATCCTGACACTAACTTTGACAAAGAAGCTGAGAAATTCTTAAGGATCATCAAGAAAAACGACTACAAGATAGTCGACCACCTTCAACAAACTCCTTATAAGATTTCCATCTTGTCTTTACTGATGTGCTTGGAATCCCACAGAAAGGCTTTGCTAAGAATTTTGAATAATTCCTATGTTCCACAAGAGATATCTGTGAATCAACTCGAGACGGTTGTGGCTAGCATGAATTCTAATCATGGGTTAGGGTTTACAGATCTTGATCTGACTACAAAAGGGCGCAATCATAACAAGGTTTTGCACATTTCAATGGAATGCAAATGGGTTGTGCTTTACCATGTACTTGTTGATACAAGATCCTCTTTAAATGTGCTTCCGAAGAAGGCCTTGATTAAGCTGGATTATGATGGAGTGTTGCTCAGGCCAAGTGACCTGGCAGTCAGGGCGTTTGATGGCTCTAAGAGGTCAATTTTTGCAGAGGTGGAATTACCGATCAAGGTAGGCCCACAAGTGTTCAACACGACCTTCTACGTCATGGATTCACGCGTCAGGGGCAATATCTTCTACTCTACATCAGAAATTAAAGTTTGTCTGGGAAGGGAAAATTCTTACAGTATGTGGAGAGGAAGAAATATTTATTAGCCATTTATCTTCATTCAAATACGTGGATATGTATGGTGAGATATACGAGACTCCATGCCAAGCATTCGAGCCAGTCAAGACGAAAGCAACATCCTTAGCGACGTCCCTTTATGAAGAGAAGATGAAAGGTGTATCTATTGCATCCTATAAACAAGCTCTGAAGGTGGTAGAATCTGAAGTTAGTGAAGGCTGGGGCAGAATGATCGAAGTCCCCAAATAGGAAAGCATGTTTGGAATTGGTTATAATCTTGCTCAAACAACATCAAAGCAAAATGCCAGAGGTCGTAAAGGCCCAATCACTTTCTCCAGTACTGGATGGGTGGATCACAATCGTATATGTGCCATTCAAGAGGACATAATTAATAGTGACTATGAAATTGACGAGTGGATCAAGTCGAGTGTCCTATGAGAGGAGCACAATAATTGATTGTCTGAAGAAATCATCACTGTTACCCAGTATCAAGAGTAATTGTTTTGTGTTTTATTCTTGTATGAAAGCTCTATGTCTCGCCTAAGGCATAGTAGCTCATTATAAGGGTTTTCATTGTTTCAATTTGCAATATCAAATCATTAATAAAATGGACGATTTTGCATTCATTCATGGTGTTCCCTGTCTTTCATTTTTTATTTTCATAATAAATGGAAATGTACATTCTTCATGATCATTTTTCCCATACTCTTTCTAAAGTCTAGCATGAATCATCATTCATGCTCTGCACCCCATTGGGTCTCATTGATGACAATCTTGCTATGACTCGCTATGTCTTCGACAATCCGATTTACCAAGCCGACGAGGAAGGTGAAGAAGATTGTGAATTACCCTAGGAGTTAGCCAGATTGTTGAAGCAAGAGGAGAGGATGATCCAACCACATGAAGATTTCATTGAGACTGTGAATCTGGGTACCGAAGAGGCAAAGAAAGAGGTCAAGATTAGGGCTGCATTGGAAGAATCTGTGAAGATCAGATTGATTTCCATGCTCCGTGAATATGTTGATATCTCTTCCTTGTCCTACCAGGATATCCCAGGACTCGACATTGATGTCGTAGTACACTAGCTTCCACTCCGAGAAGACTGCCCACCTGTGAAGCAGAAACTGCGATGAACTCGACCTGACATGACAATAAAGATCAAGGAAGAGGTTCAAAAACAGTTTGTCTACCCTCCATGGGTTTCCAACATCGTTCCAGTACCGAAGAAGGATGGTAATGTTCGGATGTGTGTTGACTACCGAGATTTGAGCAGAGCTAGTCCCAAGGACGATTTCCCATTGCCTCACATTGATGTGTTGGTCAATAACACAACTCAATACTCGGTGTTTTCCTTTATGGATGGCTTTTCAGGCTACAACCAAATCAAAATGTCTCTAGATGATATGGAGAAGACTACATTCATCACCCCTTGGGGAACTTTCTGCTATAAAGTTATGTCAATTGGTTTGAAGAATGTTGGAGCAACTTACCAATGGGAAATGGTGACTCTCTTCCATGATATGATTCATCACAAGATTGAGGTCTATGTTGATAATATGATTGTGAAGTCACAAACAGAGGAAGAGCACCTAATCAACTTGGCCAAGATGTTTGATAGGAAACGGAAGTTCAAACTAAGGTTGAATCCAAACAAATGTACCTTCGGAGTGCGCTCCGGAAAACTGTTGGGTTTCATAGTAAGCGAAAAGGGGATTAAGGTGGATCCTGCAAAGGTGAAAGAAATTCAAGAAATGTCTGAGCCTAAAACTAAAAAAGAAGTACGTGGATTTTTAGGAAGATTGAACTACATTACACGGTTCATATCTCACCTAACAGATACATGCGAACCAATATTCAAGCTCTTGAGAAAGAATCAGGCCATCAGGTGGAACGATGATTGTCAATTGGCTTTCGACAGAATAAAAGAGTATTTACAAGAACCTCCAATCCTCATACCTCCGGTTCCGGGGAGGCCTTTGATCATGTATCTTATAGTACTTGAAGGGTCAATGGGCTGCGTTCTCGGTCAACACGACGAGATGAGTAAGAAAGAGCACGCCATCTACTAACTGAGCAAGAAGTTCATGGACTATGAGTCCAGGTACTCAATGCTTGAAAAGACATGTTATGCATTGGCATGGGCTGCTAAGAGATTAAGGCAATACATGCTTACTCACACGACCTTATTAATATCCAAGATGGATAATGTCAAGTACATCTTCGAGAAACTAGCTTTGACCAGAAGGGTTGCCTGTTGGCAAATGATCTTGACTGAATACGACATCCAGTATACTTCATAGAAAGCCATCAAAGGAAGCGTATTATTAGATTATCTGTCCCAACAACCAATTGACGGTTATCAGCCAATGAGATTCGAGTTCCCTGATGAAGACATCATGTTCCTCAAATAGAATGATTGTGAAGAACTACTCTCGAAGGAGGGGCCATACCCTTAATCCAAATGTAGTCTAATATTCGATGGGGCAGTTAACATGAATGGCAACGAAGTTGGTTCCATCATTATCAAACCAGAAGGAGTTCACATGCCCTTCATTGCCCGATTAACATTTGAATGCACCAACAATGAGGCAGAATACGAAGCTTGCATAATAGGGATTGGGGAGGCGATTAATTTACGAATTAAGACCCTCGATGTCTTTGGTGATTCAACTTTCGTTATAAATCAAGTTAACAGAAGGTTGCTTGTTCATCAACCACATTTGATTCCATACAGGGACTACACTAGGAGGTTGTTGACATTCTTCATGATGGTAAAACTTCACTATGTAACTCGTGACGAGAATCAATTCGCTGATGCTCTAGCAACATTATCCTCCATGATTAAAGTACAACAAATGAAACTATGTGCCTAGAATTGTGGTGTCTCGTCTTGAAAGGCATGCTTATATGTTTGTAGCCGATGTTACTGATGACAATAAGCCTTGGTACTATGATATCAAATGCTTCCTGAAATGTCAGGAGCACCCAACAAGGGCATCCAACAAAGATAAGAAGACCTTGAGGAGGTTAGCAGGCGGGTTCTTCTTCAATCAGGATGACATGTTATATAAAAGGAACTTCGACATGGTTCTACTCAGATGCGTGGATAGACATGAAGTAGACATGTTAATGCAGAAAGTTCACGAGGGATCCTTCGGTACCCATGTTGGAGGACATGCCATGGAGAAGAAATTTGTGAGATCGGGGTATTATTGGATAACCATGGAAACCGATAGCTGCAAGTACTCCCGCAAATGCCATAAGTGTCAAATTTATGTTGATAAGGTGCATATGCCTCCTAATCCATTGAGTGTCATGTCTTCACCTTGGCTCTTTTCCATGTGGGGCATTAATATGCTAAGAAAGATCGAGCCTAACGCTTCTAATGGTCATCGCTTTATTCTGGTTGCCATTGATTTCTTCGCCAAATGGGTAGAAACGACATCTTATGCTAATGTTACCAAGAAGGTTATAGCCCGATTCATAAATAAGGATATCATTTGTCGATACGGAATACCTGAGAGAATCATTACTGATAATGGTTCCAATCTCAATAACAAGATGATGGTAGATCTATGTCGGGATTTCAAAATCAAACATCACAACTCATCTCCTTACCGCCTGAAGATGAATGGCGTTTTAGAGGAGACCAACAAGAACATCAAGAAGGTAGTATATAATATGGTTGTGACATATAAATATTAGCATGAGATGTTGTCATTCGCATTACATGGGTACCGAACATCTGTGTGCACCTCAATCAAGGCAACACTGTTCTCACTAGTATATGGTATGGAGGAAGTCCTACCCGTTGAAGTTGAGATTTCCTCCTTGAGGATACGGATGTATGTCAATCTTGATGAAGCTTAATGGATCCAGTTCAGATTCAACAAGTTGAGCCTCATCGAGGAAAAACGTTTAAAATTTGTATGCCATGGACAACTGTACCAACAATGAATGAAACGGGTGTTCAACCAAAAGGTACGACCTCGATGTTACATACTTGGGGACTTGGTTCTGAAAAGGATCATCCCTCCTCAAACAGATCACAAGGGCAAGTGGACACCCAACTATGAAGGTCCATTCATAGTTAGAAAGGTTTCCTTAGGCGGAGCCTTAATGCTAACAACCTGTCGCTCCCGACAAATGAAACAGGGTCCAGATGAAGGTACAGACGCGAACGGTCGGCGAGAGGGGAACAGTGAGAACACACAGCCGTGAACTCACTGGAGAATGAATAGAGTCGCCAGCTAGGCATTTTTATCCCGGAGGAAAGGCAATGCTGCATAGACCTGGAAAGACATGGATAAGACGGTTTGCGAACCAGAGAGACTGAGAAAGGGGGTTGGTTACAACCTGGGAAGGTATTAGCACCCAGATTGTCCGTCGTACTCGACGGGATCCACGCTTAAAAGATTTGTGTTATAAAGGGGTAGTGTCAGTGCAATTTGTGTGTCAAAGAGCTGGAAAAGGATGTACAGGTGTCAGTGTAAAGAAATGTGATGTGTATAAATGTACAGTGTCAGTGTGAGATCAGGAGTGAAATGCTCATGACCATGAGGCTTAAAGAATAAAGCTAGAAAGAGGGGGAATGGACAGAGACTTTTGTTCGATAACTGTTAAGTTATGCCTACGTATCCTCTCGTGCAATGAGGAAGTCAGAACACCGTAGTTCGACCCAAAGAGACTGAAAGATGAATTGACTTGTGAACTGCTTACTTGTCAATGCTCAAGTGTATGACCTGTCTGGCTCAGGTGCTAACTGTCTTGCATTAGACGGAAGAAGCAAGTTCTCGGTTATGAATGAATGAGATGAGAAAAGAATCCCGGAGGAGACGATTATTGTTTGTTTTTGAGTTTTCAGTCTTTTATTGCTTTTGAAAGTTTGTCATAAGAAAATGAGCTTAAACCTAAACCAATGGATTTGGTAAACTCATCACATCATCCCTCTGATTAGGGGTAATGAGAATTACCTTAAGTGTGAAGTCAGATTCTCACACTTAATCACCTTCGGTGTAGGGTTAAGATCATTAACCTACTTGTGATTATTTAGATGTTTTTGTGTTTTTTTGTTTAGTGTTGAGTAATGAGATTAAGCCATAATCAGGGATTAAACAGACTCATTACACCATCCTAAAAGAAGGATGATAGATGAGAATGTTTAAGCTGAGGAAAGCTCCTCAACTTAATCCATGATTAGGGATTAAACTCATGACAAAACAAACCTTTGATTAAGTGGATTTTATTTAATGATATGATGATGAAGTGAATTTTATGATTTGTATGACAACTTGAGGGGGACTTGTCCATTAACACTAGGGTTAGTCCTTCTTAACCAATTAAGGAAGAATTAGAACCCTAATGCAAGGCCCAAGTTACAAGTGTGATGTCTTGATGATTTATTAAGTGAATTGATTAAGAGATTTAAACACATAAAGGGTTTAATACTTAGGATTAAAGTTATACACTCCATCCTAAGAGAAGGATGCAGGCATAAGCTTAATCACAAAGTCTTAAAGCCTTTAGGGTTTAGTCCCTGATTATGAGGTGAGAAGAGAGGACTCAAAGAGAGACACAAAGGTAAAACTATGGGGGGAACTAATCAAAACCCTAATTCATTATCATGCTTGGTTGTTCCTAAAGTTTGTGAGGTTTGCAAGAACAATCTTCAAAGGAGAACCACCAGGAAGCAGATGAACAGGATCAAGAGAAGCAAAGTGACTTGCTTCATTCAAGAAGTCAAGTCACTTGAAGAAAGAAAGTGGGAGGAAGAAGAATGAGCAAGCTCAAACTCAAACACATATAAGAATGCAGCAATGGATGCAAGAGAGATGAAAAGAAAAGTTATGAGAAGTGAAGGCAAATTCACTTCTCAAGTTTACTTACCACCTGAAATGTTAGAAAGAAATGCAATGCAATGCAAGATGAGATGAAATGATATGATGCAAAGCAAGACCAGAAGCATGGTGATGATGAAAATGATGTTATGAGGTGATGCAAACATGAGGCAAGGCATGGGGATGTTCATACAAGATCATGGATACAAATGATGCAAGTTAAGGAGCATGAATGAACATGAAAAGTTATGAAGCACACAAGGTAAATGACATGGCAAATATGTGATGCAATGATCAAACATGCTTTCTATATGTCTTAAGATGTCAAATGAATCATAAGGATGCACAAAATGCAAAGACAAGTCATGTTATGCAAGAGAATGCAAGAAGGATGCAAGAGAAAGCCCAAATTAGGGTTCATGAATCAAACATCAAACAAAAACCAAAAACAGAAGCAAACCTCATGATAAAAAATGGAAAATGGTATTCAAATAAACCCTAGACCTATAACAAGCCACTGCCCAAAGGGGAGCTCTCAACTCTCAACCAAACTCAAGATATGAATTTTACAAGATATTAGGGTTTTTTAGGGTTCTTAACAAAAGAAATGCCAAACAATTTGAAAATGCAAGAACAATTCATGGCCTTTTTATCCTTGAAAATACATGCTAAACACAAAACAATGCAAGAAGAATCAATGTCTCAACCTTCTCCAAAAGGCAGAAATGAATTTTCAAACATGTGATCAAAATAATGCATAAAAAATGATTTAATTCAATGAAAAATTCTTAAAATGCATCAAGATCAAAAAAGAAATTTGGTTTGAAGGTTGGACAATGTTTCTAAATGTCTTAGGACATTTCATGAATTTTTTTGTAATTTTTAAATACCTAAAAGTATTTTTAATTAATTAATTCCCATTAATCAATTAAAAATAATCTTTTAAATATTTAAAAATACTTTCTTAATGATAAAAAATAAAATAAAAATATTTTTGGGTCATAAAAATTAATAAAACCTTAAGGAAAAAGTTTCATAATTTTTAAGATTTTTTTTGCTATTTTAAAATAATTATGCAATTTAAATGAAAAGAAATGAAAATAAAAATTAAATTAAATGGAAGTAATCAGAAGGAGAGGTTGAGATTGATTCTGGGCTCAAAGGGTTTGACTGGGCGCGCATCTGGACGGCCCAGATTCAAACCTCCCTAATTCTAATTAATTAATTATTAATCCATAATTAAACCTTAATGAAATGATCTGAACCACTCATATGCGCGCGGGAAACACAATCCAAGGGCTCAAATTCAAACCTTGCCCTAATTAATTACACTTAACCCTAATCACTTTCAGGCTGCCGGAGAAGACTTCCGGTCGTCTTCTCCGGCCAGCTCTCACCTGAGAAACCTCAAACTTCCTAAAAACGCATCAAAAATGAAAAATAGAAACTGGGAAATGATCCTTACACTCTCACGAATCAAACCCCTCTCTCAAAACAAATTTATTTTCCCTAAATGAGCTGAATCGAAGAAAAAGAAAACTAGGTCACGCAAGCTTCAGAAACAAATTAAATGCTCAAATCACAACCATTTCAAAAACTAATGGTACCAGAATGATCAGGATAACACAAAGAACAAGTTTGGAACAAAAGAAATGATTTCTGGAAAAATTATTTTCGAGCTACCTGAGATTTGGAGCTTTCAGTTTTGGAACTTTCTGGCCACCTCTCTTTGTGCAATCTACTCCTTAGAACCTCTTGATGATGTTTGAATGCTCAAAAGGAGTTTAAGTTGGCTGGATAGTGAGATTCGAAAGCTCCTGCTCAAGCTTGGTCAGAAATGGCAATGGAGTTTCTGGAGGTTTCAGGCCATGGTGAGGTGTTGTTTGTGATCCTGAGGGTTAATGGAGAAGGTCTATGGTGTTTGTTTGGATGTTTGTGGCTTGTGGAGAGAGATTCGATAGAAAATGCAGGCTGAGGTGAAGAATGGTTATGGAGTGTTCAGGCTTGTTTCAGGCTTGAGCTTTGGTGGTTTCTTGTCTATGAAGTGTGTTGAGTTGGATGATGAAGAAAGTTTGAGTGTTTTGTGGTTGTGTAAAGAAATTCGAAGGCTTATGCAAAATGGAAGGTTTTTGTGAATGTGTTGAATGAGGTGGTTTCAGCCTTGCTTCTTGTTATGGCTAGCTTGCAAATTGATAACATATTTTAATCCAAGTGGCCAGAGGATGTGACTTGTGCTGTGGTGATTGGGATGTTTGCTTTTGCATAAAGTCCACCTTTTGTGTAAGTGAGGCATGGCTTGACTCTAGGCAAGTACAAGGGCTAGGGCTGGCGCAGCATGGTGAGTGTGTGAGGCTGGCTTGATTCAAGGACCAATGCAGCAAGTTGGTGAAGCATGATCATGAGTTTTGCAACTTGGTTACTTTATGGATTTTCATGAAAAATGCCTTGTTACATGAACTAAGCACATGTGATCTTTGGTTCAAATATGATTTTTGGGACTTAGAGAATGTTTGTGTGCTGGTTTGAGAGGAATTAGAAGTCACATAATGCATTGGTTCATGACTTTGCAAAATTTCACACTTGGTGCATATCTTGAAAATAAGTGATTTTTGCCAACTTTGCATTGCCATAACTTTTGATCCAAGAAGAGTTTGATCATGTTCTTGTACTTTTTGAAAAGGAAAAAATGAGATCTACAACTTTCATGACCAAAGTTTTTTCATTTGAAGCCTTTTTGGATCATGAATCAAGGCTTGAAGAATGACCTAAAATGATGCATTCTTGAAAAGTCAACTATGCCCAAAAAGTCAACATTTGCAAAAACCCTAAATTCTTGATTTTTATGAACTTCAACCTTCTTCCATGATCAAATAAAGATCATATACACTCAAAATGATGAAGATCACCCATTGGTTGGGTCATTGGGGGCCTCAGATGCCCTGATTTTACACTGACTTGTCTGAAAAGTCAACCCTTGATCAGATGACTTCCCCATGGAATTTCTTCATGAAAATTGATATGCATACTCCCTATACCATATAGAGATCAATGGAAACAAGAATGACCAAAAAACTTGGGGTTATGGCCTCTGAAACCAAAACCCTAATTTTAGGTCAACTGTGCAGTTCATCCTGGCTCTGCATCCACTCAAACCCTAGTTCTTGTGATTCCTCTGCAATTTTGACTTTGAGGAGATGAAATATGATATAAGAACACACATGGACCCCTTTGAGTTGATTGGTGGCCTTTGGAATGGCTCAAGAAGCTTTGGGATTGCTCAGATCACAAACCCTAGGTGCAGATGCCTTAGAAACTATGCAGTGAAACAAAAGTGAGATATGAGATGATATGTTTGTGTTTATGCATATGAGATGATCACAAGCCATGGTGTGAATGGGTGAGGGCAAATTTGGGGTGTTTACAGCTGCCCCTATTCAAACATGAGTTAGCTGTGCAGGATGTAAGCAACGGCTTAACAGGCAAACAAGATAACTTGTGGTTGAATACCAAAGACAGTCCAAAATTTGCACTCACAGGATGAAGAAGAAAAGGGATATAGATTGTAAAAGCAAATAAAGTATATTGTAAGGTGTGGGCGACGGAGGACGACCGTCGAGCAGAGGACGACTGCTGGGTAAAGAGCAATGACGGGGACGGCCGACATGCTGGGAGAAGTGCAGGAAAATAAAGCAATGACGGGGACGGCCGACATGCTGGGGATAAAAAGGCAAAGCTAAGACGGGGACGGCCGACTAGCTGGAAAAAGTAAGATATCATGATGGGGACGACCATCAAGATAAAGTTGTAAAACTTTTCTGGGGATCGAATGAAACATGACGGGGACGGCCATCAAGTTCATAAAGGTAAAGTAAATAACGATGGGGACGGCCATCGGGTTAAAAGGAAAAGGGACCACGACGGGGACGGCCATCGGGTTAAAAAGAAACGGACCACGACGGGGACGGCCATCGGGTTAAAAGGAAAAGGGACCACGACGGGGACGGCCATCGGGTTAAAAAGAAACGGACCACGACGGGGACGGCCATCGGGTTAAAAGGAAAAGGGACCACGACGGGGACGGCCATCGGGTTAAAGAATGAATGAAATAAACAGATGATGGGGTACGGCCATCAAAGGTGAAGGACGATCACCTAGCAGGGGACGGCTGCTCTGTTGGGGATAAAAGAAATATGATGGGGACGGCCATCAAAGGTGGAGGACGACCACCTGGCAGGGTACGGCTGCCGAAAATATCAACGATGGGGACGGCCATCGGATAGAAAAGGTCAACGATGGGGACGGCCATCGGACGAGCATGATGGAGGACGACCATCAAGAAGTGGAGGACGACCACTCAGCAGGGGACGGCTGCTCTCAAGGTTTATCATGACATAGGACGAATGTAAGATAACCAAAAATCAACAATGGGGACGGCCATTGGATAAAGTTGATGAAGGACGATCATCAAGAGGTGGAGGACGACCACCTAGCAGGGGACGACTGCTAAAAACAACGATGGGGACGGCCATCGGATGAGCATGATGGAGGACGACCATCAAGAAGTGGAGGACGACCACTCAGCAGGGTACGGCTGCTCTCAAAGGTATCATAACACAGGACGAGTGTTAGATAAAAAGAAAATTTGTTGGTGATCTACTGGGGATGATGTAAACACGGACGAGCGTTTACATCCAAGAAACAAAAGGTATAAGTGTTTGGTATTGTGTATAGATTAAAGATGCGGACGAGCATCCTTAAGACTACGATACGGACGAGTATCGGGTAGAAACAAACTGACACATGTTCAGAGATGATGATACGGACGAGTACCAACTGGTTAACAAAGAACACGGACGAGTGTTGAATCTGAAAGAATTTTCTGGGGAATAGTAGACACGGACGAGCATCTATATTCAAGAAGACATAAGTGTTTGACACGGTGTACGGATTAAAGATGTGGACGAGCATCCTTAAGACTATGATACGGACGAGTATCACGTAGAAACAAACATTAGACGCAATGTTCTGAGGTGATGGTACGGACGAGTACCAACTGGTTAACAAAGAACAAGGACTACTGTCGAATCTGTGGGGATATGAGTGATGATGTATACAAGATACGGACGAGTATCTGTATAAGTGTACCATGAGTAGTGAGTATTGTATTGTATAGATGAGTGTTTTAACTGCTGGGGAGAGTGACACGGACGGGTGTCAAGAGAGAAAAGTATAATATTAACAAGTATATGAGTGATAAAGGTGTAAGCGACTGCGCTGGGGATATGACACGGACGGGTGTCAAGAAAGTGTATATATAAGTATATGTGTGGGTGCAAAGAGGATGTCTTTGGCTTTCTGCTGGTAATATGACACGGACGGGTGCCATGAAGTATCTGTAATAAGGGTGATCTTGTTCGTAAAGACATTCAGGCGACTTTAATGGGGAGTGATGACACGGACGGGTGCCAAAAGGTGTATATACTGGTGTTTGCGATTGGAGAGGCAACTGCTTTTGCTGGGACTCTGGTGGGGACTTTGGGGGAAAGTAATCTGTATTCTGATGAATGGTTACTAATCACAAGCGTTCAATTCACAACATGACTTATGATTATGCTATGTATTTGATTTTTGCCGTAATGCTCCGTATTAGACGGAATGCTACGCTCTGAGGGTATAATATGATGCGAATGCCATGATTATGCAAAGAGGCGAAGATTCGGGACCCGGATCCCGTTGTGGCGAAAATCTCTGGTCGATCTGCTTGAAGCGGACATCCCAGCTGGGGATGAGATCACTGGTAGATCTAATGACGTATCTGCTTGGGGATATAGGTCACTGATTGACATATCCTTATAATATGGGACCCAGCTGGGGTTTGTAGAAGCTTTCCGTACTCTGTTGTGACTTCTCCGTGCGTTGCTCTTCTGAATAGAAGCTGGGGATTCTGTGAGGGAGATGATTCCCTGACTTCTGCATTCTGCTGAGGAAGAATGGTTGGCACTACAGCTGGGGAATGCTGTTGATAACTCAGCTGGGGAGAGTAATGAGAGGCAACTCGGCTGGCGAGAAAACATCCTGAGTGTTAAACCTGTTAGTTGATTAGGCAACTTTGCTGGGGAAAGCAATGGGGAGCAACTCAGCTGGGGGTAGAGCATTTCGGATGCTGAGATTGAGTGTATGCTGATTTGGCAGCTCCGCTGGGGAAATGGGAACTTTCTAGTGCCATGTGGAAGATAGACCGAGTTGATAATGATTCGCCTACTTGCTGAGACATAACCTACATGCCCCAGGTTGCGTTTTGGATACCTGCAATCCTGCAAAGGTAAGGAAACGTACAAAAGGTCCCGAGGTATCCCTCACTGGATTCCGTCATAGGAGTTAAGTACTTTCGAGAATAATCACATTCCCTGTAAGCATGTGTTTTTTTTTCTTTTTATTTTTAGAGAAAGGCATCTGTACTTATGCAATTGTATTATTTTTTTTTTTTTTTTATTTTTTTTTTTTTATTTTTTTTTTAGAGATATCAGACAACTCTTTGCAAAACATAAATGTAAAAACGAAACATGACCGAAAATCTGATTTTATTAATTCATGTGCCCTGAATTGGCAAGATACAGTCAAGGAAACATATCTCCTGAAATGAAGAGATTGTTACAAATTGAGAAACAAAATGCTGGCGATGCTGACGACGCTTTCAAGGAGCTTCCTCTTCTGCTATGACTCGTATGACAATGACGTTCTTCTCGTCTTGCTTTCTGGAGAGAGTTGATTCTGATTGAAGCTTGATCCTTTGTAGCTTACCAAGTTGTAAGTGATACAGACGAATTCAGAGTGCAGTTGTTCGCTTATTCCCTTATTTTGCATGGATCGCCCTTTCGGGTTTTCAATCCATCGGGATACCCATTTTTGCCTGAGCTGTCCAATGCGGCTTTTCAACTCAGCGGGTGTACATTTTTTCATTTATTTCCCTTATTTTTGCCCGAGTCTTTTATTCTGTTTTTGACTCGCCGGGATGCCCTATTTTTGCCTGGACTTACATTCTGTTTTTATGTCCAGCGGGTCATTTTATGCGAAGTATTTTTTAACTGCATCTGAATTCACAGGGGACGGGAAATCTTCACCATCCATGGTGCTGAGCATCAGTGCTCCACCAGAGAAAACTT
Organism: Lathyrus aphaca; assembly: GCA_963966055.1. Taxonomy (NCBI): domain Eukaryota; kingdom Viridiplantae; phylum Streptophyta; class Magnoliopsida; order Fabales; family Fabaceae; genus Lathyrus; species Lathyrus aphaca. The sequence goes on along the minus strand of OZ014519.1, from coordinate 393,101,887 downwards.
TCTTTACAACGAATGGTCCTTCATAATTTGGAGTCCATTTGCCCCTATGGTCTGTATGAGGAGGGAGGATTCTTTTCAGCACAAGATCTCCTACTTGGTACTCTCGGTGCCTGACTTTCTGATCGAAGGCTCTCTTCATTCTCTTCTGATATAACTGCCCATGGCAGATTGCAGCCAATCTTTTCTCTTCGATCAGACCTAGTTGTTCGAATCGGGACCGAACCCATTCTGCTTCACTCAGTTTAACATCCATTAATACCCGTAACGAGGGTAGTTCAACTTCAACAGGTAGGACCGCTTCCATACCATATACAAGCTGATAAGGTGTTGCCCCAGTGGACGTTCTGATTGATGTGCGGTACCCATGCAAGGCAAACGGTAGCATTTCATGCCAGTCTTTGTAGGTGATCACCATCTTCTGCACAATCTTCTTAATATTCTTGTTTGCTGCCTCAACAGCGCCGTTCATCTTTGGCCTGTAAGGAGAAGAATTGTGATGTTGGATCTTGAAGTCCCGGCACAGCTTTGCCATCATTTTGTTGTTGAGATTGGAACCATTATCAGTAATGATTCGCTCGGGCACTCCATACCGACAGATGATATCTCTCTTCAGGAATCTGGCTACCACTTGCCTTGTGACGTTCGCATATGAGGCTGCTTCAACCCACTTGGTGAAATAGTCGATGGCGACCAGGATAAATCTGTGACCATTTGAAGCAGTTGGCTCAATCTTGCCAATCATATCAATGCCCCACATGGCAAAGGGCCAAGGTGAAGACATGATGTTCAAAGGATTGGGAGGCACATGCACCTTATCTGCGTAGATCTGGCATTTGTGGCATTTCCTGGCATAGGCACAACAGTCTGCATCCATTGTGATCCAGTAATAGCCTGATCTTAGCAATTTCTTAGCCATGGCATGCCCTCCGGCATGGGTACCAAAAGATCCTTCGTGCACTTCATGCATCAACAAATCTGCTTCCGTCTTGTCAACACATCTGAGGAGTACCATGTCGAAGTTCCTCTTGTATAAAGACCCATCAGTGTTCAGAAAGAAACTTCCAGCAAGCCTTCTCAAAGTCTTCTTATCATTGGAAGATGCCCCAGGCGGGTATGTTTGATCCTCCAAGAAGCGCTTGATGTCATGAAACCAAGGCTTATCATCCTTGACAACATCTGCTGCGAATACATATGCTGGTCTATCAAGTCTAGACACTGAAATCTGGGGTACAAAGTTAGCAGCTTGAACTTTGATCATGGATGAAATGGTAGCAAGAGCATCTGCAAACTGATTCTCGTCCCGAGGGATATACTCAAGCTTGACTTTGGTGAAGAAGGTCAATAACCTTCTTGTATAATCCCTGTAAGGTATCAGATGATCTTGGTGGGTGTACCATTTTCCGTTGGTTTGATTGACTACCAAAGCTGAATCTCCGAATACAGTCAATGTCTTGATCCTGAGGTCAATGGCTTCCTCAAGACCCATAATGCAAGCTTCGTATTCAGCTTCGTTGTTAGTGCAGTTGAAAGTGAGTTTTGCTGAGAAAGGCATGTGAACTCCTTTAGGTGTAATAAGTACTGCACCAACACCGCGACCATTCATGTTAACAGCCCCATCAAACATCATGGTCCATTCTTCCTCCGGGTCAGGCCCTTCAGTGTGAATAGGCTCTTCGTGATCTTTTGATTTAATGAACATGATGTCTTCATCAGGGAAATCAAACCTCATAGGCTGGTAGTCATCAATGGGTTGCTCAGCAAGATATTCAGATAGTACACTGCCCTTGATGGCTTTCTGAGATGTGTACTGTATGTCGTATTCTGTGAGAATCATCTGCCATCTTGCAACCCGACCGGTAAGAGCTGGCTTCTCGAAAATGTACTTAACTGGATCCATTTTTGAGATCAACAAAGTAGTGTGGGTCAGCATATACTGTCTCAGTCGGCGAGCAGCCCACGCTAAAGCACAGCAAGTTTTCTCGAGCAGTGAATAACGCTGTTCACAGTCGGTAAACTTTTTGCTTAGGTAGTATATTGCATACTCTTTTCGACCAGACTCGTCATGCTGACCTAGTACACACCCCATCGACTCTTCTAATACTGTCAAGTACATAATCAGAGGTCTTCCTTCTACTGGAGGCATGAGGATTGGAGGTTCTTGTAAGTACTCTTTGATCTTGTCAAAAGCCTTCTGGCAATCTTCGTTCCACCTGACCGTTTGTTCTTTTCTTAGCAGCTTGAACAAGGGTTCACAGGTTGCTGTGAGGTGAGATATGAACCTTGAAATGTAGTTCAATCGACCTAAGAACCCTCGAACTTCTTTCTCAGTTTTCGGCGCAGGCATTTCTTGAATAGCTTTGACTTTAGCAGGATCAACTTCAATCCCTTTCTCGCTTACAATAAAGCCCAGCAGCTTACCGGATCTCACCCCGAATGTGCATTTGTTGGGGTTCAACTTCAGTTGATACTTTCTCAGACGCTTGAACAACTTGAGCAGATTCACCAGGTGATCCTCCTCTGTAAGGGACTTGGCGATCATATCATCCACATAACATTCTATTTCTTTGTGGATCATATCGTGGAACAATGTTACCATAGCCCGTTGATATGTGGCACCAGCATTCTTCAGTCCGAATGGCATCACTTTGTAACAGAACGTGCCCCAAGGTGTAATGAATGTTGTCTTCTCCATGTCTTCAGGTGACATCTTGATCTGATTATATCCTGAAAATCCATCCATGAAGGAGAATACCGAGAACTGAGTCGTGTTATCCACCAATACATCAATGTGAGGTAATGGGAAGTCATCTTTCGGGCTGGCTCTGTTCAGATCCCGGTAGTCAACACACATTCTTACTTTGCCGTCTTTCTTAGGCACAGGTACTATATTAGCAACCCACGGCGGATAGCTAGTTACAGCAAGGAACCCGGCGTCCCATTGCTTTTGTACCTCTTCCTTGATTTTCATAGCCATGTCTGGGCGAGTTCGGCGCAGCTTCTGTTTAACTGGTGGGCATTCTTCCCTCAAAGGCAGCTTATGCACAACAATGTCGGTATCCAACCCTGGCATATCTTGATACGACCAAGCAAACACATCAACATACTCCTGAAGCAGATCTATCAGTTGTCTCTTCACTGAGTCTTGCAGGCAGGCCCCGATTTTAACCTCTTTCACGTCTTCCTCCGTACCAAGATTGATCACTTCAATCTCCTCCTGGTGAGGAGTAATAACCTTTTCCTCTTGTCTCAACAACCTGGCTAGCTCTTCAGGAAGCTCATACTCTTCATCAACCCCTTCATCAGCTTGATTGATTGGATTGTCAAAGTCATACGATGTCATAGCCGTGCTGTTGTCGGTGCTGTCAGGAAGGCACTCTCTGCAAGGGTTAAGTTGGTTCATTTTAGTGATTGATTTTAATCTTGCTTTAGAAAAAAAGTGAAATGAAGTTATCATTTTGAAAACACCGCCATTTATTTTTGTACAAAAAGAAAAGTGGAAAAACAGTGAGCAGAAAAGAAAAAGACTCGTTTGCAAAAGATTGTCTGATATTTCATTAATTTAATCTTGTTTGCACAAAAGTACAGATGGCCCTGATTACAAAATGAGTCTTGTCATCTTGGGCAAGATGCAAGACTTTGATGCATGCTATAAAAATACAGGAAATAATAATTACTCTGCATGAGTAACTCTTATAATTTCCTGGGAAGACCAGTTCGAGACACTGCTCCCCGGGATCTTTGGACGAATCCAATTCTCCAGATTGCGCTCCTCTTCCAGCTCGTCTTCCAGACAGTTGATAGCATCAGGGGTAAGCATTCCCCCACTGACAAAACCTGGCTCTGCAGCAGCCTTCGCTTGATGTTGAGTTGGTCTGTAACCCAACCCAAATTTGTCCTTCTTCTCCTCCACAGCTAAGACCTTGCCCCAGCCAAGGGCAGTTCCTTCCTCAACAACCTTCCGGGCTTGTTGGTAAGACGACATTGGAGTACCAGATACAGCAGACGCTTCATTGACATTCAAAGCTTCAAACCCCTGGCTCATTGTTTCATGGATCTCCCCATCCATTTCAATGTACTTGTAGGTTGCCAGGTGGCTGACAAAAATGTCCTCCTCTCCACAAATTGTGACAACTTGGCCTTCCCACTCAAATTTTAACTTTTGGTGAAGGGTAGACGTTATTGCGCCGGCGGCGTGAATCCAGGGTCTACCCAACAAACAGCTGTAGGCGGGCTGAATGTCCATCACATAAAAGATAGTTTTAAAGGTCTGTGGGCCAATTGTCACGGGCAGCTCAATCTCTCCCAGAACCGATCTCTTCGAACCATCAAAGGCTCGCACCACCAGGTTGCTGGGTCTCAATGCCAATCCATCATATTCAAGCTTCACCAGAGCCTTCTTTGGTAAGACATTCAGGGAAGAACCTGTGTCCACCAGCACATGAGAAAGGACAGCTCCTTTGCATTCCATGGTTATGTGCAAGGCTTTGTTGTGGTTGCGGCCATCCGCTGTCAAGTCAGAATTGGTAAACCCTAGCCCATTGCTAGCAGTAACATTTCCAACCACGGTTTCCAATTGGTTGACAGTAATCTCCTCAGGCACGTAAGCTGCGTGCAAGACTTTAAGTAGTGCATTCCGATGGGCCTCGGAGCACATAAGCAGTGAGAGGATGGAGATTTTGGATGGCGTCTGGTGAAGCTGATCCACAACTTTATAATCACTCTTCTTGATGATCCGCATAAACTCATCAACTTCCTGATCGAATGGAGTCTTCAGGGTTTCTTTGGCAGCTTGACCTTCCTGCACCGGGCCTTTTCCTTTTGCCTTGGCAGCAGCTTCTGCTTCGGCAGTAGGTTTTTGAACTTGTGAAGCGAAGAGACGTCCGCTTCGAGTGAAGCCTCCGCCTCCCCCCACATTATCTACTTGTGGTGCAGGTGTTGATGTTTCCAGAGTGATTCTTTTCCCTTCGCAATACAAGTCAGAGCCATAGTGCCAGGGGATGGCCCTATTGCTTTCATATGGTACTGGTCCAGGCACCGTGACAGTGACCGGACTGATTGCTGCTGCCGAAGGGACTGTTATTGTTTGTGGATCATAAAAGATTGTAACTGGTGCTCTGGCGGGAGCAGCACCTTCTGAATGGTAGGCAGAATCATTTTCAGGATCGTAGAATATGGTGACGGTAGAGACATCTTCATGATTGATTGCTGGTGTTGTAGGAGGTGTTGTTGGAAGGACTGATGTTGTTGTTGATGGAGATTCGAAATGGAATGAAGCTGAAGTTGTAGCAGGAGAAACTGTTGAAAACTGATCATTTGGAAGGACAGGTGAAGTATTTGTTGATGGTGCTGATGAATTGTCGGGAACAATAGTTGCTGCAGTTGTAGGAGGGTCTGAAACCGTTGTTGATGAAGTTGTCGGATTTGTCGGAAATGATGTAGTGATCTGTAGTAGGCCACTCTGAATAAGGCTGTCAATGCCATTCCTCAGGTCCTCGCACCCATTCCATGAAATATTGCAGTAGGGGCACCCTAGTTCACACCCCGGAAATATCTGGTTTTCACGGAGTTGAGCTTTGATTTCCACCAATGGCGTCCTGATCTGATCCACACTAGTTATCAAATAAGACGGTTGGTCTTCTTCAATAGCGTTAATTCGGGGACCACCATGGTTTGGCATTGGGTTTTTATTGACATTGGGCGGAGGTGCAAAATTCAGAGCCTTGGAGTCTACCAAGTCTTGTACCTTCATATGCAGAGCCCTGCATTTTTCTGTACTGTGACCAGGTGCGTTGGAATGAAAAGAACACCTAGCATTGGAGTCATAGTTCCTTGGTAGACTGTTGGGATCCGGAGGTGCCAACGTTCTTAGCTCAACTAGGTTGAGTTTTAGAAGTTGTGGCAGCAAGGCAGCATACGGCATTGGGATCGGGTCGATCACTCTGTTAGCTTGGGATGGCCTCTGTTGGAATGGCCTCTGTTGATTGTTGTTGTTGGAGTTGTTGTTGTTGTAGTTTCTTGGAGGATACTGATTCTGATGATACTGAGGTTGTTGTTGGAAGTTTTGTTGAGGAGGTTGATAGACTGGCTGAGGATGAGCTGGAGCAGGGATTGTGACTGCTGCTATTGACCTTTGAACATATTGGGGCCTACCCCTGTTGGTGTGAATGGCATTGGTCTCGCCAGCTCTTCTCGGGCCTGCAAAAGGCTTTCTTGTACTGCTGGACGAGCTTGCACCGTTGTCTGAGATCTTTCCCATCTTTAACAGGCTTTCAATTCTCTCCCCAGCTATAACAACATCCGCAAAGCTAGTGGAAGAGAAAGCAGCTAACCTGTCAATATAGGTTCCCTGAAGAGTATTCATGAACATATCTGCCATTTCCCTTTCGGACATAGGGGGTTGAACAGCAGCAGCCAATTGCCTCCATCTTTGGGCATATTCTCTGAAGCTCTCCCTGGATGACTGTGACATTCCCATTAGGAGGGTCCTGTTGGGTGCCATGTCTAAGTTGTACTGATACTGTCGGATGAAGGCCTCTGCCAGGTCCTTCCAGCATCTAACAGTTGCCCTTGTCAAATGGGAATACCACTCCCTCGAAGCTCCAGTCAAGCTATCTTCAAAATAGAACATCCACAATTTCTCATCCATTGTATAGGCCTTCAGCCTTCCCAGAAATGATTGCAAATGAGTCCGGGGGCATGAAGTCCCATTATACTTTTCGAAGCAAGGAGGCTTGAACTTATGGGGGATCCTGACCCCGTCTACCAGACCCATGTCCATGACGTCGAAACCCAAAGAATTTTGAGACTCCAGTGATCTCAACTTCTCAGCTATTTCTTCCAACCGTCTATCATAAGTTTCCTCTCCGGCACCCATTACTGTATACTGGTCCTCCTGAGGATCTTCTTGAAGTACTCTGGCTGCAGTGGCTGTTCCTTGAACATTTGCAGGAATGTTAATCTCAGGATGTAGATGTGGGCCAAACACAGGAGGATTAACATGGGGTTGTACCCGTTCATTGTTACTTGTGCCAGCAGTCCCCACATGGGGTTCCTCTTGATTCCTCCCTTCTACCAAAACCCTGAGCCTCTCCTGGCTTTGAGCTAAGTTGTTCATTACTTCCATGAACTGCGTTATCTGGGTTCTCATCTCCAACCTTTCGTTGGCCATCTGGTTTCTGACCTCCGTAAGGTCTTGCTGCATCTGATCCATCTGGATTCCCGGAAGGTTGTTTCTAGTTGGGTACCTGTGTGGCCTGTTGAGAGGAAATACCCGGCGGCGAGCAATAATTCCTGAGCATCACAACAGAGGTTAGCAACAACAAAACAAAAACCTACAAAACAAACAAAAGGGTTAGCATGCAATGCAGTTATGCTTATTTGTTCTCAAGGTATCCGGTTTGGCCTTCAGTTTTGACCCTTCCATACCCTCGAAGATGCTGCTGTTGAAGTTGCTTTTGATGTGAACCCAGATAGAAACCAACACAAATATATTACAAAGGTGAAATAATACAATTTGTTCATTTTACAACACCGGCCCCCTAAGGGGTCAAAATACATCACAAAAAACAAAAATACATGGAAAAGGAACAACAACAAGCAAATGATCAAACTCCAAGGCCAAACTCATCCTCACGAACTTCCTTGAGAAGTGCTTCGGTCACAGGATCAGCCGGACGCTCCGTGAGACCTCTGATGAGAAGGTTTCTTGTTGCAACAGCTGCAGTCAACTTCTTATTCTGACTTTGGTCCTTAGACCTCTTCACTCCAGCTCTGATTTCTAGCTCTGATATTTCCTTCTGGGCTGCTGCCAGGGCTTTTTCCATCTGTTCCATCTTGTCCTGAACTCTCTTGTCTTCTAGAGTACGGGCCTCAGTGATCCGGACCCACCTGGCTTGACTCTCTTTCAAATACAAGTCTGTTCTTGCTCTCTGAAACTGGGCTTCTTTACAAGCATTCTTCAGAATCTGTTCACCAGCTTTGGATTTGTTGATATAATCTCCAGACTTCTCAATCTTGGTCAAGTGTTCCACCCTCAACTTCTCCAATCTCTCAATCTCCCTCACACCTTCACTCCTCTCCCGGAGGGTCTTCTGCAAGGCTTGGGTTAACTTCTCATTTCTTTCCTTCAAGCTCTCAAACTCCTCCAAACTGATAGTGGCAGGGGGTGGTGCTGAAGATGACTCAGGCATGTCTTCTATGGTAAAGGGCATTCCAGAGAATTGGGCCCTAGCATGGGACCACTCATAATATTGGACTGATGCCACATTATTGCACTTCCCCAAAATGGTGATTCCCTTGGTTTGAACATGATCCCAGGCCCAAGCAGCCTGCCTAACAGTTGCCAGACTAACCTTGTTCTCACAGTAGAGGGTCTCAACCAAATCCTGTACCCTAGGAGTGTGGACCAGTGCATAGCCTAATTGCCTCCTGAACAGCAGAGGGTTGTAATTGATACTTCCCTTAACTCCTATCAAAGGCACATTGGGAAAGTGCCCACAGCTTGTGATGATATCTCTGCCCTTGGTGCTTTGAGCACACCATCTGATATCTGCTGAAGTGAGAGTAGTGAGCCTCTTAGCCCAGTTGCTTTGCTGATGAGGATTTAGAAATGCATCTGTCCTGGGTAGATGCCTGAGAAGCCAAGCATGGAATAATGGAGCACAAATCCTCACTAATCTTCCCCTCTGCTTCTCATTTCTCTGATGGACTGAGTAATAGAGATCACCCAGTAAAGTTGGCACTGGGTTCTTCAGGATGAACAAATGGATTGCATTTTTGCTAATGAATCGAGGCTCATCTGCAAACAATACAATTCCATATACACTCAAGGCCAATAGAGCATAAACAGCTTTCCACTCCCCCGAGGAGGCCTTCAGACTAGCTTGAGAAATCAGGAAGTCAAGATGAAAACCAGGGATTCCAGCTTTAGAGGTCATATGCTGTTCAATCAAAACAGGCTCCAGATACAAAGCTTTTGCTACCTCTCCATTGCTAGGAAAGACCATTTCAGGGTTGAATGGGATTTCTCTTTTGATGGGCAGACCAGTCAATGATGAGTATTCTTCCAGAAGAGGCCCCAACTGAAAGTCTTGAAAGGTGAAACACCTCAATGGGGGGTCATAAAACTGAATGCAAGTGTGGATGAGGCTCCTCTGTGAAGGGTCCAGATCCATAACCATGTCCAGTATATCTCCATAACTCTCCCTGAACAAGGGTATGTGATCTGGAGTGATCAGGGTTTGGATCCTCCTGATGTCTGATAAGTCTGGTTGGAAGAAATGATAAGTGATGTTGCTTTTCTTTGGAGCCATGGTGCTGAGGACTGAGTGGGATAAGTGCTGATGAAGATGCTGAGGAGTGGGCCACTGGCTGGCTAGTGCTAGTAACTGAAGTATATGGCTGACAGGCTGAAGCAAGTGCTGGTGGAGATAGGTCAAAACTGCAGATGGGGTCAAAACCAAAACCAAAGATGAAGGTGGATACCCTAAAACACAAATAAGCAAATGTTAATATGATGCAATGGGTATGTATGCAAATGAAATGCAAGGGTTTGTGACTGAGCTGGATCTGATTAACTGCCTTGGTGTAGATCCATGTGTGTTCAAGAAATCCAGATGGAGGTCTAAAAATCCAGTAACCAGGGTGGGGGACTCAAATAAAGAGCCACAAGTCCAAGGTTTTAGAATCACAAGAACTGTCCAACATGGAGCATTCTTAACAAAGTCAAAGTAACAGGGTATTCTGAGGTCAAGGTACCTGCAAACCTGTAAACAGCCCAACCCCCTCACAGGTGGTGATCTAGAACAAGGATCCTCAGACTTGGATCAGTTATGAGAAGTGTAAACACTTCTAACCCGGAGATACAGTGTTTACAATAACCATAAAAGTTCCTCCTCTAATTCACCTCAGTTTCTGAAGGTCAATACTAAAAGGTCATCCAGACTTAGCAGGCTTCCCAGATAGCCCTAGCATTGTAGGAAATCTGCAACACAGAGTTCTCAAGAAGAAACCCATATCTGAACCGTGTTTCATATTCCCGCACCAGACCGAAATGGAATGGGAAAGAATATGATTCACTCTAGCCTAGGTGTCACTCAGGTCCCAGGTATAGGACCTTAACTCTCAATGAAACACCCACCCACCAAAACAAAAAACCAGATCCAGCCAGCAACAATGACAGTATGATATATACAAAAGCAATAAAGAAAGCAATAAAGCAACTGTACATAAAGCAATAAACAAAAATAAATACAAGCACAAACAAGCACATAACACCCCAGTAAACACAAATCAAACAAGCGCTAGGAGGAACCCACAAAAAGAACCAGAAGCCCTGGTTGCAGTATAAGGGTCCCCAGCAGAGTCGCCAAGCTGTCGCTCCCGACAAATGAAACAGGGTCCAGATGAAGGTACAGACGCGAACGGTCGGCGAGAGGGGAACAGTGAGAACACACAGCCGTGAACTCACTGGAGAATGAATAGAGTCGCCAGCTAGGCATTTTTATCCCGGAGGAAAGGCAATGCTGCATAGACCTGGAAAGACATGGATAAGACGGTTTGCGAACCAGAGAGACTGAGAAAGGGGGTTGGTTACAACCTGGGAAGGTATTAGCACCCAGATTGTCCGTCGTACTCGACGGGATCCACGCTTAAAAGATTTGTGTTATAAAGGGGTAGTGTCAGTGCAATTTGTGTGTCAAAGAGCTGGAAAAGGATGTACAGGTGTCAGTGTAAAGAAATGTGATGTGTATAAATGTACAGTGTCAGTGTGAGATCAGGAGTGAAATGCTCATGACCATGAGGCTTAAAGAATAAAGCTAGAAAGAGGGGGAATGGACAGAGACTTTTGTTCGATAACTGTTAAGTTATGCCTACGTATCCTCTCGTGCAATGAGGAAGTCAGAACACCGTAGTTCGACCCAAAGAGACTGAAAGATGAATTGACTTGTGAACTGCTTACTTGTCAATGCTCAAGTGTATGACCTGTCTGGCTCAGGTGCTAACTGTCTTGCATTAGACGGAAGAAGCAAGTTCTCGGTTATGAATGAATGAGATGAGAAAAGAATCCCGGAGGAGACGATTATTGTTTGTTTTTGAGTTTTCAGTCTTTTATTGCTTTTGAAAGTTTGTCATAAGAAAATGAGCTTAAACCTAAACCAATGGATTTGGTAAACTCATCACATCATCCCTCTGATTAGGGGTAATGAGAATTACCTTAAGTGTGAAGTCAGATTCTCACACTTAATCACCTTCGGTGTAGGGTTAAGATCATTAACCTACTTGTGATTATTTAGATGTTTTTGTGTTTTTTTGTTTAGTGTTGAGTAATGAGATTAAGCCATAATCAGGGATTAAACAGACTCATTACACCATCCTAAAAGAAGGATGATAGATGAGAATGTTTAAGCTGAGGAAAGCTCCTCAACTTAATCCATGATTAGGGATTAAACTCATGACAAAACAAACCTTTGATTAAGTGGATTTTATTTAATGATATGATGATGAAGTGAATTTTATGATTTGTATGACAACTTGAGGGGGACTTGTCCATTAACACTAGGGTTAGTCCTTCTTAACCAATTAAGGAAGAATTAGAACCCTAATGCAAGGCCCAAGTTACAAGGGTGATGTCTTGATGATTTATTAAGTGAATTGATTAAGAGATTTAAACACATAAAGGGTTTAATACTTAGGATTAAAGTTATACACTCCATCCTAAGAGAAGGATGCAGGCATAAGCTTAATCACAAAGTCTTAAAGCCTTTAGGGTTTAGTCCCTGATTATGAGGTGAGAAGAGAGGACTCAAAGAGAGACACAAAGGTAAAACTATGGGGGGAACTAATCAAAACCCTAATTCATTATCATGCTTGGTTGTTCCTAAAGTTTGTGAGGTTTGCAAGAACAATCTTCAAAGGAGAACCACCAGGAAGCAGATGAACAGGATCAAGAGAAGCAAAGTGACTTGCTTCATTCAAGAAGTCAAGTCACTTGAAGAAAGAAAGTGGGAGGAAGAAGAATGAGCAAGCTCAAACTCAAACACATATAAGAATGCAGCAATGGATGCAAGAGAGATGAAAAGAAAAGTTATGAGAAGTGAAGGCAAATTCACTTCTCAAGTTTACTTACCACCTGAAATGTTAGAAAGAAATGCAATGCAATGCAAGATGAGATGAAATGATATGATGCAAAGCAAGACCAGAAGCATGGTGATGATGAAAATGATGTTATGAGGTGCTGCAAACATGAGGCAAGGCATGGGGATGTTCATACAAGATCATGGATACAAATGATGCAAGTTAAGGAGCATGAATGAACATGAAAAGTTATGAAGCACACAAGGTAAATGACATGGCAAATATGTGATGCAATGATCAAACATGCTTTCTATATGTCTTAAGATGTCAAATGAATCATAAGGATGCACAAAATGCAAAGACAAGTCATGTTATGCAAGAGAATGCAAGAAGGATGCAAGAGAAAGCCCAAATTAGGGTTCATGAATCAAACATCAAACAAAAACCAAAAACAGAAGCAAACCTCATGATAAAAAATGGAAAATGGTATTCAAAGAAACCCTAGACCTATAACAAGCCACTGCCCAAAGGGGAGCTCTCAACTCTCAACCAAACTCAAGATATGAATTTTACAAGATATTAGGGTTTTTTAGGGTTCTTAACAAAAGAAATGCCAAACAATTTGAAAATGCAAGAACAATTCATGGCCTTTTTATCCTTGAAAATACATGCTAAACACAAAACAATTCAAGAAGAATCAATGTCTCAACCTTCTCCAAAAGGCAGAAATGAATTTTCAAACATGTGATCAAAATAATGCATAAAAAATGATTTAATTCAATGAAAAATTCTTAAAATGCATCAAGATCAAAAAATAAATTTGGTTTGAAGGTTGGACAATGTTTCTAAATGTCTTAGGACATTTCATGAATTTTTTTGTAATTTTTAAATACCTAAAAGTATTTTTAATTAATTAATTCCCATTAATCAATTAAAAATAATCTTTTAAATATTTAAAAATACTTTCTTAATGATAAAAAATAAAATAAAAATATTTTTGGGTCATAAAAATTAATAAAACCTTAAGGAAAAAGTTTCATAATTTTTAAGATTTTTTTTGCTATTTTAAAATAATTATGCAATTTAAATGAAAAGAAATGAAAATAAAAATTAAATTAAATGGAAGTAATCAGAAGGAGAGGTTGAGATTGATTCTGGGCTCAAAGGGTTTGACTGGGCGCGCATCTGGACGGCCCAGATTCAAACCTCCCTAATTCTAATTAATTAATTATTAATCCATAATTAAACCTTAATGAAATGATCTGAACCACTCATATGCGCGCGGGAAACACAATCCAAGGGCTCAAATTCAAACCTTGCCCTAATTAATTACACTTAACCCTAATCACTTTCAGGCTGCCGGAGAAGACTTCCGGTCGTCTTCTCCGGCCAGCTCTCACCTGAGAAACCTCAAACTTCCTAAAAACGCATCAAAAATGAAAAATAGAAACTGGGAAATGATCCTTACACTCTCACGAATCAAACCCCTCTCTCAAAACAAATTTATTTTCCCTAAATGAGCTGAATCGAAGAAAAAGAAAACTAGGTCACGCAAGCTTCAGAAACAAATTAAATGCTCAAATCACAACCATTTCAAAAACTAATGGTACCAGAATGATCAGGATAACACAAAGAACAAGTTTGGAAAAAAAGAAATGATTTCTGGAAAAATTATTTTCGAGCTACCTGAGATTTGGAGCTTTCAGTTTTGGAACTTTCTGGCCACCTCTCTTTGTGCAATCTACTCCTTAGAACCTCTTGATGATGTTTGAATGCTCAAAAGGAGTTTAAGTTGGCTGGATAGTGAGATTCGAAAGCTCCTGCTCAAGCTTGGTCAGAAATGGCAATGGAGTTTCTGGAGGTTTCAGGCCATGGTGAGGTGTTGTTTGTGATCCTGAGGGTTAATGGAGAAGGTCTATGGTGTTTGTTTGGATGTTTGTGGCTTGTGGAGAGAGATTCGATAGAAAATGCAGGCTGAGGTGAAGAATGGTTATGGAGTGTTCAGGCTTGTTTCAGGCTTGAGCTTTGGTGGTTTCTTGTCTATGAAGTGTGTTGAGTTGGATGATGAAGAAAGTTTGAGTGTTTTGTGGTTGTGTAAAGAAATTCGAAGGCTTATGCAAAATGGAAGGTTTTTGTGAATGTGTTGAATGAGGTGGTTTCAGCCTTGCTTCTTGTTATGGCTAGCTTGCAAATTGATAACATATTTTAATCCAAGTGGCCAGAGGATGTGACTTGTGCTGTGGTGATTGGGATGTTTGCTTTTGCATAAAGTCCACCTTTTGTGTAAGTGAGGCATGGCTTGACTCTAGGCAAGTACAAGGGCTAGGGCTGGCGCAGCATGGTGAGTGTGTGAGGCTGGCTTGATTCAAGGACCAATGCAGCAAGTTGGTGAAGCATGATCATGAGTTTTGCAACTTGGTTACTTTATGGATTTTCATGAAAAATGCCTTGTTACATGAACTAAGCACATGTGATCTTTGGTTCAAATATGATTTTTGGGACTTAGAGAATGTTTGTGTGCTGGTTTGAGAGGAATTAGAAGTCACATAATGCATTGGTTCATGACTTTGCAAAATTTCACACTTGGTGCATATCTTGAAAATAAGTGATTTTTGCCAACTTTGCATTGCCATAACTTTTGATCCAAGAAGAGTTTGATCATGTTCTTGTACTTTTTGAAAAGGAAAAAATGAGATCTACAACTTTCATGACCAAAGTTTTTTCATTTGAAGCCTTTTTGGATCATGAATCAAGGCTTGAAGAATGACCTAAAATGATGCATTCTTGAAAAGTCAACTATGCCCAAAAAGTCAACATTTGCAAAAACCCTAAATTCTTGATTTTTATGAACTTCAACCTTCTTCCATGATCAAATAAAGATCATATACACTCAAAATGATGAAGATCACCCATTGGTTGGGTCATTGGGGGCCTCAGATGCCCTGATTTTACACTGACTTGTCTGAAAAGTCAACCCTTGATCAGATGACTTCCCCATGGAATTTCTTCATGAAAATTGATATGCATACTCCCTATACCATATAGAGATCAATGGAAACAAGAATGACCAAAAAACTTGGGGTTATGGCCTCTGAAACCAAAACCCTAATTTTAGGTCAACTGTGCAGTTCATCCTGGCTCTGCATCCACTCAAACCCTAGTTCTTGTGATTCCTCTGCAATTTTGACTTTGAGGAGATGAAATATGATATAAGAACACACATGGACCCCTTTGAGTTGATTGGTGGCCTTTGGAATGGCTCAAGAAGCTTTGGGATTGCTCAGATCACAAACCCTAGGTGCAGATGCCTTAGAAACTATGCAGTGAAACAAAAGTGAGATATGAGATGATATGTTTGTGTTTATGCATATGAGATGATCACAAGCCATGGTGTGAATGGGTGAGGGCAAATTTGGGGTGTTTACACAACCATAGATGGGGATGACTTTCCATACCATATCAATGCAGACGCAGTTAAAAAATACTCCCTATAAAAGAGACCCGTTGGACAAAAACAAAATAAAAGTCCAGACAAAAAGGGCATCTCGGCGAGCCAAAAATAAAATAAAAGGCTCGGGTAAAAGTTAGGGAAATAAACGAAAAAATTTACACCCGCTGAGTTGAAAAGCCACATTGGACAACTCAAGCAAAAAAGGGTATCCCGGTGGATTGAAAACCCGAAAGTGATACCCACGCAAAAGAGGGATTGAAATAAACAACTACAATCTGTGTGATATGTGATTCGTCGTCTACAATCAACGATAATCTGAGAGTTAAGAATCAATCCAATCATTTTCCTCGAAAAGTGAAATATACGTAGAGTCTCGAGGACATATGGTTCATAGCCGGGTTGGAACTTAATGAGATCCAATTTTCACACTGCCATTAGGATAGTTTATTTTCCTTTTGTGCAATTTCCTCTTTCTATGGATTTCCTCTTGGTGTAATTCCTATTCACGACCACTTTTCAATCAATAAAGTGCATTTTTATCCAATAAGCCTTCATGGTTTTTGTTTTCATCTACCATTGACGGATTGCAAAAACACCCTAAAATCGTGATAGATATTGCATTGCAAAGACATTGATGCTTTATAATACATGCTAAGAGTAAAACACTCGACATGCGTCTTAAATGTTGAGTAAAAGGGATGGTAAATTCAGACCATGAACCTGGGGGATGCAGACTTGTCTGACTTTCTCTTTTGCAGGAAGTATTAGTTGTGTTCACTAATATGCAGGTACGAAGAAACAAAGTCATTACCAGCACACAACATTAGATATTTTTTCCTCAGCATGCTTCTTTAATCATGATTCCTCAGCAAGTCCCATCAGACTATCTTTTCCCCTGCAGAGCAATAAGCAAAGGGTTGGTACTTCCATGGAAGAGGTTAACACTATTATCAAGAGATACTCTATATTATCCCATCCTCAGCACGGGACATCATGTATTCTCTCATCCCCAGCTTGATACGCTTTTACATCTCTTATCCGCAGTAAGAGACGATCTAAAATTCTTATCTTCAGCAAGAAGCATTCCCATTTGTGTTCTCCAGCATCCCTAGTAGAGTTGGAAATTGAAATCTTCCCCCAGCAGGACAACAAAAGGTTGATATTCCCCAAGCGGTGAGTCTTCCTCTAACAAGGAAGTATTCCCCACCAGAGTCTTCTTATCCCCAGCAGTACACGAAGATTCATTATTCCCCAACAGTGGTGAGGATAATGAGAAGACAAATGTTTTTCCTTCTAGCACGATGTTGTTCGCAGCCTTCCTCAACCAAAGTGCAATCCTCATTGGCATCTCTCCTCCAACAAAGGGCTTTGTAATTGAGTGGTTCCCTAGCAGAATTACTTTCTCCTCAGCAGAGTATCAACAAATCCACTACTCAGCCAGGTCAGAGGGTTATTACTTCCCCAACAAAGATCTACGGGTGGCGTACCTCCCAATCAAGTTCAGGCTAGTTAAGACCTTCCCCAGTAGGGTTTTCATTCGCCAATTTCTCAGTCATATTTATTTTTGGCAATGGTGGCGGTTCAGAGCCAGCGTATCTTTAGCATC
Organism: Lathyrus aphaca; assembly: GCA_963966055.1. Taxonomy (NCBI): domain Eukaryota; kingdom Viridiplantae; phylum Streptophyta; class Magnoliopsida; order Fabales; family Fabaceae; genus Lathyrus; species Lathyrus aphaca. The sequence goes on along the minus strand of OZ014519.1, from coordinate 393,084,755 downwards.
CTCACTAGCAGAGATGTGGTTCCCCACATGGATTTCTAAAATCAGTTCAGTGGTTATTATTCCCCAGTAAAGTTACCGGAGATACCTGTTACCACCTCATCAGGAGGTCACCCTTGCATTTTCATTCAATAATCATCATTACATTTGCATCCTAAAAAAGCGTAGCACTTCCATATTATGGAGCATTACACCATGGAAATATTCAAATATATGCATACGAAGCATAAGCTAGCATTGGTCCCTTGCACAAAAGCCTGAAACATTATTTCTTCAATCAGACCAAAGTATCTCCACAGAGAGTGCCAAGTTCATTCCTCAATATTGTTACTCTTACAATTCAATGCTTGTTATCCCCAGCCGAGTTATCATCTAAGTTATGATAGTCTCTTTTCAAGCTCACTCACGGTGTGTCTTGTTCGCTTTATCTCCCAAGTGAGATAAATGCTTTTCGATTTCGTCCAAGTCCAGTTTCACATCTTCGAGTTATCATACAAGTTATGATAGTCTCTTGTCAAGCTCACTCACGATGTGTCTTGTTCGCTTTATCTCCCTAGTGGGATAAATGTTGTTCGATTCCATCCAAGTCCGGTTTCGTACCCTTGAGTTATCATCCAAGTTATGATAGTGTCTTTTCAAGCTCACTCACGATGTGTCTTGTTTGCTTTATCTCCCAAGTGGGATAAATGCTGTTTGATTCCGTCCAAGTCGGATTTCATACCCGTGAGTTATCATCCAAGTTATGAGAAACTCTTTTCAAGCTCACTCACGGTGTGTCTTGTTCACTTTATCTCCCAACTGGGATAAATGTTATTCAATTCTGTCCAAGTCCAGTTTCACATCTTCGAGTTATCATCCAAGTTATGATAGTCTCTTCTCAAGCTCACTCATGGTGTGTCTTGTTCGCTTTATCTCCCAAGTGGGATAAATCTTGTTCGATTCCGTCCAAGTATGGTTTCATAACCTTGAGTTATCATCCGAGTTATGATAGTCTCTTTTCAAGCTCACTCACAGTGTGTCTTGTTCGCTTTATCTCCCAAGTGGGATAAATGCTTTTTGATTCTGTCCAAGCCCGGTTTCGTATCTCCGAGTTATCATCCAAGCTATGATAGTCTCTTGTAAAGCTCACTCACGGTATGTCTTGTTCGCGTTATCTCCCAAGTGGGATAAATGTTGTTCAATTCTGTCCATGTCCGGTTTTGCATCTTCGAGTTATCATCCAAGTTATGATAGTCTCTTGTCAAGCTCACTCACAGTGTGTCTTATTCGCTTTATCTCCCAAGTGGGATAAATGCTATTTGATTTCGTCCAAGTCCGGTTTCGTATCCTTGAGTTATAATCCAAGTTATGATAGTCTCTTTTCAAGCTCACTCACGGTGTGTCTTGTTCGTTTTGTCATCCAAGAATGACATTATTCCACCAGATTTTATAATTCCCCACATAGAACAAATTTTCCGGTTTATTTGGTTATTCAATCCCTCCATACCTTGAACGTCTGAAAGCCATTGCTATCATCCATTCAGGTCTATAGTGATTAAATAAGGGCAACTGTAATATCCAAAAAAATTTCCTCTTATTTATTACCAATTTCAAGTAGCTTATGCTTCATTTCCATGTCATTTAGCATATTCCTTCCATAAATTGCATAAAAAATAAAATAAAAATAAAAATTATAAATCAGGTATGATTGGTTAACGCATAAGGTATGTGATCGAGGGTTATTCAGTGGGAATATCAATTATCAGAGCTCAAGGGAAAAACAGGATCAGAACGGACGGTGCAAGTGTATTTTCATTGTTTCCCACCAAAAGGAGGGAAAATTTTGAATTTAGCTTGCGTTAACCGCTTAACACATCGGTTAACGCATGTGAATTTTGAAAAAAAAAATCAAATTTCAGCTTGCATCAAACTTTCACCACTTTTCCACTTCACCTTGCATCACACTCCACCACTTGCTAGAACCTTCTACCACCTTCCAAGGGAATATTCTAAGAATATTCCAAGGGAATATTCTAAGAATGAGCCAATGGAATATTCTAGGAATATTCCCAACTAACTATAACTAACTCCTAACCTAATTCCAAAGCTAATGCCCAAACCTAGTTCCTAACCCAAACCACCCTCCAAACCTAACATGTATATAAACAATTTTCATTCCAAACCAAAAAATCTATCACATTTTTCACAAATCTTTCTCGTCACTCTCAATTTTCTCTCACTTTTTCTCCCATTCTCCCAAATTCACACAAAGCTTCATCTTCTAAAATTCTTCAAGTTTTGCATTGAAACTTGAAGAATTAGAAGCTAAACCTCCATCATTGCATTGAATTCATGGATTACTGAAGAAATTTCTACTATTTTGGTGTGGATTTCCTCTTCTTGGAAGTGATTTTTTGAAGAAGTTCATCAAACCGCATTTATTTTTCGTATTCACGTGAAGGAGCTTCGGATCTCCGATTTTCTCTTCTATCATGTGTTGATTCTTCATTGCAACAATTACCAAAGCCAACCTCCGCTTTGTAGGTTGGTGAACTCATAATAACTTCTGTTTTCAGTTATTTTTTCATTTTTATTGACTTATGTATTCTTTACATTGTGGTTGATTTACGATGCGTTAATTAATCGAATTGATAATTTCGTTTTCTTGATGTGTTTTCGGTTTCGATTAGTGTTGTATCGATGCATTTAGGTGTTAATTTTGGGCTAACTTGGTAGTAACTTAATTAGGAACCTAGGAAATAAGTTGGTAGCTAAAAGTTCTCTTTTTTGCATTTAAAAATAATTATGGTTCAATGTTATCGGTTAACACATCTATTAATTGATTAATACGGTGCGTTTTTGGCAAATTATGTAGAATTTCGTAGTGTTAACTGGTTAACACATCTGTTAACCGATTAACACTAGACAATTTGGGGGGTTTTTTGTGCATTTTAATTCATTTTTTCATGCCATTCCATCTTTAATCATTATAGATCATTAGGTTATTATTTTAGGGAGTTTTGAGAAGCTATTTTGGTGCAGATTCATGTAGCTTTGACATCTTTCGACATTCATGTTTTCTAGTTTCCGATTGTGTGCATAATGATTAATTTGTGCTCATGATGAATTGTGAATGCTTTTACCATCTTTTAACTTCATTGTTAGCATGTTAATGATGAGTTAAAATTCTGTTTTGCACTATTTTCACGATCGATGCATGTTTCGGATACTTGTGCGCATGATCGAATATGTTGCATCTTGAAAATGAATGATCCACATGTTTGCACTCATTCTTGATTACTTGTTTGATTGCATTTCATTTTCGATGTTTGGTCCATATCATAATGCATTGTGATGCATAATCATTTTGTGATTTGTTTGCATTAAATGTTCGTATTATGGAAATGCACACATTTGCATATTATGGAAAATACATTAATACAAATTGATTGTAATGATTGTATCCCTATGTTCATGATCATGTTAATCATACTGCATCCATCTTTGATTGTGGTATAATGCATATCCATGCTTTGTAGCTCATGCATTTGCATGTTTAAATGATTGAATTTTGTCATGTTTTCATTGCTGTATTTTTGCACAATAGCTGTTAATTATATGTTGAATTGCATTTTATTTTCCATTTTTGACACATGTTTCTATGATGTTTGGTAGCTATAATAGGCTGTTTGTTTGCCATGTGCATTTTGATAGATGATTGTTAGCTGAAGCGATGTTATAGCTACTGACTTTGTGTTTTGCTTAGCTTTTAGGCACCTTAGGCTTAGGTTTAATTCCAGTTTAGATCATAATCATTTTAGGAGATATTTTGCACTTAATCGTCTTCCTTTTTATCATTTTTGATTTCATAAATCATTGAGTTACTAACCTTTTAAGGGGCTAATGGTAAGTGAAGAATGTTGGTGTGCGTCTACATTCTACTTTCTTCCTTAATCTTTTAAAGCTTTTAACTTGTGATTGTGATAAGCATTTTAGGCTTCTTCGACATTTCACTTCTTTTCATCCCTTTGAGTTCTAATCTCATCTTCAATCCTTGAAGTGAGTTAGAACTTTCTTTTTCTTTTCTCTTTAGGATTAGAAAACATCACTAACCATAGGATCTTAATTATACAATAACCTAGGGTGAGTCTTAGTTTCCCTTATTGTTTTTTCCTTTTTCAACTTGAGTCTTCTCTCCCATATCTAAGCAAAATCAAAATACTTAATAAAGGTTGAACTTTATTAGGTGCCAAGAGACTTTTTCATGGGGTACTTGCACACATTCCATATGGGAATGAGGCGTAGGGTGTCTATCATGATGATTAAGTCTTAACATGAGGATGTTTCACAAACAACGCATAATCAAAATACTTCTTCTAAATGACAATAAACCAATAACAAGCGTCTTTCATGCAGGAATTCTCTTGTCATCTCCTTCACTCTAAACAAAAGAACTTGCTGCTACTTATTTCTTTGCAAGACGGTAAACGAACTCGTTCCAGGAGAGCCTGCAACACCTGAGCATATGCATATGCAGTTCAATATAAAAAACACAAACAAACATTTTTCCTCCCTAGTTAGGGGAACTATGTTGACTCTGATTATCATTTCCCATGAGAAACTTAGGTAGCGGGGTAAGGCTCATTTGAGCACACTCTTTATTTTCTACATTTTCCCATACCTTTCCTTTATTTTTTCCAATTCCCTCTTTCATTTCAATCCAGCAGCAATTTTATTCTTACCCTTTGAAACAGTTCTAGCAAGCATGGATCCTGTTGAGTACGACGAACGAGCTGGGGTGTTAATACCTTCCTTGTTCGTAACCGAATCCTGAACCCAGTCTCTTTGGTTCACATGACCTTGTTCTTTCCTTTTCTTTGGTTTGTGCAACATTACCATTCCTTGGGATAAAAATGCCTGGATGGAAACTCTACCTTTTCCGCGCCACTTTTGCGTTTGTACTTGGATGAAAATCCCAGGAGCGACAAGATGGCGTGCTCTTTTCTACTAGTCTCGTCATGTTAACCGAGAACACAACCCATAGATCCTTCAAGTACTGTCAGATACATGATAAGTATCCTCCATGAAACTTGAGGCATCAGAATAGGAGGTTCCAGTAAATATTCTTTTATCTTTTCGAAAGCTCTTTTGCAATCTTCATTCCACCTGACCGCTTTTTCTTTTCTTAGCAATTTGAATATTGGTTCACAAGTAGCTGTGAGGTGAGATATGAACCGTGCAATTTAGTTCAATCTACCCAAGAAACCACAAACTTCGTTTTCAGTCTTTAGTGCAGGCATGCCTTGTATTTCTTTTACCTTAGCAGGACCAACCTCTATCCCTTTTTCATTCACTATGAAACCCATCAGTTTACCAGATCACACTCCGAAAGTGCACTTGTTTGGATTTAACCTCAGACGAAACTTGCTCAATCTTTCAAACAACTTCTTGAGATTAACCAAATTTTCTTCTTCGGTTCTGGACTTGGCAATCATATTGTCCACATAGCATTCAATCTCTTTATGAATCATGTCATGGAACAATGTTACCATAGCCCTCTGATATGTTGCCCCAATATTTTTCAACCCAAAAGGCATCACTTTATAGTAGAATGTACCCCAAAGGGTAATGAATGTTGTTTTCTCCATGTCTTCTGGTTCTATCTTGATCTGATTATATATGGAGAAACCATCCATGAAAGAGAATACCAAGAATTGAACGGTGTTGTCTACCAATACATCAATGTGAGGTAATGGAAAGTCATCTTTAGGTCTTGCTCAATTGAGATCCCGGTAATCAATGCACATTCAGACCTTGTTGTCCTTCTTTGGTACATGCATAATGTTAGCTACCCAAGGTGGATAACTAGTTATGACAAGGAACCCAACATCCCACTGCTTCTGAACTTTCTCTTTGATCTTCATCGCCATGTCAGGACAAGTTCGACGAAGCATCTGCTTAACTGGCAGACATTCTTCTCTTAATGGAAGCTTATGCACAACAATGTCAGTATCTAAACCCGATATATCTTGATACGACTAAGCAAGGATATCAACATACTCACGAAGCATACCAATCAATTTTTCCTTCACCCTGACTTGCAGGCTGGCCCTAATATTTATCTCTTTCTTTGCGTCCTTGGACCCGATATTGATGACTTCAATTTCCTCTTGATGAGGTTGAATAACCCTTTCCTCTTGTCTCAAGAACCTGGATAATTCTTCAGGGAGTTCACAGTCTTCCTCAACCCATTCATCAACTTGATATAAAGGATTATCAAAGTCATACTTGGCCATAGCATAACTGTTATCAGGGAAATCCAGGTGATTGAGTCTGCATGAGTGATAAGCTTATTTTAGAGTTCATTTTTAAGAAGAAAAATAAAATAAAACAAAACATTGCCATTTTATTGTTTTTGTGAAAAATTTAAAATGAAAGAAAGAAAAAACATTTTTGAATGAAAAATGTCCTTTATTAATGATAAAAATAAATTGTAAATAATGCAAGGGTGGCCCTACAAATGGATCCATACAGCTCGGGCATAGTGTAGGATTTTGACATGCAGAATGATATGAGAAAAACATAGAAAATTACTCTGTCTGAATAGTAACTTGGATGATTTTCTCAGCGAACCAATTCTTTAGCTCCTCCCCGGGGATACATGAGCGCACCCAGTTGTCCAGGATGTTGTCGCTATCAGCATCTTCCCCCACTACAACACACATATGGTTGGGATCAATAACACCTCCCCTAGAGAATCTAATCAACCCATTGTTCTTTGGAAAAACTGCTTGGCCTGGTTGGTATCCAATTCCGAACATGTCCTCTTTTCTGTCCACCTTTATAACCTTGCCCCAGCCTTGGGCATTGCCTGATTAGACTACTTCCAATGCCTGCCTATAGGAAGCTATGGAAGTACCCATTTGTGCACTATTTTGAACCACTGGAGTGGGAGAGAGTTTATTGATATTCGCAGATTCGAAAGCCATGCACAACGTCTCATGGATCTCACTGTCCATTTCTACATACTTGAACATTGACAGATGACTCACAAATATTTCTTCTTCACCATAAACAGTTACTACTTGCCTGTCAACCACATATTTTAACTTTTGGTTCAGGTTAGACATCACTGCGCTTGCAGCTTGGATCCAAGGCCTATCCGGAAGGAGACTATGTACTGGTTGTATATTCATCACAAATAAAATGCATTTGAAAAGTTGTGAACCAATCTTTACGGGCAATTCAACTTCCCCAAACACCGACCTCTTAGACCCATCAAAAGCACACACCATTAAATCACTGGCTCTCAAAATAATTCCATCAACGTCTAACTTCATCAGGGCCTTCTTTGGAAGCACATTCAGAGATGAACCAATATCTACCAAAACATGTGACAATACAGCTCCCTTTCATTCCATTGTGATGTGCAAGGCTTTGTTATGGTTGTGCCCTTCTAAAGTCAAGTCTTGATCTGTAAAACCAAGCCCATTGCTGGCATTTACATTTGCAACTACAAATTCTAACTGGTTGACAGTAATCTCTTGTGGCACGTAATCCATCTTCAATACCTTTAGCAATGCGTCCCTGTGAGCCATAGAGCATATTAACAATGAAAAAATTGAAATCTTTGATGGGGTTTGATTCAGCTTCTCAATGACCTTATAATCTATCTTTTTAATAATTCTCATGAACTCTTCGACTTCTTTCTCGAATGTACTCTGACCAACATGAGGGGTTACTAATTCGTCTATTACAACCTGCTTTCCCTTTGCCTTAGCTGTTGCCTCAGCCTAAGTATTTGTTCTCAAATTATGCAGAGCAAATAGACTTCCACTTCGAGTAAAAACTCTAACTCCCCCAACATTATCAACATTTGAGCCACTCACCACTTGAATTTTCTCCTCTTGCTTCTATCCTTGAACCTAGACATCCACGCTATAATGCCACGGAAAGGCACTTTCATTGGTGTAGGGCACAGGTCCAGGAACTATAATGGTTACCGAGCTTACATCATTGGGTACGAAAATAGTAACAGGTTTCGACCTTTGTGGCACTTGAATCTTAACATGTGTAAAGTAGATAGTAACAATTGACACATCGTCTCATTCTTTGTTCACCCAGTCAAATTGCAAAAAAACCTTCGTCCATCAATCTTTGAATTCCATCTTTCAACTTATTGCAACCATTATCACAACTAGCACATTCATCACAACTATCCTCATAGCCTGGGAACACATGTCCCTTTATCAAACAATCATTTCCACCAGCAACAAAAGCTTGACTTGGTTCACATCAACAATAAGGTTCAAAACTTCCCCGTCTTCCACAAGATTTACTCGTGCACCTCCATGATTGGGCATTGGATTATTGAGGACACTCGGAGGAGGAGAAAAGTTTATAGCTTTCGAATCAATTAAATCTTGCACCTTCAGCTGAAATGCTCTACATTTCTCTGTGGTGTTCCCAGGAGCACCGAAATGGAAAGCACAACGAGCGTTGGTGTCATATCTTGGGGGTAAAGGCCATGTAAGATATGCCAAAGTCCTCAACTGCACCATGTTCTGTTCCAATAACCTCTGCAGCAAAGTCGTATACGTCATGGGGATAGGTTCAATGACCCTATCAGCTGCTGTAGCTGGACAATGGTATTGTCTTTTCTATTGATTGTTTTGTTGTGGATGCTATTGTTGTTGTTATTGAGCAGCCGTTGTGGGGATAGTGACAACAGCCACTTGAGAATAATAGTTAGGGAAACCCCTACCTCTACCTCTTCAATATACATCATTGGTCTCTCTATCTCTCCTTCTTTGAGGCCTAAAAACGGTTTCCTAGCTCTAGAAAAACTAGCCCCATTCATGTCTTGAATCTTACCAAGCTTCAACAAATTTTCTATCCTCTCCCCTGCAACCATAATATCTGCGAACCCTGTAGATGGACATGAAACCAAATGGTTAAGAAATGCACATTGTAGTGTGCCCATGAACATGTCTGCCATTTCACGGTCTAGCAATGGTGGTTGAACTCTGGCGGCAAGCTGACGCCAGCGCTGTGCATATTCTTTAAAGCCCTCCTTGGAATTCTGAGCAATACTCTGTAGCTGAGTACAGTTTGGTGCCATATCCATATTGTATTGGTATTGTTTCACGAAATACTCTGCAAGCTCCTTCCAACTCCTTACAGATGTCGTACTCAAATTCATGTACCATTCTTGGGATGCCCTAGTAAGGATATCCTGAAAATAGTGCATCCACAATTGTACTTGTCAAATGTAGGTGGCTTAAACTTGTGGGGAATTCTGACGCCAGGAACAAGACCCAAGTCTGACACATTAAAGCCCAAAGTATTTTGATATTCGATAGATCGAATCCTCTCAGCAATTTCGTCGAACCTGCAATTCACGACAACATTCTGAACATCCATATCTCCCTCCAACACAGTAAATTGGTCCTCCTGACCATCTATGTAGACATTGTGACCTTGGTCTCCACCTAGAGCACCAACAATAGTAGGAATAGGAATAGCCCCAGGAGTAGCACCAGGGTTACCCTAGGGATTAGCACTAACAACCCAACCAGCACCAGGGTTGCCTTCCGGAGTTCTTGTGTCCTTTTGACCATCTCCCTTATCCTCTCCTGATTCTGATTAATCTGTGTCATCAGTGTCATGAACTGGTCCATTTGAGTCCTCAATTCCGCTAGTTTAGCTTGTATCTAATCCATAGCTCTTGCTTTGTTTTCTTTGGATGGATATCGGTGAACCCTTCGATCAACAATGGTGCCTGCAAAGTATAGAGATGTCAAAAATCCGAAACCTGTACCTATTAAAACAAGAAGAGGGTGACATGCATGCTAAGCAAATGCTTGTATTTTCATTCTCAAGGTCGATTATGCCCCAGTTCTGGTATTCAATAATAATAGAGAAATCCCGATGGCTTTTGGAACCCGACTTTTTTGAGAAAAATTATTTGCACGAGGCTCATATTTGGTTTGCTGGGATGAACAAGTATCAATGCACAAATAACATGTAGAAAGTTGAACAAGATTGAATAACATAAACTAGCTCACAAGGAACAAAATATCTCCCTGAAGGGTTACAAATTTTACAATGCTAAAAAAAAGTAAACAAAAAGATTAAATAGAGATTCCTACAACAAGTTTGTAGGTAATCTAAATACATCAGAAAGAGACTAAACCCTAGGGAACCACACATCCTTCAACCTCCACCTAAGATGCTTGACGACTTCGAACAATCAAGAAGCATCAGGATGAGTAGGATCTTCAATCAGCTTTTGGATCAACAAATGTCTTTTCTGGAACGAGGCATGCAAATCACTAATTTGTTGCAAAAAGACCTTTGTATCTTCCCCACTAGGACCCGGCTCTGTTATAGCCTTTTTAGTCTTTGCTAGGATCTTAAGCTCTTCCACTTATTTATGTGCTTTTTCTAGTGAATTCAGGCTTTGCTCCAACTTCTGGGAGTACTCCCGACGCTTTCGATGGTCTAGTTGAAGTTTTTCCTTCTGATACCCCATCTGGGTTTTGAGATTCTCAATCTGCAACCGGTGGTTCTTCTCCATTTCTTTCTGTTCCTTTTGATTTTCTTCCCACTTCTCCTTCCAAAGAGTGATAGCTTTGTTGGCTTCGTTCAAAGATTTCTTAACATGTCTTTGAGCATTGGCTTTACTGGTCTCTGCTAGGCCCTTATTCCTGAAATAAAGATCTCTATCAGCGAAGTCCTTTTCCTTGTCTTCCATGGTCTTCTGGAGAAGTTGGACTTTTTCTTCTAATGCTTTGTTGATGTAGACCGAGTATTGATAAAGGTTGTTAAACTCATCATTTTTAACCTTGACCTTATGCATCTCAACTTCTAACTTCCGGTACTCTTCAATGGGAACTGTGGTTTGAGGTTCAACCACCTTAGGGTATAAGGAAGGTTCCACTGAGAAAGTAATAAGTAAGACTTCTACACGATCTTTCAACCATGCAGTATAGGGTTCATAGGTCTTTGGGTTTACTCTCCCAAATTCTTTCTTTCCTATCTTGACTTTCAAATCCCAAGCTTGAGAGACTTGTATGGCTAATCTCTCATTTCCATCAACGGTTGTCATATCTCAAAAAAATACGATCCTCGTGATGGGACGCGGAAAGAAACAATAGAGTCTCCACCTAATTCTATTTATTCTACGAGAGAAAACAGAGATATAAATACAACCTAAATAAAGGATAAGAAATGGTAAACGAAACCAAATTCTAAGTTCGGGAGTTAGTTACGCAAGGGGAAGGTGTTATCACCCCTCACGTCCATTGTACTCAATGGGAACCTCTTAGTCTAACTATGCGATTAAATATTGATTTAAGTATTTGTCTTCTAAATAGTTTGTTAAAATGTTTGTTAAAGGAAAATATTTTTTAATTATTATTATGGAGAAAAGATTAAATTTTTTTATTATTGTGCTCGCGAAGGGTTAAAATCCCTGTGCCTACGTATTCCCTTGTGCAATGGGAAAGTCAGAGCTTCGTAGTTCGTGCAACTACGGTTTGTGGTTTTTAATGAACAATTGTTTAAAATGCTTTCTAAGTGCTAAGCGTTGGTTTTTACTCGCGGCGGAGGCTGAAGCGCTAGATTGTTTGCGAGATAGAAAGATTTAAACAATGTTTGTTTAGAGAAAAATGTTTGACCTTTGTTAAGGTGTTTTAAACGAAAGGGCGAATAAACCACATCGCGTGGGGCTACCCCAGGAGTGTTTCATTCAAGAATTATGTGGATCGCTAGACTCCAAAATTCAATTCCTTCGCTAATTAATTATAAAAACGATTTGTATTTATTGGTACGTTTTAAATTATGTTTGAAAAGAAAGCGACAAGTCGTCATCTTAAAGGAAGATATCTCACCTATTCTACCACAAACAGTTAAGCAAGAAAATTGAAATCGGAAGAAGCTTCAAACTTGGATATATGATCAACAAGTGATTGCCACATTCTTCCTTTGAGAAATTTTTTGAGAAAATTGACTGTTATGTTTGTGGGAATAAGAGGAATGTCTTTCCTAGGGAGATGAATCATGTCTCACCTTTGAAGTTGTTAAGTGTTTTAAGTAAGAAAGAGCGAATGAATCACGTCGCGTGGGGCTGGCCCATGAGTGATTTCATTCAAGAACTCGTGGAGTGCTAGACTCCAGGGTTTAGTTCTTTGGCGAATTAATTTGTACGATTAGATATTTTAGGAACGAGAGGGTGAATAAACCACGTCGCATGGGGATATCCCAGAAGTGATTCACTCAAGAACTCTTGGAGTGCTAGACTCCAGGGTTCAGTTCTTTCGCACTTAATTTTATTTTCATATTTGTTTTGTCTTAGATGATTTGGGGTTTAATATTTAATAACAAAGGAATAAATGAAACACTACGTGTGGGGCTAGCCCATGTGTGGTTCATTAAAGACCCGCGAAATACTAGATTCCGAAGCTTAGTTCCTCGTTAATTAATTAAGACGCATAGAGTCGTGCAGATGGCAATCACATAGTGATCGGCTTACGTGTGTGCAAAATGTAGGCATATAAATGTTTTACTCGGCGTTGGACCAAGAAATTTGATTATTCTTTTAGCACACAATTATCTAGATTATTAGATATATATTTTTTACTTAACTAAATATGGTAAAAAATGTTATAATACCAACAAGTACGTATACGTCATATATCGTTATAACGACCGAGCAACAAGCAAGGAATATAAACATATAATAATCTCATAGAAAACGATCAAAAGACAACAAAATTGACCCACTAAAATAAATTAAGAAAATATAATAAAACTAAATAACATTTTTATTTTTAGTTTGGAATTTAAACCTACAACCCTTTTTTTTTATAAATATTTAGATATTTCATTATTTTACTAAAGCTTATTTTTTTATGTAGATTTAATCTAAAATCCAAAAAAAAAAATTTAAAAAAGAAAAAAAGAAAAGGGTAAACCACACACATGAAAACTAACAGACCCAAAAAAGGCACTAGCCTTGGGCCAATCTATTGAATCGCAGGGCGCAGGTCAGGTCAAAGCTGACCCGGTTCGGCCTAAAATGAAGTGAAGGGGTTGAAGACCCCAAACGAAGCAACGCAGAGGCCAAACCTAATCTCATTCTCAAAAAATAATGCTAACCCAACGAAAAAGCATCATTCCAAAATCTAAAACCCTAACCCCCAAACTTATTTCAATCGCAAACAATTCACCAGTTCAAAAGGAAACAAAGACAAAATCGAGAGAAACAAGCAGACAACAACAACCATAATTCAAAGATGAAAGTAAACAACAACAAACTACCAATTAGAGATGCTTTAACATGTATTCTGCTTCTCTCCTTGCTCGTCTCTCAGCTCGTGATTTTGTCCTTCGGATCGTATGGTTCTCGACTTTGGATTGGTCTTGACGAGTCGCGTTTGATGCAGGCGTTCACCGGTTCGGATCCTCGTCACTCTCAAACTCACGATTCGGTGGTTCAGAACGATGATGAAAGCAGTTGCGGTGGTGTCGCTCCCACCAAATGACACCTGGCCAACAGGGGTACAGACGCGAACGGTCAGCGAAAGGAGAGAACATGAAGATGAATTGAAAAGAGTCGCCAGCTAGGCATTTTTATCCCGAAGGAAAGGTAATGCTGCATAAACCTCAGAAAGAAATGGATAAAACGGCCGCGAACCAGAGAAACTGAGAAAGGGGGTTGGTTACAACCTGGGAAGGTATTAGCACCCAAATTGTCCGCCATACTCGACGGGATCCACGCTTGAAAGATTTGTGTTTAAAGGGGTAGTGTCAATGCTATCTGTGTGCAAAAGCTGGAAAAGGATACAAGTGTTAGTGCTGGAAAGAAGTGTGAAGTGAAGAAAAGGAGTGTCAGTGTAAGAAAATAATGTGAAGCTCAAGACAATGAGGATTTAGAGAATAATGCGGGATGAGGGGGAATATACAGAGAATTTTGTTCGATAACTGTTAAGTTATGCCTACGTATCCTCTCGTGCAATGAGGAAGTCAGAACACCGTAGTTCAACTCAAAGAGACTAAAAGATAAATTGATTGTGAACTGCTTACTTGCCTATGCTCAAATGTATGACTCGTCTGGCTCGAGTGCTAACTGTCTTGCATTAGACGAAAGAAGCAAGTTCTCGTTTGTGAATGAATGAGTGCTAACTGTTTTGGAGTTTGTCATAAGAAAATGAGCTTAAGCCTAAACCAAGGGTTAGTAAACTCATCACATCCTCCCTCTGATTAGGGGTATTGAGAATACCTTAAGTATGAAATAAGCACCTCACACTTAATCACCAAGATGTAGGATTTAGATCATTAACCTACTTGTAATTATTTAGATGTTTTTGGAGTTTTTTTGTTTAGTGTTAAGTAATGAGTTTAAGCCATAATCAAGGATTTAATGGACCCATTACACCATCCTAACAGAAGGATAATAGATGAGAACATTTAAGCTGAGGAAGGCTCCTGAACTTAATCCATGATTAGGGATTAACGTCATGACAAAACAAAGCCTTTATTAAAGTGGATTTTAGTTAATGGTAAGATTAAGAAGTGGGTTTTATGGTTTTAAGATAACTTGAGGGGGACTTGTCCATTAACACTAGGGTTAGTCCTTCTTAACCAATTAAGGAAGAATTAGAACCCTAATGCAAGGCCCAAGTTACAAGCTTGATGTCTTAGTGATTATTAGGTGGATTGATTAAGAGATTTAAACACATTAAGGGTTTAACACTTAGGATTAAAGTTATACACTCCATCCTAAGAGAAGGATGCAGGTATAACCTTAATCACAAAGCCTTAAAACCTTAAAGGTTTAGTCCCTGATTAAGAGATGAGAAGAGAGACACAAAAGATGACACAAAGGTAAAACTAATGGGGGGACTAATCAAACGCTAATTGTGATCATGCTTGGGTGTTCCTAGGGTTTATGAGGCTTGCAAGAGATCTCCAAGGAGAGCCACCAAGGAAGAAGCAAATGAAAGGAGGAGAAGCAGAAGAAGCAAGTCAACTTACTTCACTTAAGAAGATAAATTGCTTAAAGAAAGAAAGGGAAGAAGGAACATGAATGAGCAAGCTCACTCTAATACAAATACATAATGCAGCAAGGATGCATAAGAGAGATGAGGAGAGATTGTGAGAAGTGAAGGCAAATTCACTTCTCAAAGTAACTTACCACCTGAAAAGTTAGCATAAAAGAAAGAATGAAGTGAAATGAAAATGAAATGAATGCAAAGATGCAAACCAAAAACAGAAGCATAGTCATGATGCAAATGATTCTAAGAGATGATGCAAACGTATGTCAAGATATGTAAATGATCATACAAAAAAATGAGGATGCAAATAAAGCATGAAAGGAAGCATGAAATTTCATGAATGTCCATGGAATGTAATGAATGCATAACATGGAAAATGGATGATGCAATGATCAAACATGAGTCTAATGTATCATAAGATGTCTTATATGTCATGTGAATGCATAAAATGTCATGGCAAGTTCATGAATTCAAGCATATGCAAGATGTATGCAAAGGAAGATGAGAAATTAGGGTTTTCATACAACATGAGATGCAAAACTCAAAAACAGAAGCAAATGAAAAGATAAAAAATTGAAAATGCAATCAAAAGAATCCTAACCCCCATATGATATCACACCCCAAAGGAGAAGACCTAACTCTTAACCTAATGAAAGTTATGATTTTTCTAAGTTTCTAGGGTTTTAAGGAACCTAAAGGGAAAAAATGCAAATCAATTCAAAAAGGCAGAAGAAATTCAAGACAAAAATGTGCTAGAGAATGAATTTCAAATTAAGATCAATGCAAAAAGAACCATGATCATACCATTCTTGGTTAGGCAGAAAATAATTCTTGAAGTTAGGGTTCAAAAATGAGATTTTATGAACCCTAAATTCAAAGAAAAAATGTCAAAATGATTCAAAACCAAAAAGAAATTTGTGTGGATGGTATGACAATGTCTCTAAACGTTTAAAGATGCACCATGCATTTTTTGGGATTTTGTAGAAACCTAAATGATATTTTAATTAATTAATTTTCATTAATTAATTAAAATAAACAATTAAATGTCTAAAAATGAATTTTTAATGCAAAAAATAAAAAAAAATATTTTTGGGTTGAGAAATTTATTTGGAATTAAAATGCTGAATAAAAATATTTTTTTTTGGATTTTTTAACTATTTTAAATAATTCATACAAAATAAATAAGAAAAATGAATTAAAAACAAAATAAATGAGAAGTATGCAGGATGAATGGCCTGGATTGAAACTGGGTTTGGGTGGGTTGACTGCACGCCACATCTAAAGGCTGAGATTCAAATCCAGCTAATTTTAATTAACCAATTAATTAATCCTAAAATTAAGTTAATGAACTAATCTGGGCCATTTATCACACGCGGGAAGACAAGATCCAAAGGCCAGAATTTAAACTGAAACCCTAACCCTAAGTAGCCATTAATTACTTTCAGGAGGCCGGAAAAGACCTCTGGTCGTCTTCTCCGGCCACACCTCCCCTGAGCAAAACCAAAACCTCACTTCTAGGTCATTTCTGGAGCTCTAATGCTCCAGATCAATTCCCCTCATCCCCCCGAACCTAAATCCACCCTCAAACTTCATTTCTTTTCACCCAAAATCAAGATTCGAAGAAGAACATAAATATGTCAAAAATTTCAGACAAGCAACACATTCTCATTTCTTCATCATTTTCAAAAATAACAAGTTCAGTTTACTCAGGGGAACATGCTTAATCAATTAGTAACATGAAATAAAGGTTCTGGAAAAATTAATTCGCATGGCTACCTGAGATGGAGCTTTCAACCCTTGAGCTTTCTGGCTGCTTCCTTGGTGTAAAATGTCTCCAATGACCTCCATGAAGAAGCTTTGATGCTTTGAGAGCTTTGAGGATGGCTGGTTTGTGAGTTTGTTCTCCACTGGTCAGAAAATCGTGTTTGGCTTATTGTGTGTTCTTGGCTGTTTTGGTGGGTGGTTTGTGATCAGTGATTGATTTAAGAATGAATGGTGGTGTTTGTTTGAAGAATGGATGGTTGAGTTATGAGATTCGAAGGTTTTTGCAAGAGGGAGAGTTTTTTGATAACTTGGGCAATCTGAGGTTTCAGCTTGTGTTCTTGTGTGTTATGGCTTGCTTTAGGTTAGTATAAACAAATGCAATTGGTTCAGAGAGTTGTTGTGGCATAGCGTGATTGGTATGGTGTGAAATGCAAAAAGTCAACATTTCTTGTACTTGAAATATGGGCAACTGGCAGGCTTGGTACAATGGGGTGTCTGGTGCAGCAAGGATCAAGGATGGCCATGGAATTCACTTTGAGGCAATTCAACATGTTTGTGAAAGGTTCTTGGTCATTTTACAATTTCATGAAACTTTGGCCCCTTTGAGATTTCTTCATGGGCAAGGCATGAAAACTTGAGATTCTTTGGGTAATTCTGAGTTTTAGACATTGCATAATGTTTGTATGATGCTTAGAAGTGTGTTTGAAGTCACAAAATAGCTTGGAAAGAGGTTTTGCAAAAATCCCTCTTTGGTGCATTCTTGAAAATTATGTGATTTTTGCCAGTTTTGACAAGCCATAACTCGAGTTCCAAAATGAATTAGATCTTGTTCTTGTACTTTTTGAAAAGGAAATGATCCAATCTACAACTTTCATGACCAATAATTTTTCATTTGAAGCATTTTTGGTTAAGAAAGAGGAGGTTGAAAAACTTTCCCAAAATGGAAAGTTTACATTACAAGTCATTTCCATTTTTGGCAACTTTGGGTTTAGCTCATTTTTATTCAAATTTGTGAACTTCCAAGCACTTCAATGATCAAATAAAGACCATATAACTTCAATTTGATGAAAAATCCACTTTGGTTCCATGTTGAGGGGCCTCAGATGCCCTGATTTTGCTCTGACTTGCTCAGGAAGTTACCCAGTGATCAGATGACTTCCACAATGAATTTCTTCATCAAACTTGGTATGTATGATCCTTATAACACATTTAGACCAATATAAACAAGAATGACCAAATAATTTGGAGTTATGGCCTCTGAAACCAAAACCCTAATTTCAGGTTATATGTGCAGCCAAACCCTAGCTCAGCTTCCATGCTTTGCCAGTTCTTGTGATTTTTTGGCTTCCTTGATCTTTGGAGGATAAAATATAATGATTAAACATAAATGGACCCTCTTGAGATGATTGGAGGCCTTTGGAGTAGCTCAAATGGATCTTGGATGACTCAAGTCACAAACCCTAGATGCAGATGAACTTGAACTAATGCAGTGAAGCAAAAATGCAATATGATATGGTATGCTTGAACTAATGCAAATATGAAAGATCACAAGCCATGGTGTGAACTTAGTGAGGGAAAATTTGGGGTGTTTACAGCTGCCCCTATTCAAGCATGAGTTAGCTGTGCAGGATGTAAGTGATAGGCTTAACAGACGAACAAGATAAATTGTGGTTGAATACCAAAGATAGTCCGAAATTTGCACTCACTGGGGAGAAGAAGAAAAGGGATATAGATTGTAAAAGGTAGTATAGCATGATTATAAAATGAAAGCGATGGAGGACGACCATCGAGCAGAGGACGACTGCTGGGGATAAAGCAATAACGGGGATGGTCGACATGCTAGGGAAATAAAGGGATCATGATGGGGACGGCCATCAAGTAAAGGAAAAAAGATTCTCTGGGGAATAAAGGTAAAGTCAGAGATGGGGACGACCATCAGGTTTGTAAAGTAATGTAAACAATGACGGGGAAGGCCATCAGTTTAAAGAAATAAATGATGAGGGACGGTCATCAAAGGTGAAGGACGATCACCTAGTAGGGGACAACTGCTCTGTTGGGGATAAGGATGAGGGACAGTCATTCAAGGTGAAGGACGATCACCTGGCAGGGTACGGCTGCCGAGAGTATCACGACATAGGACGAATGCCGGATAGAAAAGGTCAACGATGGGGACGACCATCGGATAAGCATGATGAAGGACGATCATCAAGAGGTGAAGGACGATCACCTAGCAGGGTACGGCTGCTCTCGGGTTTATCATGACATAGGACGAATGTCTGATAACAGAATCAACGATGGGGACGACCATCGGGTAAAATGATGAAGGACGATCATAAAAAAGGTGAAGGACGATCACCTAGCAGGGGACGGCTGCTAAGTATCACGACGTAGGACAAATGTCGGATAACAAAAGGGTTCCAATAAGGACGATCACCTGGCAGGGTACGACTGCCGAAAGTATCATGACATACGACGAATGTCAAATATAAAAGAAGTTTTGCTGGGGAGAGTGGGGAATAGTAAACACGGACGAGTGTTTACATCCAAGAAATAAAAGGTATAAGTGTTTGACACTGTGTATAGATTAAAGATGCGGACGAGCATCCTTAAGACTATGATACGGACGAGTATCGGTAGAAACAAACGCTGACGCGTGTTCAGAGATGATGATACGGACGAGTACCAACTGGTTAACAAAGAACAATGGACGAGATTCGAATCTGAGGGGAAGTAAGTGGTGTATATAAGATACAGACGAGTATCTGTATGAGTAAAACAAGTATGAGTGAGACACAGACGAGTGGTCAACTTGCTGGGGAGAGCATGACACGGACGGGTATCAAAAGAGAAAATGTATAAATTATGAACAAACATTTGTATATGAGAGTGTAAAAGGTATTCTGGCGACCTGCGGGGATAGGATGACACTGACGGGTGTCAATGAGAGTGTATTATGAAGAAGTGTTTGGTTTACAATAAGTGTTTGGACAACCATGTTGGGGAGTGGTGACACGGACGGGTGTCAAGAAAGTATATATATAGGTATCTGTTTGTGGTTTATATCTGCAGGGGAATTATATGACACGGACGGGTGTCGAAAGAGTATATATAAATATGTATTTGTTCTGAAGAGTGCAAAGGGGATGCTTTGGCTTTTTGTTGGGGAAATATGAGATGACACGGACGAGTGTCGGGAAAAACATATTGTGTATAAGCATCTGTTTGTAGAAAGTGTTCTGGCGACCTTACTAGGGAACAGTGACACAGATGAGTGTCAAAAAGAGCATGTCTCTGTTTTTGAGAGTGCAAAGGGACGCTTTGGCTTTTATGTGCAAGGGATATATTTTGTATATTGCTGATGAGGTATTGTTGGCATTTCCAAGTGACTGGTTCGAACCTGACTTGTGATTATGCAATATGTTTAATTTTTTTCGTAATGCTTTGTATTAGACGGAATGCTATGCTCTGGGGGAAAATGATGTGAATGTTATGGTTATGCAAAAGATACCGATCCGGGATTCAGATCCCGCTGCTTGGGGAAATCTCTGATTGATCTGGTTGATAGGATATCCCAGCTGGGGATGAGATTATTGGTAGATCTGATAAAATATACGACTCTGCTTGGGGGAATACGTCACTGATAGACCTATCTTAGTAATGAGGAGCCCAACTGGGGGTGCAGAAGCTTTCGTCACTTTGTTGTGCGGGAAATTCAGACATTTCTCTTTTGGGAGGAGGCTGGAGCTCTGTGGGGAGATGGTTCCCTGTCTAACACTCTGTTGGGAGAGGAAGGACCACTGAACGGTCTTCCTAGAGATTTCTGTGGGGATCCTGCTGAGGATGATGATACTTGATAACTCAGCTGGGGATATGAGTACCTTTTGATGCTGATGTGTTGGAGAAGTGATGCTTGGCAACTCTGATGGGGAGAAAGCACTTCCGGTGCTGTTTGGATGACGTGCTGAGGAAATAATGATTTGACAACTTTGCTGGGGAAAACCTTTCATGTCCCATGTTGCGTTTTGAAATCCTGCAATCCTGTTATGACAAAGAAACACACAAGTACCCCGAGGCATCCTTACTGGATTCCATCATAGGAGTTTAGACACTCCTTAGAATAAGTAATATATTTCCTGCAAGCATGTGATTAGAAAGGCACATATGTTTTTATGCAACCAATATATTAAGGATATCAGACATTTTTTTTATATTTTTTTTTTGCAAATGAAATAAAATGTACAAGACAAAATGTGACTGAAAATTTGATTTTTTTAATTTGTGCACCATGAATTGGCAAATACAGTCAAAGAAACAGATCCCCTGAAATGAGGAGATTGTAACAAATTGAGAAAAATGAAGGTGGTGGCAATGTTGACGACACTTTAGTGAGCTTCCCTTTGCTATGACTCGTATGACCTTGACGTTCTTCTCCTCTTGCTTTCTGAAGAAGGCTAATTCTGACCGATGCTCTGTCCTTTCGAAGCTTGCAATCGTAAGTGATACAGACGAATTTAGAATGCAGTTGTTCGCTCATTCCCTTATTTTGCGTGGATCGCCCTTTCGGGTTTTCAATCCATCGGGATACCCATTTTTGCCTGAGCTGTCCAATGTGGCTTTTCAACTCAGCGGGTGTACTTTTTTTAATATATTTTTTCCCTTATTTTTGCCCGAGTCTTTTATTCTATTTTTGACTCGCCGGGATGCCCTATTTTTGCCTGGACTTACATTCTGTTTTTATGTCCAGCGGGTCTTTTTATGCGAAGTATTTTTTAACTGCATCTGAATTCACAGGGGACAGGAAATCTTCACCATCCATAGTAGTGAGCATCAGTGCTCCACCAGAGAAAACTTGCTTTACTATGAATGGACCATCGTAATTTGGAGTCCACTTGCCCCTGTGGTCTGTATGAGGAGGAAGGAGTCTTTTCAGCACAAGATCTCCTAATTGGTATTCCCGAAGCCTGACCTTCTGATTGAAGGATTTCTTCATTCTCTTCTGATATAACTGCCCATGACAGATTGCAGCTAATCTCTTCTCTTCGATTAGACTCAGTTGATTATACCGAGAACGGACCCACTCTGCTTCATTCAACTTGACATCCATCAGTACCCGCAAGGAAGGTAATTAAACTTCAATAGATAGGACTGCCTCCATACCATACACAGGCTGATACGATGTTGCTCCAGCGAATGTTCTAATTGAGGTGCGATACCCATGCAAGGAAAATGGTAGCATTTCATGCCAGTCTTTGTAGGTGACCACCATCTTTTGCACAATCTTCTTAATATTCTTGTTAGCTGCCTCAACAACGCCATTCATCTTTGGCCTGTAAGGAGAAGAGTTGTGATGTTGGATCTTGAAGTCCCGGCACAGTTCTGCCATCACCTTATTATTCAAGTTGGAACCATTATCAGTAATGATTCCCTTGGGTACTCCATATCGACAGATGATGTCTCTCTTCAGGAATCTGGCTACCACTTGTCTGGTGACATTTGCATACGAAGCTGCTTCAACCCACTTGGTAAAGTGGTCAATGGCTACCAGGATGAATCTGTGTCCATTTGAAGCAGTCGGTTCGATCTTTCCAATCATATTAATTCCCCACATGGCGAAGGGCACAGGTGAGGACATCACATTCAAAGGATTCGGAGGCACATCCACTTTGTCTGCGTAAATCTGGCATTTGTGGCACTTTCTGGCATAGGCACAACAGTCTGCATCCATTGTGATCCAGTAGTAACCTGATCTTATCAATTTCTTAGCCATTGTATGCCCTCCAGCATGGGTACCGAAAGATCCTTCATGCACCTCGTGCATCAGCAAGTCTGCCTCTTTCTTATCAACACATCTGAGAAGTACCATGTCAAAGTTCCTCTTATACAATGAACCATCAGCATTCAGGAAGAAACTACCAGTTAGCCTTCTTAATGTCTTCTTGTCATTGGATGATGCCCCAGGTGGGTATGTTTGATCCTCTAAGAAGCATTTGATGTCATGGAACCAAGGCTTGTCATCTTTAGAAATGTCCACAGAGAATACGTATGCGGTCTGTCAAGTCTGGACACTGAAATTCGAGGCACAGAGTTGGCAGCTTGAACTTTGATCATGGAGGAAATGGTAGCCAGAGCATCTGCAAACTGATTTTCATCTCGAGGGATATACTCAAGTTTGACTGTAGTGAAGAAAGTTAGTAATCTCCTCGTATAATCCCGGTATGGAATTAGATTCTCCTGGTGAGTGTACCATTTACCATTGGTCTGATTGATTACCAGAGCTGAATCTCCGAATACAGTTAAAGTCTTGATCCTGAGGTCAATGGCTTCCTCAAGACCCATGATACAAGCTTCGTATTCAGCTTCATTGTTAGTGCAGTTAAAAGTGAGTTTTGCCGAGAAAGGCATGTGAACTCCCTTAGGTGTGATGAGCACTGCACCAATTCCACGACCATTCATATTAACAGCCCCATCAAACATCATTGTCCATTCTTCTTCTGGGTCAGGCCCTTCAGTGTGAACAGGCTCTTCATGATCTTTTTCTTTTATGAACATGATGTCTTCATCAGAGAAGTCAAATCTCATAGGCTGGTAATCATCAATGGGTTGCTCAGCAAGATAGTCAGACGGTACACTTCCTTTGATGGCCTTTTGAGATGTGTACTGAATGTCATACTCTGTTAGAATCATTTTCCATCTTGCAACCCTTTCGGTAAGCGCTGGCTTCTCCAATATGTACTTGACTGGATCCATCTTTGAGATTAACAAAGTAGTGTGGGCCAACATATACTGCCTTAGTCGGCGAGCAGCCCACGCTAAAGCACAACAAGTTTTCTCGAGCAGTGAATAACGTTTTTCATAGTCGGTAAACTTTTTGCTTAGGTAGTATATTGCATACTCTTTTCGACCAGACTCGTCATGCTGGCCCATCACACACCCCATTGACTCTTCTAATACTGTCAAGTACATTATTAGAGGTCTTCCTTCAACCGGAGGCATAAGGATTAGAGGCTCTTGTAAGTATTCCTTGATTTTTTTCAAAAGCCTTCTGGCAGTCTTCATTCCACCTGACCGTTTGTTCTTTCCTTAACAACTTGAACAAAGGTTCACAGGTTGCAATGAGATGAGATATGAACCTTGAAATGTAGTTCAATCTACCTAGGAACCCCCGAACTTCTTTTTCAGTCTTCGGTGCAGGCATCTCTTGAATGACTTTGACTTTGTCAAGGTCAACTTAAATTCCCTTTTCACTTACGATGAATCCCAGCAGCTTACCGGACCGTACCCCAAATGTGCATTTGTTGGGGTTTAACTTCAGCTGATACTTCCTCAGACGCTTGAATAGCTTCAACAGATTTACCAAGTGGTCTTCTTCTGTGAGGGACTTGGCAATCATGTCATCCACATAACATTCTATTTCTTTGTGGATCATGTCATGGAACAATGTTACCATAGCCCGCTGATAAGTGGCACCAGCATTCTTCAGTCCGAACGGCATTACCTTATAACAGAATGTGCCCCATGGTGTGATGAAAGTTGTCTTCTCTATGTCTTCAGGTGACATCTTAATCTGGTTATATCCCGAAAATCCATCCATGAAGGAAAACACCGAGAACTGAGCCGTGTTGTCGACCAATACATTAATGTGAGGTAATGGGAAGTCATCTTCCGGGCTAGCTCTGTTCAGATCCCGGTAATCCACACATATCCGTACTTTTCCATCCTTCTTAGGCACAGGTACAATGCTAGCAACCCACGACGGGTAACTAGTTACAGCAAGGAAACCGACATCCCACTGTTTTTGCACCTCTTCTTTTATCTTCATGGCCATATCCGGGCGAGTACGGCGTAGCTTCTGCTTTACTAGAGGACAATCTTCCTTTAGAGGCAACTTGTGCATAATAATGTCGGTATCTAGACCTAGCATATCCTGATAAGACCAAGCAAAAACATCCACATACTCCCGAAGCATGTCAATAAGTTGTTCCTTCACTGTATCTTGCAGGCGGGCCCCGATCTTCACTTCTTTCAAGTCTTCTTCGGTACCAAGATTAACTGTCTCAACTTCCTTCTGATGAGGAGTGATAACCTTCTCCTCTTTCCTTAACCGTCTGGCTAGTTCTTCAGGTAGCTCATAGTCTTCTTCAACCCCTTCATCAACTTGATTAATCGGATTGTCGAAGTTATACGAAGTCATAGCAGTGTTGTTGTCGGTGCAGTCTGGAAGGCACTCTCTGCAAGGGTTTAGATTGGTTTATTTTAGTGATCAGTTTTATCTTGTTTAGAAAAAGTGAAAATGAAGTTATTATTTTGAAAAACACTACCATTTTATTTTTGTACAAAAAATGAAAAATGAAAAACAGTGAGCGGGAAAAAGAAGAGACTCATTTGCAAAAGATGTCCCGATATTCATTAATTGATCGTTGGCACCTAATACAAGATGGCCCGATTACAAAATGAGCCCTGACATATTGGGCAAGATGCAGGACTTGATGCATGCTTAAAGACAGGAAATAATAATTACTCTGCAGGAGTAACTCTTATAATTTCCTGGGAAGACCAGTTTGAGACTTGGTTCCCCGGGACCCTTGGACGTATCCAGTTTTCCATGTTGCGTTCGTCTTCTTCCTCGTCTTCCAGACTGTTCACAGCATCCGGGGTTAGCATTCCCCCACTGACAAATTTGGGCTCCATTGCAGCCTCTGGTTGATCTTGTCGAGTTGGTCTGTAACCCAACCTGAATCTGTCTTCTTTCTTTTCTACTGGCAGCAGCTTGCCCCAGCCTTGAGCGGTACCCACCTCAACAACCTTCCGGGCCTGTTGATATGAAGTGATGGAAGTTCCAAATACAACAGTTGCTTCATTGATGTTAAGGGCCTCAAACCCCTGACTCATAGTCTCATGGATCTCCCCATCCATCTCTATATACTTGTATGTAGCCAGCTAGCTAACGAAAATGTCTTCCTCCCTGCAGATTGTGATAATCTGGCCTTCCCACTCGAATTTTAACTTCTGGTGAAGGGTAGATGTAACAGCGCCAGCGACGTGAATCCAGGGTCTACCCAACAAACAATTGTAGGCCGGCTGTATGTCCATCACGAAGAAGGTATTTTTAAAGGTCTGTGGGCCAATCAACACAGGTAAATCAATCTCTCCAAGCACTGATCTCTTAGAGCCATCAAATGCTCTCACCACCAAGTTACTTGGACGCAATGCCAAACCATCATACTCTAGCTTCACCAAGGCTTTCTTTGGGAGGACGTTGAGCGAAGAACCAGTGTCTACCAGCACATTAGAAAGAACAACACCTTTTCATTCTAAGGTGATATGTAAAGCCTTGTTATGATTGCGCCCCTCCGTTGTTAAATCAGCATTTGTGAAGCCCAGCCCATGACTGGTGTTTACATTTGCAACCACTGTTTCCAGTTGATTAACCGTAATCTCTTCCGGCACGTAGGCTGCGTGCAGGCCCTTTAACAGTGCATTCCTATGGGCTTAGGAACACATTAACAATGATAAGATAGAGATTTTGGAGGGTGTCTGATGAAGCTGGTCCACCACTTTGTAATCACTCTTTTTGATTATTCTCATGAACTCATCCACCTCTTGTTCAAAATACGTCTTTGGAGTTTCTTTAACGATGGGCTCTTCAAGTACCACATTCTTCCCTTTTTCCTTAGCAGCAGCTTCTGCTTCGGCATTGGGTCTTGGTGTTTGTGAGGCAAAAAGGCGTCCGCTTCTGGTGAAGCCTCCGCCTCCCCCAACATTGTCAACTTGTGGTGAAGAGGTTGATGAATCTAGAGTGATCTTCTTTCCGTCGCAGTAGAGATTAGAGCCATAGTGCCAAGGTATGGCATTACTGCTTTCAAATGGAACAAGTCCAGGTACCGTAATGGTGACCGGACTGATTGCTGCAGCGGAAGGAACTGTGATGGTATGCAGGTCGTAGTAGATTGTGACTGGAGATCTGACAGGAGGTGTCGCAGTTTGTTGTTGGAAATTGTTGTTGGGATGAACAGTTGCCGGGTCATAATAGATCGTGACCGTTGAGACATCTTCATTAGTGTTTGCTGGTGTTGTAGGCGATTCCATTGATATGATTGGTGCTGATGTTGTAGAGGTAAGTGTAACTGAACTTTGGTTTGTTGAACTAATGGATGGAGTGATTGCTGGAGTTGTGGATGAATCAGTGGGAATGATAGTTGTTGTTGTTGTAGGAGTATCTGTTATTGTTGAAGAAAGGATTGTTGATGTTGTAGGAGAATCCATTGTTGCTGGAGAAATAGTTGTTGAAGGAGCCGTTGTGGTGATCTGCAAAATTCCATCTCTGATAAGGCCATCTATGCCAAGCCTTAGCCTCTCACAACCATTTATGAAGTTTTACACGATTTGCAGCAGGCCCCACAGCCCGGGAACACTTGGCATCTTAAGAGTTGAGTTTTGACTTCTGCCAATTGTGTTTGAAACTGTGCAACATTGTCAATCAGTGCAGATGGTTGATCCTCTTCTATGGAATTAATCCTGGGCCCACCATGATTAGGCATAGGATTTCTGTTAACATTCGGAGGAGGTGCGAAATTGAGAGCTTTGGAATCGACCAAATCCTGAACCTTCATTTGCAAGGCTCTACACTTCTCGGTATTGTGACCAGGAGCATTGGAGTGAAAGGCACACTGGGAATTAGCATCATAATTCTTCGGGAGGTTGAGAGGATTTGGTGGAGTCAACGTCCTTAACTCAACCAGGTTAAGCTTCAGGAGTTGTGGCAGTAGAGCGGCATAAGGCATAGGGATGGGATCAATCACCCTATTTTCCTGGGATGGCCTCTGTTGAAAGGGGCGCTGTTGTTGGTTGTTTTTGTTATTGCTGTAAGTTCTTTGTTGCAGAAAATGAGATTGTTGTTGATAGTGTTGTTGTTGTTGCTGTTGTTGAGGAAAAAGTGGTTGTTGTGGAACCGGAGCCGGGATAGTAACGGCTGCTACTGATCTGTGAGAATATTGGGGTCTGCCCCTACTTGCATAGATAGCATTTGTTTCACCCGCCCTACGGGGTCCTGAAAAAGGTTTTCTGGGGTTGTTGGAAGAGCTTGCACCATTGTCAGAGATTTTGCCCATCTTCAAAAGACTCTCAATTCTTTCACCAGCTATAACTACATCGGCAAAACTGGTGGAAGAGAAAGCAGCAAGACTTTCAATATAAGTTCCCTGCAAGGTGTTCATAAACATGTCAGCTATCTCTCTTTCAGACATGGGTGGCTGGACAGCGGCAACAAGCTGTCTCCACCTCTGAGCATAATCCCGAAAGCTTTCCCTTGAAGACTGAGACATGCTCATTAGAAGATTTCTATTGGGGGCCATGTCTAAGTTGTACTGGTATTTCCGGATGAAGGCTTCGGCCAAGTCTTTCCAACATCTTACAGTGGCCCTTGTCAGATGCGAATACCATTCTCTTGATGCTCCAGTCAGGATGTCCTCAAAATAGAACATCCATAACTTCTCGTCCATGGTATAAGCTTTGAGTCTCCCTAAGAAAGATTGCAGATGAGTACGCGGACAGGAGGTACCATTATATTTTTCAAAGCAAGGGGGTTTGAATTTGTGGGGAATTCTGACCCCATCTACCAGCCCCATATCCATTACGTCAAAGGCTAAGGAGTTCTGAGATTCCAAAGACCTTAGCTTTTCAGCAATCTCATCCAGTCTTCTGTCATACACTTCATCCCCAGCCCCAATAACATTGAATTGTTCTTCTTGGGGATCCTCTTACAGGATTCTGCCCCCAACATTATTACCTTGAACATTCCTTGTGCCATTAACATCTGGATTCAAATGGGGTCCATACTCTGGTGGGTCGATACGAGGCTGTCCCCGCTCATTATTGCTGGTTCCCCCTGTTCCAAGATGGGGCTCTTCAGGTGTCTTCCTTTCTACTAGCTCTCTCAACCTCTCTTGGCTCTGAGCCAAGCCAGTCATCACAGCCATAAACTGAGACATTTGGTTTCTCATCTCGACCCTCTCGTTTGCCATCTGATTTCTCACTTCATTCAGGTCCTGTTGTACCTGATCCATCTATATGCCTGGAAGGTTGTTACGCGTTGGGTACCGGTGTGTGCGGTTGACAGGGAACACTCTGCGATGAGCAATGTTTCCTGAAAGCACAACAAAGTGAGAAACAAAGAATAAACAAAAACCTACAAAACAAAGAAAATGTTAGTATGCAATGCAATATGCTTATTTGTTTTCCAAGGTATCCGATTTGGTTCTTGGTTTTGACCTTTCCAGACCTCGAGGAGATGCTTGATGATGTTGAAAGAAATTCCACCAAAATAAAACAAACTGATATATTACAAATAATGAAAATACATAATCTATTTACAACACAAGCCCATGGTGGGTCAAGAATACAACAATCAAAAGAAAAAAGTACATCAAAAGAAAAGAAATACAAACAAAGAGGAATCAGACATCAAATCCATAGTCATCTTCCCTGACTTCCTTCAGGAGTTCCTCAGTCACCGGACCAGCTGGGTGCTCTGTAATGGTCCTAATGAGGAGATTCCTGGTAGCAATGGCATTAGTCAGCTTCTTATGCCTGTTCTGATCTTTTGATCTCTTTAACCCCACTCGGAGCTTCAATTCTGATATCTCCTTCCGAGCTATTAACAAAGCTTCCTGCTGCTTCTTCTCATTGGCCTCCAGCTGTTCAATCTTGGCTTGAGTCCTTTGCTCTTCTTGTGCACGGGCTTCGGTGATCCTGATCCACCTAGCCTGGCTTTCCTCCAGGTAATGCCCAGCCCTAGCTTTCTGAATCTTGGCCTCCTTGCAGGCATTCTTCAATATCTGTTCCCTGGCTCTTGCTTTCCTTATGTAGTCATTTGTCCTCTCAATCTTGGTCAGATGCTCAGTCTTGAGTCTTTCAATCTCTCAATGTCCAGACGACTGTCATTTCTTTCCCAAAGAGGCTTCTTCAGAGCCACAGATAGCTGATCATTCCTCTCCTTCAGCTTTTCAAATTCCTCCAGGCTAACAGTTGCTGTAGGCTGTACTGTAGATGGTCCAGGTGTGTCTTCCAAGGTGAAAGGCACCCTGGTGATCTGAGCTGAAGCAACATTGTTACACCAAGGATGGCTGTCCCTTTGGTATGGATGTTGTCCTAAGCCCAGGCAGCTTGCCTGACAACATCTGAATTAGGTTGCACTTCACAGTATAGGGTCTTAGCTAAATCTCGTCCTCTAGGAGGGTGAACTAAGGCATATCCCAATTTTCTCTTGAACAGTAAAGGGTTGTAATTGATGCAACCTTTTACTCCTATTAGAGGCATATTAGGGTATTGTCCACAGCTGGTAATTATATCCTTGCCTTTGGTGCTCTGGGTGCACCATCTGATATCATCTGATGTTAAGGCAATGAACCTTTTGGCCCAATTCTTCTGCTGGTGTGGGTTCAAGAAAGCATCTGATTTAGGCAGGTGCTTGAGTAGCCAATAGTAGAACAAGGGAGCACAACATCTAACTAGCTTCCCCCTTTGTTTTTCATTTCTCTGATGGATGGAGTAGTAAAAATCTCCTAGCAATGTAGGCACTGGGTTCCTCATCAGGAACAAGTGGATGGCATTCTTACTCACAAATTTAGGCTCATTTGCAAACAATATAGCCCCATATATGCTGAGGGCTAATAGTGCACAGACTGCCCTCCATTTTCCCACTGCAACCTTCAGGATGCCTTGAGAAATCAAGAAGTCTAGATGTAAACCAGGAATCCCAGCTTTTGTTGTCATAATTTGCTCAATAAGGGCAGGCTCCAAGTACAATGCCCTTGCTATCTCTTCACTTCTGGGAGCAGTCATCTCTGGGTTAAAAGGGATCCCTCCTCTGATAGGCACTCCAATCAACAAAGAAAACTCCTCCAATAGAGGCCCCATATGGAAATCTGGAAAAGTGAAGCATCTGAGTGGGGGGGGGGGGGGTCATAGAACTGCAAGCATGTGTGGATCATGCTTCTCTGAGAAGAATCAAGATCCATAACCATGTCCAAAATATCCCATAGTGCTCTCTAAACAGTGGGATATGGTCAGGTGTGATAAGTGACTGGACCTACCTAATACCAGTCAATATGGGCTCAAAAAAGTGATAAGATATGTTGCTTTTCCTTGGAATATCCATGATTGTTGATGAAGAAGCTGAAGGCAAATGCTGATGAAGATCACAGACTGAAATGTTGGAGATAAGTCTCTAATAGACTGATGCAGGTGCTGAAGGAGATAGCTGAAGCAAATGCTGAAGAAGATAACTGAAGCAGAGGTCTAAGCAGTAGAAGGGGTCAAAACCAAACCAAATATAATGAGCTGGATACCCTGAAAAACAAGTAAACAAATGTTAAATGATGCAATAATGATATATGCAAATGATATGCAAGGGTTTGTGATTAAGAGCTGGATCTGATTATCTGTCTTGATATAAGGTCCATGTATTTTCAAAGGTCTGGATGGAGGCTTAGAATCCAGTAACCAGGGTGGGGGACTCAAATAAAGAGTCACATGTCCCGGGTTAATCACAAGAACTGTCCAAAGTGAAGTATTCTTAAACAAAACAGTAACAGGGTATGATGTGGCCAAGGGTTCCTACAAACTTGTAAATAACCCAACCCCCTCACATGTAATGTTCTAGAACAAGGATCCTCAGACTTGGGTCAGTTATGAGAAGTGTAAACACTTCTAACCCGGAGGTACAATGTTTACAATAACCATAAGAGTTCCTCCTCTAATTCACCCCAGATTCTGAAGGTCAAAATACAGGTCATCCAGACTTAGCAGGCTTCCCATATAGCCCTAGCACTACAGGAAATCTGTAGCACAAAGTTCTCAAGAAGAAACCCACATCTGAACCGTGTTTCATATTCCCGTACCAGAACGAAATGGAATGGGAAAGAACATGAACCACTCTAGCCTAGGTGTCACTCAAGTCCCAGGTATAAGACCTTAATCTCTCAATGAAACCCCACCCACCAAGGAAAACCAGATCCAGCACAGTGATAATGACAGTATGAAATATGCATAAGACTATAAAAGAAAGCAATAAATAAAGCTGTACATAAAGCAATAAATAAAGAAAATAAATAAACATAATTAGCACACAACACCCCAGTAAACACAATTCAAAAAAGCTCTAGGAAGAACCCACAAAAAGAACCAGAAGCCCTGGTTGCAGTATAAGGGTCCCCAGCAGAGTCGCCAAGCTGTCGCTCCCACCAAATGACACCTAGCCAAGAGGGGTACAGACGTGAACGGTCGGCGAAAGGAGAGAACATGAAGATGAACTGAAAAAAGCCTCCAGCTAGGCATTTTTATCCCGAAGGAAAGGTAATGCTGCATAAACCTAGGAAAGAAATAAATAAGACGGTCGCAAACCAGAGAAACTGAGAAAGGGGGTTGGTTACAACCTGGGAAGATATTAGCACCCAGATTGTCCGCCGTACTTGACGGGATCCACGCTTGAAAGATTTGTGTTTAAAGGGGTAGTGTCAGTGCTATCTGTGTGCAAAACCTGGAAAAGGATACAAGTGTTAGTGCTGGAAAGAAGTGTGAAGCGAAGAAAAGGAGTGTCAGTGTAAGAAAAGAATGTGAAGCTCAAGACAATGAGGCTTTAGAGAATAATGTTGGATGAGGGGGAATATACAGATACTTTTGTTCGATAACTGTTAAGTTATGCCTACGTATCCTCTTGTGCAATGAGGAAGTCAGAACACCGTAGTTCGACTCAAAGAGACTAAAAGATAAATTGATTGTGAACTGCTTACTTGCCTATGCTCAAGTGTATGACTCGTCTGGCTCGAGTGCTAACTGTCTTGCATTAGACGGAAGAAGAAAGTTCTCGTTTGTGAATGAGTGAGATGAGAAAAGAATCCCGGAGGAGACGATTATTGTTTGTTTTTGGTATTTTCAATCTTTTATTGCTTTTGGATTTTGTCATAAGAAAATGAGCTTAAGCCTAAACCAAGGGTTAGTAAACTCATCACATCCTCCCTCTGATTAGGGGTAGTGAGAATACCATAAGTATGAAATAAGCACCTCACACTTAATCACCATTATGTAGGATTAAGATCATTAACCTACTTGTAATTATTTAGATGTTTTTGGAGTTTTTTTTGTTTAGTGTTAAGTAATGAGTTTAAGCCATAATCAAGGATTTAATGGACCCATTACACTATCCTAATAGAAGGATAATAGATGAGAACATTTAAGCTGAGGAAGGATCCTCAAATTAATCCATGATTAGGGATTAACCTCATGACAAAACAAAGCCATTATTAAAGTGAATTTTAGTTAATGGTAAGATTAAGAAGTGGGTTTTATGGTTTGTGAGACAACTTGAGGGGGACTTGTCTATTAACATTAGGGTTAGTCCTTCTTAACCAATTAAGGAAGAATTAGAACCCTAATGCAAGGCCCAAGTTACAAGCTTGATGTCTTAGTGATTATTAGGTGGATTGATTAAGATATTTAAACACATTAAGGGTTTAACGCTTGGGATTAAAGTTATACACTCCATCCTAAGAGAAGGATGCAGGTATAACCTTAATCACAAAGCCTTAAAACCTTAAAGGTTTAGTCCCTGATTAAGAGATGAGAAGAGAGACACAAACGATGACACAAAGGTAAAACTAATGGGGGGACTAATCAAACCCTAATTGTGATCATGCTTGGGTGTTCCTAGGGTTTATGAGGCTTGTAAGAGATCTCCAAGGAGAGCCACAGAGGAAGAAGCAGATGAAAGGAGGAGAAGCAGAAGAAGCAAGTCAACTTACTTCACTTAAGAAGATAAGTTGCTTAAAGAAAGAAAGTGAAGAAGGAACATGAATGAGAAAGCTCAATCTAATACAAATACAAAATGCAGCAAGGATGCATAAGAGAGATGAGGAGAGATTGTGAGAAGTGAAGGAAAATTCACTTCTCAAAGTAACTTACCACCTGAAAAGTTAGCATAAAAGAAAGAATGAAGTGAAATGAAAATGAAATGAATGCAAAGATGCAAACCAAAACCAGAAGCACAATCATGATGCAAATGATTCTAAGAGAAGATGCAAATGTATGTCAAGATATGTAAATGATCATACAAGTAATGAGGATGCAAATGAAGCATGAAAGGAAGCATGAAAGTTCATGGATGTCCATGGAATGTAATGAATGCATAACATGGCAAATGGATAATGCAATGATCAAACATGAGTCTAATGTGTTCTAATATGTCTTATTTGTCGTGTGAATGCATAAAATGTCATGGCAAGTTCATGAATGCAAGCATATGCAAGATGTATTCAAAGGAAGATGAGAAATTAGGGTTTTCATACAACATGAGATGCAAAACTCAAAAACAGAAGCAAATGACAAGATAAAAAATTGAAAATGCAATCAAAAGAACCCTAACCCCATATGATATCACACCCCAAAGGAGAAGACCTAACTCTTAACCTAATGAAAGTTATGATTTTTCTAAGTTTTCTAGGGTTTTAAGGTACCTAAAGGGAAAAAATGCAAATCAATTCAAAAAGGCAGAAGAAATTCAAGACAAAAATGTGCTAGAGAATGAATTTCAAATTAAGATCAATGCAAAAAGAACCTTGGTCATACCATTCTTGGTTAGGCAGAAAATAATTCTTGAAATTAGGGTTCAAAAATGGGATTTTATGAACCCTAAATTCAAAGAAAAAATGTCAAAATGATTCAAAACCAAAAAGAAATTTGTGTGGATGGTATGACAATGTCTCTAAATGTTTAAAGATGCAACATGGATTTTTTGGGATTTTTTAGAAACCTAAATGATATTTTAATTAATTAATTTTCATTAATTAATTAAAATAAATAATTAAATGTCTAAACAATGAATTTTTAATGCAAAAAATAAAAATAAAAATATTTTTGGGTTGAGAAAATTAATTGGAATTAAAATGCTGAATAAAAATATTTTTTTGGATTTTTTTAACTATTTTAAATAATTCATACAAAATAAATAAGAAAAATGAATTAAAAACAAAATAAATGAGAAGTATGCAGGATGGATGGCCTGGATTGAAACTGGGTTTGGGTGAGTTGACTGCACTCCACATCTAAAGGTTGAGATTCAAATCCAGCTAATTTTAATTAACCAATTAATTAATCCTAAAATTAAGTTAATGAACTAATCTGGGCCCTTTATCACACACGGGAAGACAAGATCCAAAGGCCAGAATTTAAACTGAAACACTAACCCTAATTAGCCATTAATTACTTTCAGGTGGCCGGAAAAGACCTCCGGTCGTCTTCTCTGGCCACACCTCCCCTGAGCAAAACCTAAACCTCACTTCTAGGTCATTTCTGGAGCTCTAAAGCTCCAGATCAATTCCCCTCATCCCCCTAAACCTAAATCCACCCTCAAACTTCATTTCTTTTCACCCAAAATCAAGATTCGAAGAAGAACATAAAAATGTCAAAAATTTCAGACAAGCAACACATTCTCATTTCTTCATCATTTTCAAAAATAACAAGTTCAGTGTACTCAGGGGAACAAGCTTAATCATTTAGTAACATGAAATAAAGGTTTTGGAAAAATTAATTCGCATGGCTACCTGAGATGGAGCTTTCAACCCTTGAGCTTTCTGGCTGCTTCCTTGGTGCAAAATGTCTCCAATGACCTCCTTGAAGAAGCTTTGATGCTCGGAGAGCTTTGAGGATGGCTGGTTTGTGAGTTTGTTCTCCACTGGTCAGAAAATCGGGTTTGGCTTATTGTGTGTTCTTGGCTGTTTTGGTGGGTAGTTTGTGATCAGTGATTGATTTAAGAATGAATGGTGGTGTTTGTTTGAAGAATGGATGGCTGAGTTATGAGATTCGAAGGTTTTTCCAAGAGGGAGAGTTTTTTGATAACTTGGGCAATCTGAGGTTTCAGCTTGTGTTCTTGTGTGTTATGGCTTGCTTTAGGTTAGTATAAACAAATGCAATTGGTTCAGAGAGTTGTTGTGGCATAGTGTGATTGGTATGGTGTGAAATGCAAAAAGTCAACATTTCTTGTACTTGAAGTATGGGCAAGTGGCAGGCTTGGTACAATGGGGTGTCTGGTGCAGCAAGGATCAAGGATGGCCATGGAATTCACTTTGAGGCAATTCAACATGTTTGTGAAAGGTTCTTGGTCATTTTGCAATTTCATGAAACTTTGGCCCCTTTGAGATTTCTTCATGGGCAAGGCATGAAAACTTGAGATTCTTTGGGTAATTATGAGTTTTAGACATTGCATAATGTTTGCATGAAAACTTGTTCTTGTACTTTTTGAAAAGGAAATGATCCAATCTACAACTTTCATGACCAATAATTTTTCATTTGAAGCATTTTTGGTTAAGAAAGAGGAGGTTGAAAAACTTTCCCAAAATGGAAAGTTTACATTACAAGTCATTTCCATTTTTGGCAACTTTGGGTTTAGCTCATTTTTTTTCAAATTTGTGAACTTCTAAGCATTTCAATGATCAAATAAAGACCATATAACTTCAATTTGATGAAAAATCCACTTTGGTTCCATGTTGAGGGGCCTCAAATGCCCTGATTTTGCTCTGACTTGCTCAGGAAGTTACCCAGTGATCAGATGACTTCCACAATGAATTTCTTCATAAAACTTGGTATGTATGATCCTTATAACACATTGAGACCAATAGAAACAAGAATGACCAAAAATTTGGAGTTATGGCCTCTGAAACCAAACCCTAATTTCAGGTTATCTGTGCAGTCAAACCCTAGCTCAACTTCCATGCTTTGCCAGTTCTTGTGATTCTTTGGATTCCTTGATCTTTGGAGGATAAAATATAATGATTAAACATACATGGACCCTCTTGAGATGATTGGAGGCCTTTTGAGTAGCTCAAATGGATCTTGGATGGCTCAAGTCACAAACCCTAGATGCAGATGAACTTGAACTAATGCAGTGAAGCAAAAATACAATATGATATGTTATGCTTAAACTAATGCAAATATGAAATATCACAAGCCATGGTGTGAACTTAGTGAGGGAAAATTTGGGGTGTTTACAGGTGGTGTTGTGTTTTAGGGCGGAGAGTGGTCGAAGGTTTGACGGAGGAGGTTTTCTTGGTGATACGGTTATTTAAAGCTTTTTATGTGTGGATGTACTTTTTGGTCCCTTTTTTTTCTTCTGGAATGTGTTTAACTATGAAGCTTTAAAGGCTTTGCAACGTGTTGTTCTTGATAGTTTGCAGTTGTTCTGCGGCTGGGTCTTTTAGGGTTTTTCTATGTCTTTTTTCTCCCCCTCTTTGATGTATTAACATGTTGGTTTATATAGTGTTTTCACTAGGGTTTATTTTTCAAACGAAAACTTCTCCAAGAAGTTTATGGCATTGACCTTTTGTTTGATACCTATGCTAGGTCATTTTCAAGAGCAGGGATAACTTGTGGAGCGAGGAGCTTTTCCTCTTTGGGTGGAAAAAAAATTGCAGGGTTGTTTTGGGTTGCAAGCAGGACCCGCTTTAGTGTTAGCAGTTTGCAATCCTGCTATGCAGCAGGTCTGTATTCCTTTTTAACTTTGTTTATTTGTGAAATTCACTGCTGAGAAAGGGTCCCCACGACCTACTGAAGTTGTACCTTTGCCCTATTTTTTTGAAATTTACGTTTTCTTACTTTGTGATATTGAAAATGAAATGCTATGTTTATGCTTGATAAAAAAATTTTGAATGATTGTATGGATTGTGAATGATTATAACTATGCATGAGTTTGAACGGATTAAATATTTTTTAAAGAAATTTGTATGAATGATAAATGATGTTAAATGAGTATGAGTTGGGTGATATATCGAAATGGCGATGAATTCGAATGGTTTATGCATAAGATGATATGTGACTATGTACGAATGTTTTGACTTATGAGTTTGAATGAAAAAATTATGATGAATATGATTATGTGAATGGGAACTTGAATGAAAATGAAGTATTCTTGAAATGGTGAACACTAATCTCTTTTTTTATGTGCATCGAGCTTGTCACGACGGAGAAAAAGAACTTGGAATGAGGATTGAGGCTTGTCATGAAGCTTTAGAAATGATGATATTGACTTTGTAAACAATAAGAACAAACTTTGCTTTCTTGGCTTATAAATAATTTTTCTCAAGAATGTATTTCTTTTGTATCAATCCTAATATTCTTAAACTTTCCAATTGTACCATTAACTAGTAATCTCATCTTGCTACAAGATTTTGGAATAAAATTTGAGCTTAGAGTTCGACATTTTGGATGGAACTTTGAAAATTGAATAAAACTTTGAATTGAAATTTGACATTTGAATTTTTACTTAAGAATTAGAACTTGGAATTTGATTTGGAAAGAAAATTGTAGCTTGAATTAATATTTGGAATGAAGTGAAATGGAAATAGGAACCCCTTTTTTTATCACAAATCTTGCAAATTGAAGCTTAAGTGAAAAATTGGAATTTGAATCCTAAATGAAACTGGACATTAAGTTTGGAGTGAATTAGAAAAATGGTATAATGATGAAGAATTTATGAAAAACTTGGAGCAATGAGTCGCTCCCTGGATTTCCATCCTGGTACAAACGCGAAAGTGGCGCGGAAAAAGGTAGATTCGCAAGCCAGACATTTTTATCCCGAAGGAACATGAATGGTAATGGTGCACAAACCAGAAGAAAAGAAAAGGAAGGACACGGATCCTGCGAACCAAAGAGACTGAGTTCGGGAGTCGGTTACGACCTGGGAAGGTATTAGCACCCAGATCGTCCGCCGTACCCGACGGGATCCATGCTTGCAAAGAAACTATTTCAAAGGGTGAATAAATGAAAGTTGCTGCAAAAAGAAAGAACTGGAAATGGAGAAAAGAAAATAAAAGAGAACTGAAAAAGAAATGAAAAGGAAAAATGTAGGGAAAATAAAGATTGTTCTCGAATGGGCCCTACTCCGCTGCCTACGTACCTCATCTGGACATGAGGATCAGAGTCGCCGTAGTTCCCCTAACTAGGGGTGGAAAGTATTGCTTGTGTCTTAAGGCTTGAACTGCCTATGTCAATGCTCAGGTGTTGCAGGCTCGGATGACGAGTGCGTTACCGTCTTGCAAAATGACAAGTAGGAGAAAGTTCGTACGATGAGAGTGAAGGTGATGAGAAAAGAAGTCCCGAAGGAGAGACGTTTATTGTTTGTCCAGTGTTTTTTAGAATCTTTTATGCGTGTGTCACAAGGAAGTGAACTCAAACTCTTTTCCATGGAATGTGCACTTGTCACTACATTCCAAGATGGAATAATAGAACAAGATCCCCAAAACTTGAATCCAGAGACTGGGGCTTAGGCTCACTAACTCATTAACTTATTAAGTGTTTTTGTATTTTTGATTGAAGAAGTGTTTTTATGATTTTATTGGTGAAGATGGTATCCTGATCAGACTTGTGCATCACAAGACAAGCTTGTACTATCCCAAGATGGGAAGACTACAAGTGTCTCATGGAATAAGACTATTGCTCAAGATATCACTTCAATCCTTGTTAAATGTATTTTTGGGGTTTTGAGATGAGAAGAGAAGAGAAACAAAAGGATCACAAAGGTAAAAGTCTAATGGGGGGACTAATGAATCCTAATTGTTATCATGCAAGGTAATCCTAAGTTAGTGAGGTTTACTATCCTAAAGGAAGAGAAAAAAGAAGAAAAGAAAGTGAAGAAAAGAAGAATAGAAGAGGGAGAAAGTAAGGCCTAAGCCCCAACAATCACAAGAATAGTATCAATGAAGAAAAGATAAGAGATAAGACTTGGAGATGTGGGAATCACATCCACACCTCTCACTTACCAAAGCCCCTGAAATGGTTAGTGACAAAATAATAAATGCAACACAAAATGAACATAATGTCAAACCAAAGTCACACAACCAGAAGTGAAGTCTTAATCACAAATGCCAAATGCAAATTCAAAGCATAAGAATGAAAAAGAACTACACAACTCAACATGAAGCATTATGAATCACCAAGACAAAACAAAGTAAACATGAGAAGATACAAAGCAAAATAGTCAAAGCAACACCACAAAGTTCAAGACCAGAACCCTAACATGTTAAGAAAGTGCCTAAGGATCACATGAGATGAAGAGAAGAAGTGCACATACTCAAGTACTTACATCATGAGAAGAAAAGAAGCAAAGGAAATGAAGTGAGCATGCATAAGTGTGAATGAACATCAAGAGCAAACAAACACAAACTTTTCCAAGGCACAAACATCAACTCAAGACCAGAGGGGTATCAACAACCTAAGGAGGCTCTAAACAACTTAAAGAAGTTTGTACAAGTGCCCTTCTAACCTAAGGAGTGACCATATGATCCAAAAGAAGCAAAAGGGAAATAGCAAGGAACAAAAATTCAAATCAATTCAAGTACACATCCAAAAATTCCACCAACATGCACAAATGATCTTCAATCATACCATATACACATACCAAAAGGAGAGAATCAAAATCAGAAGCTTAGCCATTCAAATGAGGGTTCAAACATGGATTAGGGTTAGAAAGCTTCATGCACAAGTTAGAGAGCAAAATCAATTAAGCAAACTTCTAAAAATCAGAAAAAAAAATCATCAACAAACTACATCTCATCATGAATCCAGAGCAAAAAGAATCATTTTAAAATTCACATTAGTGATCAAGATAGAAAATGAATAAGGCAGCATGCTTCAAAATGAAATAAAAACAATTAATAAAAAGAGACAATTAATTTCTACGTGGCAATTAAAAATAAATGAAAAATAAAAATGCCAAAAATGAAAGAAAACTAAAAGAATCATTCCTAAATGTTTTTGTAATTTTTGATGACCTAATTCTATTTTAACAAATTAAATATCAAACTAGAAAATAAAAAGAAATAAAATAAAGAAATAAGGAGGCTGGGTGCAAATAGCAAGCAATTCAGTTCATTCCAAATGGGCCTTCAGCGC
The DNA here is from genome assembly GCA_963966055.1 of Lathyrus aphaca. NCBI lineage: Eukaryota > Viridiplantae > Streptophyta > Magnoliopsida > Fabales > Fabaceae > Lathyrus > Lathyrus aphaca. Next base: position 393,044,022 of record OZ014519.1, on the reverse strand, counting down.
AGGGGGGGGGGGGGATAGCAGGGTAAGCCCACTGGCTTCAGCACAGCTCACAATAATTAATATGGAAATTCAATTAATTCAGGAAAAATGACAAACCAATGGATCAAAGGTACGATCCAGATCAGGTCACTCATTAAACCAAGTCCTCTCAATGATTGGCCAGGGTGTGAGAACACGATTGTTAAGGTGAGGTGAAAAACAAAATGCATTATTCAGATTTGAAAACAAAACATAAGATCACGTGAGAGGGAGGGGGTGGTTTTAATGCGTTGTCACTCTAATAGCCGTCCAGATGAGATATCCAAGGGTCTGCGTTCATCTTCTTCCTTCATCTCAGTCCAGAATCCGGTGACCGGAGCCCTAGCTCCGGCACCGGAAAATGCATCCATAAGAACAAATCACCACAGAAATTACTCAAAACCTTCAGATCAAACAAACAAATCATGTTGAATCCAAATATAGCAACCAAATTCACAATGGATCAAAGAATAATTCAGATCGAAGCCAAACATATTTATATGTCAAACTTCAAATCATCATAAAACACTTAATACTCATCCATTTTCCAAACTAATTAGCACAGAATCATCAACACAACAAGTAGATCACAATGCATACATTTAATTTCAAGTTTAGATCCACGAATTTCAGAGCATACCTGAACTTGCAACTCCTTCAAAACACCAAGATAATTCTCCTACAACTGCAGATCTGCTCACTTTGACCTCCTCTTGCAAAATAAATGCAAGATGGAGCTTGAGGGAAGCTAGATCTTAGAATCCGAAAGCTCTTGCTCTTGAATGGAACCTATATGATTTTTCACTTTCAACTTGAATGAGTATGAGCAATGTGATCCTTAAGGTTCAAGGAAGCAGAATATGTGAAGAGATTGTGAAGAAAGTGCTTGAGGAGAGAAATTCAAAGGGAAATGCAAGTGAGAAAGAAAGTGTGAATCTGAGAAATGTGAGAGCCTCCTCACGAATTTAGGGCATGCTTTTCTTTTATTTGCTTTGTGTTTTCACCTAACTAGGGTTTTTGAATCAAAAGTGGCATGGGGAGTGTGATTGAGGTGTATTTGCCAAATTGCATGAAAAGTTGGACTGCCTCATACACCCGTGCAAACCTTCCCTCAAGTGTGCATTCTGACTTCAATCCATCCCTTGATTTGTTTTGAATCAATCCTGACCTTTGGTTATGAGTGTAACATGCTTTTTGAATGATTATGCAATTTTGCCTCTTGTGTGGTATACTTAACCTCATGCACGAAATTGATGGTATTTTTGGAGCAAAACAACACTTATGCAATGCCTTGTAAGAATATAATCTTATTTGGTCCATGAAACAACTTGAAAATGAGTTTCACAAGTTCTTGCATTTGGATGAAGCTTGAAATTCATGGCATGCCCTAAAATTCAAGCAACTTTCGAAGGGCTTATCTCCCAATCCATAAAGGCTATGAAAATGTACTTATACTTTTTAAAAATGGGAGAACTTAATCTTCAACTTTCATGTTTGATGGCAATTCATTTTAAGCTTTTTTCACCAATTTATGTGTCTTTGAAAATTAGGGCAAAATGTTGCTAAAAATGGCAAATTCCATGACCAACCACATGCCAAAAATGGAAAACTCCTCAAAACCTTTTGATTCTTGATCTTTGACCTTGCCAAACCTCTTCCAAGGTTATAAGAACATCCCTTGACTTGAAAAATAGGTTGTCCCCTTTGAAATCTCACAGTTGGCTTCTAAAATGAACAGTTGACCAATTTCTTCTTTTACAAGGAACTGATGAAATACCTGACTTCCACAAGGAGTTTTCTCACCAAATTTCATCCCTAGGATCTTCTTATCATATGAAGGACTTTGCCTAGATGAAATGGCCAGAGTCACAAAGTCTTCATGCTTGAAATTCAAACCCTAATTTGGGATCACTATGTAGGAGCTTGCCCTAGCTTGAATTCACTCGTGATCTTCCAACCTCCTGGGCTTTTGTGAATGATCTTGAACTTGTGAATGCAATGTAGACTACCAATAGGACTTGGACAAATCCACTGGGCCTCTTATTATAGCTTGTGATGCTTCAAATCCCTCCACAGATGATCATATGCCTAATGCTAGGTCATGAGAATGTTATGCCTCATCTTTCCATGCAACAATGCCAAGAATATGATATGCTTATGAAGAATATGGTATGATGATGATGCTTAAAATGAAGAGGGAAAATTTGGGGTGTTACAGCTGCCCCTATTCAAGCAACTGTTAATCTGAAAAGAACGGTAGCACGGGCTATCGACCGTTCAAGATGAACTATGGTTGAATACCAAGAAAACCTGAAAATTGGACTCTGCTGGAGAATGCAAGCACTGGGAAATAAATCCAACCAAATGACGCTTTGGTGACTGAAGTGGAGAGAAAGCAGACGAGCTCCTTCCAAGTTGAAACTGTTATTTTGGATAAGAATACTTTGACAGACGAGTCTTCTTCGAACAATCCTGTTACGCCAAGAACTGGACATACGAGTCCTTATACACTTTACACAAAATATATGACTTGAGACAGACGAATGTCCTTCGGATACACCTGTTACGCCAGGACTGGTGATGCACTTAAGTCTGTGGGATAGACATGCATAATCAGGATAGACGAACCCTCTTCATATATATTCTCCGTGGATATATGGTCTAAGACAGACGAGCCTTCTTCGAGCAAACATGTTACGCCAGGTACAACACTAATAAGCAGTGTTTGAGACAGAAGAATCTCCTCCAGATATACCTGTTACGCCAGGACCGGTAACCATTTTGACGTTTAATCCCACCGTCAGGACTTCAAATCTCTTCAACACAGACGAGTATTGGATGATCTTCAAGAGAAACACAGACGAGTGCCATAAGTCAATGATACAAACGAATCACTACAACAAACAAGATCTTAGACAGCGCTTTTTTTAGCCTTAGACAGCGCTTTAAAGCGCTGTCTAAACCTCCGCTGCTAAAGGTTTAGACAGCGCTTTTTAAAATGTGAAAAGCGCTGTCTAATCCCCCACCCTTAGACAGCGCTTTGGCCAAAAGCGCTTTAAAAGACCCTCTTAATTTAAATTTTTTAGGTACACATTAGACAGCGCTTTTCAAAAGCGCTGTCTAAGCCCCTACCTTAGACAGCGCTTTGGCCAAAAGCGCTGTCTAAGCCCCTCCTATTTTAATTTTTTTAGGTATACCTTAGACAGCGCTTTGGCCAAAAGCGCTGTCTAAGCCCCCACCTTAGACAGCGCTTTTGCCTAAAGCGCTTTCTAATCCCCCCCTTAGACAGCGCTTTTGCCAAAAGCGCTGTCTAAAGTAAACGAAATTTTTTGTAGGATTTGTTTGTAACCACATTTTTTCCAGGTTTATAAACCAGAATTGGTACCTGTTTTCAACCAGATTTTTGCAGTCAATTATCACATTTTATATATGCCATTTTGGCCTTTTTTTACCAAAATTTGGCTAACCAATTCAAACCAATTCAAACCAAATTTGCCATAAATGTATCAAAATATATACAAATTTATGTTTACATTTATAAGTCATTACATATACTACTACAAATGTACACATTAATTACACACTTTGAGCTCTATCATGTATTGACACCACTCCTCTTTGATTTCGTCCACTTGATCCTTTGTATAAGATGCACACTTGAATTCATCAAAGTACTACATAATAATATAACATATTTTGAATTAATTCCAAGTATTTAATTATATGAGATATGTGTAAATATAAAAATAACTCATAAGTTAGAAATACATACATCGGTGGGAATCTCTAATCGGCCCAACATGAGAGTATCTCGCATAAACCTCAACATGAAATACCCGCAATCTATTTCATTACGTTGAAGAGGACACTACATATGAAAAAAAAATATGAATTATAAATCCTAAGTTTTATCAAGTGTAGTCATCACTAATATAATAAAAAACGCGGTAATTAAAAATATACCGCCACTTTAATCCATGAAATGGAGTTGGCGCCCCTCCTTGAGGTCTGGATAACTCGTTGGGCACGAAAAGCTTGTAGGACGCTAATAAAATAAAAATGAAGCAATTAGAACAATTCACATAAACTAAGAAAAATTTTGAACATTCTCACTTACGTGTCAATTAGGTCCTTCATAACCGGGTATGTTGTCCAATCATTTCCTAACGAGTCAAGATAATACACAATTTCTCGGATAGGATTGATTGCGAGCAACAACCAATGTCCACTGTAATGATTAGGCAAATGTTAGATGGTAACTTGGAAAATAATTATTATAGATGAATTTAGAATGAAATGCTAACCCGGTATTAAACGGTAAAAAAAACAACTTCTCCGCATTTTTATTCTCCACGAGGATCCGAAGAACGTACTCCGTCACGGTATCCGGTCTACTTATCATTAAAGTATAGTTGACGGTCGCGGGTGCTAAGAATCCGAATGACACGTCCAAACCATTGGGGCGCATCAATTTGTCATACAAAAACCTAATATAAAAACATCATTAACATAAAGTAAACATCATTAAAATAAGTTGTTTAATTAATAAAACAAAGTATGCCGAATTTACCTAACATATGTATTGACAACGTTGACGCCGATTTCTTCACGACCAAAAACTTGCATGAAGTCCTCATTACCAATCATTTGTTCGTAATCAAAGCCGAAAATCCCTACCTCCATAGGTATAGTCCGAACACCTCCGGTCGGTATATCGGTCATCTCTAGAAATGTCCTGAGGCACGACCTATACTTGGTGGTAGGTTTTTTCCTAGCTACGGACTTCTTAGCACCAGAACTTTGTACCCGTGCGGAGGCGTTGCTAACCTCCTTTTTTTGTTGTGCGGAGGCATTGCTAGCCTCATTTTCTTGAACCTACATGTCATATAAATAGTTAGATCAAATTAAGAATGTAACAACTTCCATGAATATATGTCATATAATTGTATATTACCTCTTTTCTTGAAACCGTGGACTCGGTATGCCGTGGAATCGCAGCTTCTTTTGATTTGGATTGTGTGGGAGTCTATTTAACATAGGAAAATATGTAAGTAAAATTTTAAGCATAAATTTTAAACTTTGAATATACCAAGGAAAGTTAACATAAGTTTTAATCATACCTCATATCCTACGCATATGAGGTTTGTCGGCCATGCAACAAACGAACCTACTGCTTCGTGCACCGTTGTTGCATCCGAATCATCGCTAGGATATGGTAATGCTGCATTCGGCTCAACTGCAATATCAACTGATACCTTCAAACATCCAGCAGGGAGCTCTCTAGTGTGGAGTAATACTCCGCTAACGTTATGCACTTTTCCCTTGCCAACCATCCGATAGTATGGTGACGACAAATACAGCTGACAATGGGAAATGCCCTAAAACCAATAATAACAAGAAATCGTTAATGTGTATATATGTCAAATACATAATTTAAGAAAATAGTTCAATTTAAGACAATTATATGTAATTACCTCTGGAATGTTCGGCTGAAAGGTACAGTTGATACTGTCTTTGTCCGAAGCATCTCTGTATACTGTTGAGGCGCTAGCCTCTCTTTCTCTCCTCAATGCATCAAGCTCAGCTTGCATGGCTTCCATTCTTGCATGAAGCTCCCGATTACTAGGAGCCTTTCCTTTTTTAATACTCATGGAGGTCGGAGTGACTCCAAATCCCTTACCCCTCACCCGACCAGAGTACTCAGGGACATCTAATGCCCGACCAAGTATGCTCCTAGTATCATCGGGAGATAAAGACTGAGATAGCTCCTCCTGAAAAATCAGATGAATATCGTACACTTGTCAAATATTTGTGTATAAAAATGTTATTCAATTAATGAAAAAATGTTATACTTACACATTTCTGGTATACTTGTAAAACTTCTTCTTGAGCAACTCCAGATTTGCCCACACGGGCTTCCTTCCACAAAACATGTGCAGGAAGAGATGATTCTGAACTTTCCTCCTTCTGCAGCTACACATTAAGTCATACAATTTTATCAGATAAAACTAATATATGATGAACAAATTTGTTATCGCAATTTAAAAATACTTACCATGGATTGTTCTAAACGTCCATATCCGACACGTCCTTTTCGGTACGGATATGCGGGACTTGATGCTCTTTCCCGATTTGTAGCACTTATTCTTTGAAAAACCGGGTCTTGTCTTTTGGATTTGAACGCTTCCCATTCTTCAGCCGATATCAAACTTTCATATTTTTTGGGAAGCTCCGCATCCACAAAATTACCATCCGCATCCTTAAGGAACTTGGATGATAAAAATGTCCGAAACCCTCTTAGAAGCTTTCCGGCCAATTTCATACAAAAGCCTCTTCTTTCGTCTTCGATGTTAAAACATCGCTAAGAAAAACATACAGATTGATAGTTAGTATCGGTAATTGAAAAAACATAATTGAAAAAACATGATTGTACCTTTATCTCACTCCAAATTTTATCTTTGGACTCTTTCAGCTCTTTGTTTCTCCAATCATCACATGTAATGGGAATTTCATTCCTTACTAGTGCACCGATAAAACTAGTTAAGGTATGCCCATTAGGTTCTATAAGCTGTCCCTGGGTGCTCCAATAGACATCTAGTATGATGCCTCGAGATCTTCCTTGGACCACCCTTCTCATTACTGTGATGCCTCTTCGAATTTCTTCTTCCGCGGATACTTTTTTAGGAACTTCCTCAGGTTGGTCATCAGCCATGTCTAACCTGTAATAAACCAAGGAAACCATCAAATATCAAATATAACTTATAATCAAAGCAATTGAAAACAAAAAAATAAAGAAATCATGCATTATCATATATAACTTATAATCAAAGTAATTGAAAACAAAAAAATAAGGAAATCATGCATTATCACATATAACTTATAATCAAAACAATCGAAAAAATAAAATAAAGAAACCATGGATAATTTACCTAAGTCACTAACATCTCTTTCTTTTCTTTGTTGGAATATTAATCACTTGTTTCTTAGCAATGCGTACGGATGAATTGATCCAAATTCCCTCATTATGATCGTTTCTTATATATGACTCATCCGGTATAAGATCCTCAACTTCATCATTTCTATTCAACTCATTCCGTCTAATGCATGACTCATTCTCAACATCAATATCACATTGATCGACACCGCTATCATCAGTCACTTTGTTAGAGAAAAGCACTATAGACCATTTTGTACTCTTCGGGTCATTCACATAGAACACTTGTTTAGCCTGAGATGCTAGAATAAAAGGTTCATCTTTGTACCCCACCCTAGTAAGATCAACTTGCAAAAATCCAGACTTATCCATTCGTATGCCACTACTATTCACCCACTTGCAACCAAAGATGGGAATCTGAAACTTCTCGTAATCAAACACCCAAATGTGCTCAATAACTCCAAAATACGACAGATTTGCATATTTGGGGTTTAAGTCCTTCATGCTTGATATATGCATTGCTTCAGCTAGCACGGTGACACCACTATTTTGCATAGTACTCTTATCATCTTGTTCTTTGGTATAAAATGTGTATCCATTAATTGAATATGCGCTATGAGAAAACACATGCAAACTTGGACCATATGCCAAACATCTCAACCTTTCTGTTACCGAAGAAGGATCTGAAGAGCGCTTCAAGTAAATATGATCCTTCAACCATTGTATGAAACTTTGATTGTGCTCTATAACTATCCAATTTTCATTTCTGTTCGGATTTAACCTTCGGAGTACATCCTTGTGCATTTCAACATATGGCTCAACCTCATTATTATTGTGCAGAACATACAAATGAACTTGATCCCGTTCATCCCTTGATATTGTCACAATTTTATTCCCAATTAATTTTTTACCTTCCATTTTGTCGAAAATCTGAGCTCTGGGGAGTCCAATCGATTGAACGTTAGACAAATATTCAGTACAAAACTCAACAGCTTCTTCAACAATGTATCGTTCAACAATACAACCCTCTGGTCGACTTCGGGATTTCACGTACCCTTTTAATATTTTCATATACCGTTCAGCAGGGTACATCCATCTCATATAAGCTGGTCCACACAACTGTGTCTCTTTCACAAGATGAACAACTAAATGAACCATTATGTCAAAAAAAGACGGAGGAAAATACATTTCAAGCTCACACAAGGTAATTACAATCTCTTTTTGTAGTGTTGGTAACATCTCGGGATCGATCACCTTACCACAAATTGACCTAAAGAAAAAACACAATTTAGTTATGGAACTTCTTACTTTTTCTGGCAAAATAGAACGTATACCGATCGGTAGAAAATGTTCCATTATAACGTGACAATCATGTGTCTTCAAATTCTTCAACTTGAGGTCTTTCATAGAAACAAGTCTTCTGATATCAGATGAGTATCCTTCTGGAACCTTAACTTCACTCAGAGACTTACACAAAATTTTTTTCTCCTTTCTAGATAAAGTAAAAGCAGCAGGTGGTAGATATGTTCGTCTTCCTTTCTTCACGGGTGCTAATTCAGTTCTCATTCCCATTTTTAACATGTCCTCCCTTGCTTTAAGGCCATCCTTAGACTTGCCTTTTATATTGAGTAATGTACCGATAACACTTTCAAATACGTTTTTTTCAATATGCATAACATCGAGAAAATGTCTCACGTACAAAGACTTCCAATATGGCAATTCAAAAAATATCGACCTTTTCTTCCACCCACCTTTCACAATCTTATGTGCAAAAGGCTTGCCAAACTCAGTACGCACATCTTTCACCTTTTCAAAAACTTGTTCACCTGACAATGCGGGTGGAGCTCTACGATGTTCGGTGTCTCCATTGAATGCTTTTCTCCACCCACGGTAATGATGTTTAGAATGTAAGAATCTACGATGACCGAGAAACACATTCTTCTGGCAAAGTTCCAATCGGATCGTATCGGTTCCGTCTTCACAAACAGGACACGCACGTTGACCCTTGATGCTATACCCAGATAGATTCCCGTATGCTGGAAAATCATTAATTGTGCCAAACAACATCGCCCTCAGATTGAAACTTTCTTTCCTATATCCATCATAAACCTCCACACCGTTCTCCCACAAAATCTTTAAATCTTCGATCAGAGGTGTCAAGTATACGTCTATGTCATTACCTGGTTGTTTAGGCCCAGAGATTAACATAGATAACATCATGTACTTACGCTTCATACATAGCCACGGAGGTAGGTTATAAATCATAAGAATCACAGGCCATGTGGTATGTGAAATACTTTGAAGACCATGTGGGTTCATTCCATCAGTAGATAATGCCAATCGAAGGTTTCTTGCTTCTGATCCAAACTCAGGATAATCATTATCAATCTTCGACCACTGTGGTGAATCAGCCGGATGCCGATACTTTCCATCGGTGATTCTTTCATCTGCATGCCAAGTAAGATGTCTTGCATCGGTTTCACTACGAAACATGCGCCTAAATCTCGGAATTATCGGAAAATACCATAAGACTTTTGCGGGAGATAATTTTTTCTTATATCGAGACAAACCGCATTTGGGGCACTCAGTTAACGTTGCATATTCGTTACGAAACAAAATGCAATCGTTAGGACAAGCATGTATCTTATCATAGCTCATGCCAATAGAGCACAACATTTTTTTTGCCTCATAGGTTCGATTAGGAAGAACATTATCATCCGGTAGCATTTCTCTCATAAGGGCCAACAACTCTGTGAAACTTTTATCCGACCATCCATTGCCCGCCTTTAAGTTGTACAACTTTAATACCGCAGAAAGTCTTGAGAATTTAGTGCAACCTTTGTACAACGGTTTCTCTGCATCGCTTACCATCCTCTCAAACATTTCAGGACAATCATGAAGATCTTCTTCCAGTGCTTCTACAATCTCTTCAACTCGATCACAATCATATGTTTCCGTGTCTTTGTCGTATGAAGCATAGGTCGTATTACTTTTTCCACTCGATTCAACATTCCCGTTAATTTTCTCACCATGAAATATCCAACACTGATAACTTTGATCAATTCCATGCCTCAGCAAATGCGATTTCAATCCATGTGCGTCAACCTTACCAATATAACAACAACGCAAGCAAGGACAATGCATTCGTCTGGGGTTTTCAGCGTGTTGAACAGCATACTTAACGAATTCCGCAACCCCACTCTCGTACTCTTTGGTCATTCGATCGGCACAGATCCATGTTTTATCCATGGTTTTCCTACTTATTTAAAAGAACACTCAATTAATGATAAATAAAATTTAAATATATTAGTTAAAATATTCAAATAATAGAAAAATTAATGGCATTTTTTAACTTGTTACCAATAAGTCTTTTTTATTTGTCCAATATCTCTATCACTCTTCACGATAAGTAAATTGTTCTTGTGGTCAACCTCCACGGTATAAAACCAAATTAAGATTCTGTAGCGTATCTTGTCAACTTCATAAGATATGGATAAAAGTATTTCTACCTCGCTCGTCATAAATCATCTTAGACATCAATTTCACTAAACAACAATTAGATGTGAGTAATCTTATACAGTCTTCTCCTCGTCCAATCTATGTCTCAGGTATAAATAAAATATCTAGTCCAACTACCTTGCAACTGTCTATTCTCTTTGATCTTTCACTTACCCCAGACTCCTGAATCCTAGGATACAAGGTGTAATATTAGCCCTCCATTCTAGTGAATAGCCTATCTAAGTGCAATAAAATCCTATGGCCTCCAACTACCAAGCTGTGAAAGTAACTCTTCACCCTTTCTTTGAAATCTTGTTTTGTGACCAAGATTTTTCCCTCTTTAAAAGTTCGAAGTTGTATCGATATTAACATTTCATTTAAAGGGAAGTTCCACATATACATATAACCATTTATCCTCCATATGGGTTCCTCACAAAATCAGCATTTGAAAACAAAAAAGACATAAAGAAAATATCATAAGATGATACCAAGAAAATTTGCAACACTAACAGAACATAAATGATATGTACAACTAAATGTATGTATAGACAAAAATCTATCACAATAAAATAAAAAGCATATAAAAAGATTGATCAAAGTTAAGAGGTGAAAGGCATTATAAAGACCAGTACTAAGAAGAATACCTTTTAAAAATGCTACAGCAAAAACCTCAAACAGCAGAGAAGCTAATACAGAGAACACAATAAACACCTGCATAAAGGGTGAATACAAGTTACATTCAAAATAGTAACTAGAAACATAAAAAAACATTACATCAGCCTGAACTTTGTTCTGAAAACATATATAGCGATGGCAATTATGAAACATTTTATGTCCTTGTTGAGAGATGGTCTAAAATCGTTGGATATTAAACAAAAAATCAACAATCTTTTGGTGTGTACTATTGCTTTAGTACATTATCATTGTGTTAGTACGAGTTTAATCTATGATGCATAAAAGTAGTGGATCCTAAAACATTTTCTCTAGATTTAGGTTTGATTAATTATGAAACATTTTCTTCTAACCTCTCTAGCAGCTACTTTAAGGTTAAACCTCTAAGAAGCCTCAATTGCAAATGCATATTCCTAAACTAGAAATACTTTAAAATCTCTTAACAAAGTTTATTCAAAGTCCTTTAACGTGAAACATCTAATTACAAGTATCAAAGTTCAGAACATCTAAATACACATATCACCATTAAGAAACACATTATATGGAATATCAAGACACTTGTTTGTGGCATCAATTGGAACAAAAACAATCAACAAAGAAACATTATATTTTCAACAATTTACAAGCTTCAGACAGTCACACACATTTTTCTGAAATAAATAAATAAATAGGCAAAATAAATAAATAAACTTAGCAGGACAAACTACAACAATAGCATACACATCAAGAACAATAGCAGTAACATGGCATGTTTTCTACTTAGTTCTTTCTCAAAGCTTATAAATAAACTCTTAAAAAACAAACATGTATCAAAACAATGGCAGGCTGGTCGCTGGTAGGTCGCTGGTAGGGTTTGTTCGAAGAAATGAAACAGAACAAATGAAAAAATGAAAAAATGAACATACCTCAATGAAGAACAGTAGAAACGATTGATTCTTTAAACACTTTCAAAGACTGAAACAAATGAACGAATGAAGGAAAACGATTGATTCTTTAAACGATTGAAGTTCGCTGTAATGGGGTTCGTTCGCTGGTAGGGTTCGTTCGCTGGGAGGGAAAACAAAAACAACAGAGAACGAAAATATAACTCTGAAATTTAATTTTAATAAGACCTTAGACAGCGCTTTTGAGGAAAGCGCTTTCTAAGATATGCCTTAGACAGCGCTTTCCAAAAGCGCTTTCTAAACCCCCCATTAGACAGCGCTTTTGGTTTTAAATTTTTTTTTAATTTTAAGACTTTAAACAGCGCTTTATCAAAAGCGCTGACTAAGGTATATATTTAAAAGCGCTTTCTATAAGCGCTGTCTAAGGGGGGGTCTTAGACAGCGCTTTCTAAAAGCGCTGTCTAAAACCCCCCCTTAGACAGCGCTTTCGTTATATTTTTTTAACATTTTCCGTGTTTTATTTTTATTTTAACCTTAGACAGCGCTTTCTTTTAAAAGCCCTGTCTAAGATGCGCTGTTAAAAAGCCTTTTTGGCGTAGTGAATATCAGACGATAATCTAAGAAACACAGACGAGCGCTTCAGGCAATGATACAGACGAATATCAGCCACTGGTACAGACGAGTACCAAAAATCCAACACAGACGAGCATTCGGAGCAACAATACAGACGAGTATCAGAGTGATTATCAAATCAACACATATGGATATCAGCTGATACAGACGAGTATCCCAAATAATGCAAATGAGTTTCAAACGGATAATAAACACAGACGAGTGTTGGGGAATGCAGACAAGCAATAAGTAGATATCAAACACAGACGAGCGTTGGGAAGTGCAGACGAGCAACAAAAATTACAACCATGGGCAACTGCTGGGGAAGGCAAACGAGCAGTACCAAAGTGGGAACACAAACGAATGTTGAGAAATACAGATGAACAACAATAAGGTATGAACATATACAAGTGTTGGGGAATGCAGACGAGCCAATATCAAACACAGACGAGTGTTGGGGAATATTTCAATGATGGTTGTATCTTAATCATGAAACTCTGCGGGGACTGACGATCTTCCAACACGGCTGGGGAGATGCTTCCTCAAATATCCCATGCTTAGGAAGAAAGTTTTGACAGTTAAACACTGTGGGGAATGGGCCTCCCACTGCTTCCTGGGTATACTCAACTTGTGGGAAAATGAATTACTTGGGAATTCTACCTGCTCCAACTCAGTTGGGGAAAATTCTGTTTGGGAGAATGTGACGCCATCCTGCAAAACCTACAACAACAGAAAACACATATGTGCCCCGGGAACTTGCATGGTATGATCTGTTCATCCATCGTCACCCGACACTCAAAGAGGATTTCAAATTTTTCCTTGCAATGTCAATTTCTCTTTAGAAAACAAATCACCATGTTTTAATACAATGCTATTTTTGCCAAAAATTCAGGACATTTTTGCAAGCAAAAGATAAACACAACACGACTTTTTGACTGAATATTCTTTTATTGAAAGGCCCCTGAATAGGCAAAGTTTCTACATCAGGAAGCAACTACCTGGAAAGAGGTAGCTACCATAAAATTGAGAAAAATAAACTATCCTAATGGCAATGGGCACGACATCCCAATGAGTTTCCTTCTTGCTATGACCAGCATGTCTTCAAAACTCTCCATTCTTGCCTTTGCTTTCTGAGAAAGATGAGGGGACTGATTCCTATCCTTCTGATATTGTCAGGTTGTACGAAACGATGACTTGGTTCAGATTACTCGGATCGCAGTTGTTCGCTTATTCCCTTGTTTTGCGTGGATCGCCCTTTCGGGTTTTCAATGCACCGAGATACCCTTTTTTGCCTGAGCTGTCCGATGTGGCTTTTCAACTCACCGGGTGTACATTTTTTTTATTTACTTTCCCTAAATTTTTCCCGAGCTTTTTATTCTGGTTTTAGCTCGCCGGGATGCCCTTTTCTTGCCTGGAATTTAATTATGTTTTTGTGTCCAGCAGGTCTTTTTATGCGAAGTATTTTTAAACTGCGTCCGAGTTAACAGGGGATTGGAAATCTTCCCTATCCATAGTAGTGAGCATCAGTGCTCCACCTGAGAAAACTTTCTTCACTATGAACGGTCCTTCGTAGTTTGGGGTCCAATTGCCCCTGTGATCTGAACCTGGAGGAATGATACTCTTGAGTACAAGCTTTCCTACTTGATACTCCCGAGTACATACTCGTTGGTCGAATGCTCTCTTCATTCTCCTCTGATAAAGCTGACTATGAAAGATAGTCGCCAATCCCTTTTCCTCAATTAAGCATAGCTAATTGTATCGAGCACGTACCCATTCAGCCTCATCAAGCTTCACATCCATCATCACACGCAATGAAGGAATTTCTACCTCAACAGGAAAAACTGCTTCCATACCATATACTAATGAGAAAGGAGTTGCCCCTGTTTACGTCCTGACTGAAGTTCGGTACCCATGCAGCGCGAATGGTAACATCTCATGCTAATCTTTGTAAGTGACAACCATCTTCTGCACAATCTTCTTAATGTTCTTATTTGCTACCTCTACCGCGTCGTTCATATTTGGCCGGTAAGGAAAAGAATTGTGATGTTGAATCCTGAAGTCCCGACACAGCTCTGCCATCATCTTGTTATTCAAATTAGAACCATTATCAATAATGATTCGCACGGGCACTCCGTATCTACAAATAATGTCCCTTTTCAAAAATCTGGCTACCACTTGACGAGTGACATTGGCATAAGATGCTGCTTCAACCCACATAGTGAAGTAATCGATCGCAACTAGAATGAAGCGATGACCATTTGAAGCAGTGGGCTCTATTTTCTCGATCATGTCAATGCCCCACATAGAAAAGGGCCAAGGAGATGACATGACGTTGAGCGGGCTGGGAGGAACATGCACCTTGTCTGCATAAATCTGGCACTTGAGGCACTTTCGGGCGTATGAACAACAATCTGCATCCATTGTCATCCAATAATACCCCGATCTCAACAACTTCTTAGCCATGGCATGCCCTCCTGCATGAGTACCGAAAGATCCCTCGTGGACTTCCTGCATTAACAGGCTTGCTTCGTGTCTATCCATGCATCTGAGCAAAACCATGTCAAAGTTCCTCTTATACAAAACCCCGTCTATATTTAAGAATAAGCTAGCAGCAAGTCGTCTTAAGGTCTTCTTGTCGTTGGATGATGCCCCAGCTGGGTATTCTTGCTTTTCCAAGAAGAGCTTGATATCAAAGTACCAAGGTTTCTCATCAGACACGACGTCTACAGAGAAAGCATAAGTTGGTGCGTCAAGCCTGGAAAAGTCAATCCTGGGCACATAATTCCAACACAAGACTTTGATGGATGAAGAAAGAGTAGCCAATGCATCAGCAAATTGATTCTTATCTCGTGGTATATACTGAAGCTTAACCGTTGTGAAGAACGCCAATAGTTTTCTGGCATAATCCCTATAAGGAATTAAATGTTCTTGATGTATATACCACTTGCCGGTAATCTGATTAATAACGAGGGTCGAATCTCGGAATATATCGAGGGTCTTAATCTGAAAATTAATAGCCCCCTTTATTCCCATTATGCATGCCTCGTATTCCGCTTCATTGTTGGTGCAACCAAAAGTAATTTTGGCAGCGAAGGGAAAGTGAACACCTTCAGGAGTGATAAGAACAACACCAACTCCACGTCCGTTGATATTGACTGCCCCATCAAAAATAAATTTCCATTTGGATTCAGGGTCTGGCCCCTCCCCCGGAAGTGGTTCCTCGCAATCTTTTGCTTTGAGGTATATGATGTCCTCATCAGGGAAATCAAACTTCATTGGCTGATAGTCATCCTCGAGAGGTTGCTGTGCAAGGTAATCTGACAATACACTTCCTTTGATGGCTTTCTGAGAAGTATATTGTATGTCATACTCTGTTAAAATCATTTGCCACCTTGCAACCCTTCCGGTTAACGCTGTTTTCTCAAAGATATACTTGACATGATCCATTTTTGAAATTAGCAGTGTGGTATGGGTCAACATATACTGTCTCAGTCGGCGAGCAACCCATACCAAAGCGCAGCAAGTTTTCTCGAGCAGTGAGTAACGGGATTCACAGTCGGTGAACTTTTTGCTAAGGTAATAAATAGTGTACTCTTTTCGACCAGAATCGTCATGTTGGCCTAGAACACACCCCATTGACCCTTCTAGCACAATCAAGTACATGATAAGTGGCCTTCCTGGAACTAGAGGCATCAGAATCGGAGGTGTCTGCAAATATTCTTTTATTTTTTCAAAGGCTCTTTGACAGTCCTCATTCCACCTGACCGTTTGCTCTTTTCTTAGCAATTTGAATATTGGCTCACACGTGGCAGTTAGATGAGATATAAACCGAGAAATGTATTTCAATCTCCCCAAAAACCCGCGCACTTCTTTTTCTGTTTTCGGTGCAGGCATATCTTGTATTGCTTTTACTTTTGCAGGATCCACCTCGATTCCTTTCTGACTAACAATAAAACCCAACAATTTTCCGGAATGCACCCTGAAAGTGCACTTGTTTGGATTCAACCTCAGCTTATACTTTATCAGTCTATCAAACAGCTTCTTGAGATTGACCAGATGCTCTTCTTCGTCTCGTTGGAAATCATGTCGTCCACATAACATTCATTCTTCTTGTGTATCATGTCGTAGAACAATGTAACCATAGCCCGCTGATACGTTGCCCCGACGTTCTTCAAACCAAAGGGCATCACCTTGTAGTAAAATGTACCCCACGGGGTAATGAACGTTGTTTTCTCCATGTCTTCCGGTGCCATCTTAATCTGATTATACCCGGAGAAGCCATCAATGAATGAAAATACCGAGAATTGAGCGGTGTTATCTACCAGCACATCAATGTGAGATAATGGAAAATCATCCTTCGGACTTGCTCTGTTTAGGTCACGATAATCAACGCACATCCGAACTTTGCCGTCTTTCTTTGGTACAGGCATAATGTTAGCTACCCAAGGTGGGTAACTAGTTACGGCAAGGAATCCGGCATCCCACTGCTTTTGAACCTCCTCCTTGATCTTCATCGCCATGTCAGGACGAGTTCTTCTCAGCTTTTGTTTCACAGGAGGACAGTCTTCTATCAATGGTAGCTTATGCACAACAATGTTAGTATCTAGCCCTGGTATATCTTGATATGACCAGGCAAAGATATCCACATATCACGTAGCATACCAATCAACTCTTTCTTTACCTTGGCCTGCAGACTGGCCCCAATCTTTATCTCTTTCTTCACATCTTCAGTTCCGATGTTGATGATCTCTATCTCTTCCTGATGAGGCTGAATGACTCTTTCCTCTTGTTTCAACAACCTGACCAATTCTTCCGGGAGTTCACAGTCTTCCTCAACCCCTTCATCAGCTTGGTAGATAGGATTGTCGAAGTCATGCATGGTCATAGCAGGAACGCTATCACTAGAATCCGGATGATCAACACTGCACAGATGATGTGCTTATTTTAGAATCTATTTGTTTTTTTCCAAAAGAGACGCAAACACATAAACAAACGAAAAACACATTGCCATTTATTTTTTTATTTTTTTATTTTTTTGTGAAAAATTTAAAACGAAAGAAAGATAACACAATTTACTTGGAAAAATGTCCTTTATTTCATGGTAAAATATTAAATGCATCAAAAGCATGGTGGCCCTACAAATGGGTCTGTGCACCTTGGGTAGAGTGCAGGATTGACAATGCAGCATGATAAAAAGGAAACAAGTAAATTACTTTGGTTGCTAGGTAACTTGAACGATGTCTTCAGCAGACCAGTTCTTGAGCTCCTCCCCTGGTGCACACGGGTGAATCCAGTTATCCCAGTTGCAGTCATTGTCTCCTTCTTCGCTTGTTGCACAGATGTGGTTGCGATCGAGCAATCTGGCGCTTGTGAAAGTTATGGCTTTACCACTTTGAGGCCAGTTGGAACCATCAGGCTGATAACCAAGCCCAAACTTGTCATCTTTCTTCTCTAGTTCTAGCAATTTGCCCCAGCCCTGGGCGCTTCCAGATTGAACCACTTCCTTGGCCTGCTTGTAAGAGTGAATGGAGGTCCCTTCTTTCTCATTGTTTCTCTCTGCTGGAGCCAAAATGCTGACATTAACCGCTTCGAAGGCCTGACACAACGTTTCATGGATCTCTCCGTCCATCTCTACGTACTTGAAAGTTGATAGGTGGTTCACAAAGATATCTTCTTCCCCACACACAGTGATTACTTGGCCATCAACCACATACTTCAGCTTTTGATGCAAAGTGGAGGTTACTGCTCCTGCAGCATGGATCAAAAGACGTCCCAGCAAGCAACTATACACAGGCTGAATATCCATGACGTAGAATGTGCTCTTGAACACTTGAGATCCTATCTTCACAGGTAACTCAACTTCTCCGAACACGGACCTTCGGGACCCATCAAAAGCTTTAACTATCAAATCACTGGGTCGCAAGACGATGCCATCGACATTCAACTTCATTAAGGCTTTCTTCGGGAGTACATTAAGAGAAGAGCCTGTGTCAACCAGGACATGTGACAAAACAACCCCCTTACACTCCATAGTAATATGCAGTGATTTGTTGTGATTGCGGCCTTCAGTAGTAAGATCTCTATCTGTGAAGCCCAACATGTGGCTTGCATTCACACTGCCCACTACAGCCTCCAGTTGATTAACAATTATCTCCCGAGGAACGTATGCCATCTGCAACACTTTCAGCAAGGCTTCTCTATGAGCTGTAGAATACATCAGCAAAGACATAATTGATATTTTGGACGGCGTCTGATTCAACTGTTCAACCACCTTATAATCACTCTTCTTTATTATCTGCATAAATTCCTCCACTTCTTTCTCAAAGGTACCTTGTCCAGCAACAAGAGTTGTCGTTTCTTCGGTCGCTACCTGCTTTCCTTTAGCCTTTGCAGCAACTTCGGCTTTAGGATCTCCTCTCAGAACTTGAGGAGCAAAAAGACGACCACTTCTTGTAAAACCACCAACCCCTCCGACATTCACCACAGTCGGGTCAATCGTTACTGCCTTACTCTCGATCTTCTGTCCTTCCACATACACATCTGAACCATAATTCCATGGGATAGCTTTATCATCAGTATAAGGAACAGGTCCGGGAACAGTAATAGTAACAGGACTGACTTCTAGAGCATATATAGTCACAGACTCCCTCCTGGCAGGCATTTCAGCTGGATCATAGTAGATTGTTATGGTGGACACACAATCACCTCCATTATCAACTTTATCAAACTACAACGACCCCTCATGAATCAAATACTGCAGCCCCACCTTCAAGTCTTCACAGCCGTTCACTGAACTCAAACACTTTTCACAATCAGAACCACATCCTGGAAACACTTGTCCTTTTAACAGTCTTTCCTTCACAACCAGCAAGGAAGTATTCACCTCTTCTACATTCAGAATCAAACTTAACTTCTCACTACTGTCAACAACATTTATTCTCGCCCCTCCATGGTTTGGAATAGGGTTTTATGTAACATTAGGCGGTGGTGCGAAGTTAATCGCCTTTGAGTCGATCAAATCTTGAACTTAATGTTGTAGTGCCCTACACTTCTCAGTTGAGTGCCCGGGTGCCCCTGAATGGAATGCGCATCTAGCATTGGCATCGTACCCCACTGGAAGCTCTCTAGGTGGAGGTGGTGCTAATGTCCTCAGTTGTATCAAGTTCAGGTCTAGCAACCTCTACAGCAGTGCAGTATATGTCATGGGGATTGCTTCAAGCACCCTATTAGCCGGACGAGCTTGTCTCGGTTGATAAGGTCTTTGCTGATAATTGTTACGTTGTGGTTGTTGCTGTTGTTGTTGTTGTGGAGTCTGTACCTGCTGCACGGGACTAGAAGGGATAGTGACAACTTCCACTTGCTCATATGATCTTCTATATCCTCGGCCCCGTCCTCGGCCATACACAACATTGGTTTCACCTTCTCTCCTTCTCGGAGGCCCATTGAAAGTTTTTCTTACACCGCTCGAGCTACTCGCACCGGTGTCCTGAATCTTCCCCATTTTTAACAGAGTTTCGACCCTTTCGCCTGCTATTACTATATCATTGAACTTGGTAGCTGAACAAGACGCCAACCTTTCGATAAACACCCCTTGCAATGTTCCCATGAACATATCAGCCATCTCATTCTCCAGCAAAGGTGGTTGTACTCTGGTAGCATGCTGACGCCACCTTTGAGCATACTCCTTAAACCCCTCCTTAGTATTTTGAGACATGTTTTGCAATTGGGTGCGGTTTGGAGCCATGTCCAAATTGTACTGGTATTGCTTTACGAACGCCTCTGCCAAGTCTTTCCAGCTCTTAATGTTAACCCTACTCAACTTCATATACCACTCCAAGGAAGCCCCCACCAGGCTATCTTGGAAGTAATACATCCATAAGTTCTCGTCATCAGTATGGGCAGCAATTCTTCCCACAAAGGACTGGAGGTGAGTCTTTGGACACGCTGTGCCGTTGTACTTCTCGAAAGTAGGAATCTTGAACTTGTAAGGGATTCTAACCCCTGGAACCAAGCCCAAGTCAGTAATATCGAACCCTAGGGAGCTCTGAGATTGAATGGCCCTGATCTGCTCAGCCATCTCTTCAAACTTTCTGTTCATTTCAGCCCCTTGGCCTTCCGCTTCATCCAGCAAAGTAAACTGTTCGTCTTGACCATCTATCTGTACGTTGTTCAGTCCATAATTGATAATTGTGACCCCTGGCTGTGCCACATGGATTTCAACTTGACGGGCGCCAGCACCGTTGCGATTACCTCCATCAACAGCCCCATGGTTCCTGGCTTGACTATTTTCCACCATCTCATGTAAATGTTCCTGATTCTGACCCATCCCTGCCATAAGGGTCATGAAATTGTCCATTCTCAATCTCAAGTCAGCTAAATCAGCCTGCATTTGATCCATCACTCTTTCTCTGTTGACTCTTGTGGGATATCTGTGTACAATCGGCTGTTCTCGAACCTTCCTGGGAGCTATAGTGCCTGAAAGGACAAAAACATTAGAAATTGAAGAACTACCTACAAAACAAACAAACACGTTATATGCATGCAATGTAATTATTCATGTTTCCAAGTTTTAGGCATTTATGTGCCCCAATTCTGGTATTTGCTCCAGATAACCACTTTGAGCATTAATTTTCAGACTTTCCCTTTGAAGAGTGTTTAGATCTTAGCAGTATCAGACAAACAAGCTTTGCATATTCAGAAATGGTAATTTGAATATTAACACTGCATAACAAGGATAACCCACTGCCAGCCAAAAGTTAGAACACAAACAAAATTCCCCGGAGGGTTACAAGTTAATACATGAACCAAATACAAAAGATAAAGCAAGACTCCTACAACAAGTCTGTAGGTAGTCTAAACAACAATGAAGAAAATCTAAACTAAAGACCCAAGTTCTTTTGCAGTTGTCCTGCTCTTCTTCACACCTGCTCTCAGCTTGAGCTCTTCAATCTCCTTTAGTGCCTCTTCCAAGGCCATCTGGCTCCGTGCCAACTGTTGGGTCTTTTCCCTTCGTATGTTGTGGACCTGTTCCACTTCTTCTTTCTTGAAGGCCATCTGTACCTCGAAAAACTCTTCTTTTTCTTTATACTTCTTCTGCTCCTGTTCCCTTTGGCCTTGCAACCAAACAATAGACTGGCGAGTTTCTTTAAGAGTCTTCAGAGTCTTCTTATGCTCTGCTTCTCTTTTAGATTCCATCAGACCCAATCTCTGAAAGTGAGCTTCTCTTCCAACAAACTATTTCTCTTTAGCTTCCAAGGAGGCTTGCATCTTCTGTAGCTTTCCCTCCACTTCATTTTTGGCACGATTGGCAAGATGGTACAAGTTGACCATTTCAGCATTCTCTATCCGGACTTCGTGCAGCTGAGCTTCCAGTTTCTTATATTCTTCAAGAGAGACAGTACTCTGACATGGCACTTCTTTAGGATATAATGGAGCTTCCACTGAGAATGGCATGAGCACCTTCTCTACATGTTTCTGCAACCATGTAGCAAAAGGAGGATATGTCTTGGGATATACTCTTCCAAAATCCTTCTTATCTTTCTTCACCCTGTGAGCCCAAGCTTGAGATGCTTGTATGACCAACTCTTTGTTTCCCTCCACAGAAAAGTACAAAGACCCAGCTAAATCTTCCATATTTGGTGGATCTCTTAGAGGATAACCAAATTGCTTACTGGCTAATGTTGGATGATAACTGATCACCCCCTTTCTTCCTAGCAAAGGCACTCCAGCAAATCTTCCACAACTGACCAACAACTCTTTTCCCAGCAAATCTCTGTCATATCCCCAAGCTATATCCTCAGAAGTTAGCCCCATCAGCCTCCTAGACCACCTCCATTCATCTCTCATTTCCTTGAAAGAGTCTGACTTTGGCAATTGCCTAGCAAACCACTCAACAAACAATGAAGCACAACAGCCCACTGGTCCACCTCTGCCTTTCTCATTCCGGTAATGAACGTTGTAGTAGAAATCTCCCAACAAAGTTGGCACAGGATTGCCTTTAGCAAATATGGAGATCACTTCCAAGCTCACAAATTCCTTTTCTCCCGGGAAAAGACTAGACCCATACACCATCAAAGCCAGCACAGCACCAAAGTCTCCCCACTTACCCTCTTTGGGATATTCTTCAGCCTCTGGTATAAGCACATTCCAAGGGAGTCCTCTGCCTTCACTGTCCTTCAAAGCCTTCTTGACCTTAGCAACTGGTAAACGACAGACTCTGGATATGTCTTCTTCCTTGAGAACCACCTCAGACCCATAGTTAGGCAAAGTATCTCTGACCGGAACACCCAAAATGCTGGAAATCTCCTTCAAGGTAAGAGCCAAGATGTAATCTGGAAATACAAAACACCGCAACAAGGGATCATAAAACTGAAATAGAGTGTGCAAGCTATCCTTTTGGTCTGCAGTAGGTTTGTCCATGTACTTCAATATCTGACCATATCTCTTTCTGAAATTCCCCAAGACTTGGTCATTCATGAGCCCTGCTAATTTCTGAACACTCTTGACCTCTGGTTGAAGAAAAGTATAATGAACATTCTTTTTCCTTATGATTCTCTTAACATCTGCCATATAGAGAGCTTATAATTACCA
Source organism: Lathyrus aphaca (assembly GCA_963966055.1). NCBI lineage: Eukaryota > Viridiplantae > Streptophyta > Magnoliopsida > Fabales > Fabaceae > Lathyrus > Lathyrus aphaca. The sequence continues at coordinate 393,020,814 of OZ014519.1, read as the reverse complement.
GAACTGGGTGCTAGACTGTGAACAATAACCTGAAAAAAGGGAAACACAAATAGTTAATGCAAGAATGACGCAATGCAAATGCAATGCAGGCATATGATCAATTTGGGACCATCTGGATACTGAACACTGGATATTAGGACCCTCTGAACAACTGAAAACCAAGATCCTTTGAGCCATAACCCTCTGATAGAAACTCTCAGAATCATAAGACCAAGAAATCCAGAATCATAAGGACCAAATCATAACAAGGACCACACTGATAATGAGGGTATGTAGAGGCCAAGGGTTCCTGCAAACCTGTAAACCCCTCCCAATCTCACTGGTATGCTCCGGGTCAAACATCACGAACTCTCAAAGCCGAATAGCAATAATACTTTCACCATTTCCGAGAAATGGCTCATGACCAGATCAGGGAATCGGTTTGGTATTATATACTACGCAGGGAGGCCTCAGCTGAGTCCGGGAAAACAAGGTCATCCTATGTAAGTCCCAGGTGGGCCCTCGGATGCGAATGTGTTTGCCAGAAAATGTGGTCTGCCACTGTCATCACTAAAGAGGGATGTTTCCACAAGATTCTCAATGATCGGTCCCCAGTTGCACATAACTGTCAAGGTTATGAAATGAAAGAGGAAGATCCCCAAATCAAGACATTTCCAAGACGGTCGCAAATCTGGGCGTGGAACTCACTAATACCCCCATGACAAGATCTCATGAGGCCAAAGTGGAACCACTCTAAGTCCTAAGGTGCACTTGAGCCGTGGTAATGAGCTCATCTCTCAGAAACAGTATCACCCAAGCCCACCAAACAGAAAATCCAGTCCAGACAGTCCAGTATAATATATGATGCAGAAAATAAATACTGAAAACTATAAATAAAGCTATAAATAAACTGTAAATAAACAACAGTAAAATAAACACGCAACGACAAACAATCAACACACAAAGAAACAGAAACATGCAAGCGCTAGGAGAGACTCACAGGGGAACCAGAGATTCTGGGTTCGATCCCCAGCAGAGTCGCCAGCTGTCGCTGCCTGGATTTCCATCCTGGTACAAACGCGAAAGTGGCGCAGAAAATGGTAGAGTCGCCAGCTAGGAATTTTTATCCCGAAGGAACAAGAATGGTAATGCTACACAAACCAGAAGAAAAGAAAAGGAAGGACATGGATCCTGCGAACCAAAGAGACTGAGTTCGGGAGTCGGTTACGACTGGGAAGGTATTAGCACCCAGATCATCCGCCGTACCCGACGGGATCCATGCTTGCAAAGAAACTGTTTCAAAGGGTGAATAAATGAAAGTTGCCGCAAAAAGAAAGAACTGGAACTGGAGAAAGGAAAATAAAAGGGAACTGAAAAAGAAATGAAAAGGAAAAATGTAGGGAAAATAAAGATTGTGCTCGAACGGGCCCTACCCTGCTGCCTACGTACCTCATCTGGACATGAGGATCAGAGTCGTCGTAGTTCCCCTAACTAGGGGTGGAAAGTATTGCTTGTGTATTAAGGATTGAACTGCCTATGTCAATGCTCAGGTGTTGCAGGCTCGGACGACGAGTGCGTTACCGTCTTGCAAAATGACAAGTAGGAGTAAGTTCGTACAATGAGAGTGAAGGTGATGAAAAAAGAAGTCCCGAAGGAGAGACGTTTATTGTTTGTCCAGTGTTTTTTAGAATCTTTGATGAGTGTGTCACAAGGAAGTGAACTCAAACTCTTTTCCATGGAATGTGCACTTGTCACTACATTCCAAGATGGAATAATAGAACAAGCACACTCAAGTAAGGAGAAGATCCCCAAAACTTGAATCCAGAGACTGGGGCTTAGGCTCACTAACTCATTAACTTATTAAGTGTTTTTGTATTTTTGATTGAAGAAGTGTTTTTTATGATTTTCTTGGTGAAGATGGTATCCTGATCAGACTTGTGCATCACAAGACAAGCTTGTACTATCCCAAGATGGGAAGACTACAAGTGTCTCATGGAATAAGACTATTGCTCAAGATATCACTTCAATCCTTGTTAAATGTCTTTTTGGGGTTTTGAGATGAGAAGAGAAGAGAAACAAAAGGATCACAAAGGTAAAAGTCTAATGGGGGGACTAATGAATCCTAATTGTTATCATGCAAGGTAATCCTAAGTTAGTGAGGTTTACTATCCTAAAGAAAGAGAAAAAAGAAGAAAAGAAAGAGAAGAAAAGAAGAATAGAAGAGGGAGAAAGTAAGGCCTAAGCCCCAACAATCACAAGAATAGTATCAATGAAGAAAAGATAAGAGATAAGACTTGGAGATGTGGGAATCACATCCACACCTCTCACTTACCAAAGCCCCTGAAATGGTTAGTGACACAAGAAAAAATGCAACACAAAATGAACATAATGTCAAACCAAAGTCACACAACCAGAAGTGAAGTCTTAATCACAAATGCCAAATGCAAATTCAAAGTATAAGAATGAAAAAGAACTACACAACTCAACATGAAGCATTATGAATCACCAAGACAAAACAAAGTAAACATGAGAAGATACAAAGCAAAATAGTCAAAGCAACACCACAAAGTTCAAGACCAAAACCCTAACATGTTAAGAAAGTGCCTAAGGATCACATGAGATGAAGAGAAGAAGTGCACATACTCAAGTACTTACATCATGAAAAGCAAAGAAGCAAAGGAAATGAAGTGAGCATGCATAAGTGTGAATGAACTTCAAGAGCAAACAAACACAAACTTTTCCAAGGCACAAACATCAACTCAAGACCAGAGGGGTATCAACAACCTAAGGAGGCTCTAAAAAACTTAAAGAAGTTGGCACAAGTGCCCTTCTAACCTAAGGAGTGACCATATGATCCAAAAGAAGCAAAAGGGAACAAGCAAGGAACAAAAATTCAAATCAATTCAAGTACACATCCAAAAATTCCACCAACATGCACAAATGATCTTCAATCATACCATATCAACATGCCAAAAGGAGAGAATCAAAATCAGAAGCTTAGCCATTCAAATGAGGGTTCAAACATGGATTAGGGTTAGAAAGCTTCATGCACAAGTTAGAGACCAAAATCAATTAAGAAAACTTCTAAAAATCAGAACAAAAATCATCAACAAACTACATCTCATCATGAATCTAGAGCAAAAAGAATCATTTTAAAAGTCACATTAGTAATCAAGATAGAAAATGAGGAGGCTGGGTGCAAATAGCAAGCAATTCAGTTCATTCCAAATGGGCCTTCAACGCAGGGGGTGGGGATAGCAGGGTAAGCCCACTGGCTTCAGCGCAACTCACAATAATTAATATGGAAATTCAATTAATTTAGGATTAATGACAAACCAATTGTAAACACCCCAAATTTGCCCTCACCCATTCACATCATGGCTTGTGATCATTTCATATGCATAAACTCAATCATAGCATCTCATATCACATTCTTGATTCACTGCATAGATTCAAAGTCATCTGCATCTAGGGTTTGTGATCTGAGCAATCCAAGAGCTTCTTGAGCCACTCCAAAGGTCAGCAATCACTTCAAAGAGGCCTATGTGTGTTCAAGTATCATATTGAATCCTCTCAAAGTCAAGAATGGCAAAGAATCACAAGAACTGGAAATGGTGTGGAGGCAGAGCCAGGCTTGACTGCACAAATGACCTAGAAATAGGGTTTTGGTTTCAAAGGCCATAACTCCAAATTTTTTGGTCATTCTTGTTTCTATTGGTCTCCATATGGTATAGGGAGTATGCATATCAATTTTCATGAAGAAATTCCATGGGGAAGTCATCTGATCAAGAGTTGACTTTTCAAGCAAGTCAGTGCAAAATCAGGGCATCTGAGACCCTCAATGACCCAACCAAAGGGTGTTCTTCATCATTTTGATTGTATATGATCTTTATTTGATCATGGAAGATGTTGGAAGTTTACAAAATTGAAGAATTTCAAGTCTTTTGCAAAGTTGACTTTTTGGGAAAGTTTGACTTTTAATGAAATTGTCATTTTAGGCAACTTTTTCAACCTTTACTTTTTGATTCAAAAAAGCTTCAAATGGAAAAACTTTGGTCATGAAAGTTGTAGAATGGATCATTCCCTTTTCAAAAAGTACAAGAACATGACCTAATTCATTTTGGATCAAAAGTTATGACTTGTCAAAGTTGGCAAAAATCACTAAATTTCAAGTTATGCACCAAAGAGGCAAAGTTGCAAATTCACTTCTCAAGGCAAATTTAGTCATCAAATGCATTTCTAAACTTCACCACATGATCATACAAGTCCTAAAAGTCAGATTGCACCCAAGGAATCACATGTTTTATGGCCTATGGATCAAGATTTTTTTCATAAGGATCAAAAGCAAGGCAAGTTGCAAAACTCATCATAGTTTATCATCCACTTGCTGGCTAGCCTGCTGAGCCACCCTAGGCATATCCCCTCATCATGCTGCGCAGGACACACCCTTTGTCCTTGGCTAAAAAGTAGCCCATACTTCTCTTACACCAACTTTGACATTTTGGCAAAAGGACCCATACCAATCAATAAAGCACACATCACATCTTCTGACCAATCCCAATAGTTTATACAAGCCAAAAGCAAGCCAAAGCAACAGGAGAGCAAGCCTGAAACACTCCATAACTCAGCATTCTCATTTTCACTTTCATTTGCAAGAGCCTTCGAAACTCATCACACAGGCCACAAACACACAAACAAACTTCACAGAACACATCACCACATCCTCCTGATCATTTCCCTGCCTTCATCCACCCTTGAAACCTCACATAAACCAGATACGATTTCTGCCCCCCTTTGAACAGAACTCAAGCAAACTCTCAAACCATCCATTGCAAACTTCAAACAAACCTTGCAAGCTTCTTAGGAGGATCAGTGGAGTAGATTTGAGCCAAAGAAACAGCCTGAAAGCTCTGGAATCGAAAACTCCATCTCAGGTATCATCCAAAAACATTTTTTCAGAACTTGTGTTTTGAGTTACAAACTGATTCTATGTGATGTGCTGATCATTTTAAGCTTTGAATCATTGAAAATGGTTGCGTGTGTAGGATGTATTTGATCTCTGAAAATTCTGTTTTGTTTTCCGTTTTGATTCGTGTCTCATGATTCAGTGGAAATGAATGGATTTTAGGGTGGGGTTTAGGTTTAGTGATGATTAATGTTTGATTCTGGAGAGTTTGGCACGTTTTCATGGCATATTGAGAGAGATTGGAAGATGAGATAGCCGGAGAAGACAACCGGAACAGTGTTCCGGTCGCCTGAGAGTGATTAGGGCAAGATTAGGGCTTAATCATTTAATTAGCCAAGTTTGAATTTCCACCCTTGGATGTGGCGCCAAGTCCACTCCCGTGCGTGTGAATTTGAATCTGGACCCTTAGATGTGCATACTTTTCCATTTTCAGTTTATTTTCATTTTATTTTTCAATTAATTTGATTTGTTTTCTCCATTTAATTTAAAATAGCAAAACCTTTTCAAAAATTCTGAAAATTTATATACAAACTTTTATTAATTTTCAGAAACCAAAAACATTTTTATTTTTATTTTTTGCATTAAAAAATATTTTTAAATCATTTAAAAGTTTATTTTTAATTAATTAATGAGAATTAATTAATTAAAAATACTTTTAGGTATTTAAAAATCACCAAAAAATTCATCAAACCTTTAAAATCATTTAGAAACATTGTCCAACCCTCAAACCAAATTTCTTTTTTGATCTTGATGTCTTTTGAGAATTTTTCATGGAATTAAAATCATTTCAAGGCATTATTTTGATCCAAACTTCAAAAAATCATTTCTGCCTAACCATTGAGAGTTGGACTTTGATTCTTTTTGAATTGCATTTTGTTTAGCATGTAGTTTGTGAGATTAAATTGGCATGATTTGATCTTTCATTTTCAATTTGTTTGGCATTTTTCTTGTTAAGGTACCCTAAAACCCTAGGAAACTTAGAAAATTCATAAATTACATTAGGTTAAGAGTTGAAACCTCTCCTTTGGGCAGTGAGTTAGTATAGGTTTAGGTTTGCTTTGAGTGCATTTTTAATTTTTTATCTTGATGTTTGCTTCTGATTTTGGTTTTTGTTTGATGCATTGATCATAAACCCTAATTTGGGCTTCCTTTTGCATTCATCTTGCATTTGCTTGCATACCATGACTTGCCATTGCATTTTATGCATCCATTTGATTCATTAGACATATTAAGATATATGAGAAGCATGTTTGGTCATTGCATCATGTATTTGCCATGTTGTATGTCATTTACATCTCATAACTTTTCATGTGTGTGCATGGTTCTAAACTTGCTCCATTTGCATCCATTTGTTCATGTGATCATCCCCATGCCTTGTTTCATGTTTGAATCATTTCATAGCATCATTATCATCTCATATATGCTTCTGGTTTTGGTTTGCATCATGCCATTTCATCCCATTTTGCATTGCATTGCATTCCTTTCACTAACTTTTCAGGTGGTAAGCAACTTTGAGAAGTGAATTTGCCTTCACTTCTCACATTTCCTTTTCTCTTATGCATCATTGCTGCATTTTGTTATGAGTTTGAGATTGAGCTTGATCTTTCTTCTTCTTCTTACTTTCTTTCTTCAAGTGACTTGACTTCTTAAATGAAGCAAGTTACTTTGCTTCTCCTGATCCTTTCATCTGCTTCCTGGTGGTTCCATTGAAGATTTCTCTTGTAAACCTCACAAACCTTAGGAACAACCAAGCATGACAATGATTAGGGTTTTGATTAGTCTCCCCACTTAGTTTTACCTTTGTGTCTCTTTGAGTCTTCTCTCCTCATCTCATAATCAGGGACTAAACCCTAAAGGCTTTAAGGCTTTGTGATTAAGCTTATGCCTGCATCCTTCTATTAGGATGGAGTGTATAACTTTAATCCTAAGTGTTAAACCCTTAATGTGTTTAACTCCTTTAATCAATTCATCTCATAATCATCAAGACATTAAACTTGTAACTTGGGCCTTGCATTAGGGTTCTAATTCTTCCTTAACTGGTTAAGAAGGACTAACCCTAGTGTTAATGGACAAGTCCCCCTCAAGTTGTCTTACAAACCCCTAAAAATCACTTCATCATCTTATCATTAACTAAAATCCACTTAATAAAGGCTTTGTTTTGTCATGAGTTTAATCCCTAATCATGGATTAAGCTGAGGAGCTTTCCTCAGCTTAAACATTCTCATCTATTATCCTTCTATTAGGATGGTGTAATGAGTCTGTTTAATCCCTGATTATGGCTTAACCTCATTACTTAACACTAAACAAAAACACCAAAAACATCTAAATAATCACAAGTAGGTTAATGATCTTAATTCTACATCATGGTGATTAAGTGTGAGAAGCTGACTTCACACTTAAGGTATTCTCATTACCCCTAATCAGAGGGAAGATGTGATGAGTTTACTAAATCCATTGTTTTAGACTTAAGCTCATTAACTTATGACAAACTTTCAAAAGCAATAAAAGACTGAAAACACAAAAACAAACAATAGTCGTCTCCTCCGGGATTCTTTTCTCATCATCTTCACTCACAAACGAGAACTGGCTTCTTCCGTCTAATGCAAGACAGTTAGCATCTGTGCCAGACAGATCATACACTTGAGCATAGGCAAGTAAGCAGTTCACAAGTCAATTCATCTTTCAGTCTCTTTGGTTCGAACTACGGTGTTCTGACTTCCTCATTGCACGAGAGGATACGTAGGCATAACTTAACAGTTATCGAACAAAAGTCTCTGTATATTCCCCCTCTTTCTAGCTCCATTCTTTTAGCCTCATGATCCTGAGCAATTCATTCTCATTCCTACACTGACACATCATTTATACACTTTCACTTCCTTTACACTGACACCTGTACATCCTTTTCCAGCTATTTTATACACAAATTGCACTGACACTACCCCTTTAAAACACAAATCTTCTAAGCGTGGATCCCGTCGAGTACGGCGGACAATCTGGGTGCTAATACCTTCCCAAGTTGTAACCAACCCCCTTTCTTAGTCTCCCTGGTTCGCAACCGTCTTATCCATCTTTTTATAGGCTTATGCAGCATTGCCTTTCCTCCGGGATAAAATGCCTAGCTGGCGACTCTATCCATCTCCAGTGAGTTCACGACTGTGTGTTCTCATTGTCCCTTTCGCCGACCGTTCGCGTCTGTATCCTATCTGACCTAGCTTCATTTAGTGGGAGCGACAACTTGGCGACTCTGCTGGGGACCCTTATATTGCAACCAGGGCTTCTGGTTCTTTTTGTGGGTTCCTCCTAGCGCTTGATTGATTTGTGTTTACTGGGGTGTTATGTGCTTATTTGTGTTTATATATGTTTTATTTTTTGCTTTATGTACAGTTGTTTATCTGCTTTCTTTACTGCCTTACATATATCATACTGTCATGCTGTCTGGCTGGATCTGGTTTGTTTGCTTTGGTGGGTGGGTGTTCCATTGAGAGTTAAGGTCCTATACTTGGGACCTGAGTGACACCTAGGCTAGAGTGAATCATATTCTTTCCCATTCCATCTCGGTCTGGTGTGGGAATATGAAACACGGTTCAGATATGGGTTTCTTCTTGAGAACTCTGTGTTGCAGATTTCCTGCAGTGCTAGGGCTATCTGGGAAGCCTGCTAAGTCTGGATGACCTTTTAGTATTGACCTTCAGAAACTGAGGTGAATTAGAGGAGGAACTTTTATGGTTATTGTAAACACTGTACCTCCGGGTTAGAAGTGTTTACACTTCTCATAACTGATCCAAGTCTGGGGATCCTTGTTTTAGAACACTACCTGTGAGGGGTTTGGGCTGTTTACAGGTTTGCAGGCACCTTGACTTCAGAATACCCTGTTACTTTGACTTGATTAAGAATACTTCATGTTGGAACAGTTCTTGTGATTCTAAAACCCTGGACATGTGGCTCTTTATTTGAGCCCCCCACCTTGGTTACTGGATTTATAGACCTCCATCTGGATTTCTTGAACATACTTGGACCTATATCAAGGCATTTGATCAGATCCGGCTCAGTCACAAACCCTTGCATATCATTTGCATACATAAACATTGCATCATATTGACATTTGCTTATTTGTGTTTCAGGGTATCCATCTTCATTTTTGGTTTGGTTTTGGCCCTATCTTCAGTACTGACCTATCTTCATCAGCATTTGCTTCAGCTATCTACTTCAGTTATCTGCACCAGCCAATCAGTGGCCCATTTTTCAGTATCATCAGCAGCACCTATCCCTACTCATCTTCAGCATCATGGCTCCTGAAAAGAGCAACATCACCTACCACTTCTTCCAGCCAGAGCTATCTGACATCAGGAGGATTCAGACCCTGATCACTCCAGATCACATACCATTGTTCAGGGAACACTATGGGGATATACTCGATATGGTTATGGATCTGGACCCTTCACAGAGAAGCCTGATCCACACTTGCCTTCAATTTTATGATCCCCCACTGAGATGCTTCACTTTTCGGGACTTTCAGCTAGGCCCTCTATTAGAAGAATACTCATCATTGGTTGGTATGCCTATCAGGGGTGGAATCCCTTTCAACCCAGAGATGGCCTTTCCTGGTAATGGAGAGGTAGCAAAGGCTTTGCATCTGGAACCTGTCCTGATTGAGCAGCATATGACTTTTAAAGCTGGAATCCCTGGCTTCCATCTGGATTTCTTGATCTCTCAAGCTACCCTGAAGGCTTCCGTGGGAGATTGGAAAGCAGTTTGTGCTTTGCTGGCCCTGAGCATATATGGAATTGTATTGTTTGCAGATGAGCCTCGATTCATTAGCAAGAATGCAATCCATCTTTTCATCCTGAAGAACCCAGTACCCACTTTATTGGGGGACCTCTACTACTCAGTGCATCAGAGGAATGAAAAGCAGAGAGGAAGATTAGTGAGGTGTTGTGCTCCATTGTTCCATACTTGGCTTCTCAGGCATCTACCCAGGACAGATGCATTTTTGAACCCTCATCAGCAGAGAAACTGGGCTAAGAGACTCACTGCACTAACTTCAGCTGATATCAGGTGGAGCACCCAGAGCACCAAGGGCAGGGATATCATCACCAGCTGTGGGCATTTTCCCAATGTGCCCCTAATAGGAGTTAAGGGTAGTATTAATTACAACCCTCTGCTGTTTAAAAGACAACTGGGCTATGCACTGGTCCACACTCCTAAGGCACAGGACCTGGTTGAAACTCTTTATTGTGAGAACAAGCCTAATCTGGCTACTGTTAGGCAGGCAGCCTGGGCCTGGGACAATGTCCAAACCAAGGGAGTAACCATTCTGGGGAAATGCAACAATGTGGCATCAGCACAATATTATGAATGGTCCCATGCCAGGGCTCAATTCTCTGGAATGCCCTTTACCATAGAAGATATGCCTGAATCATCTTCAGCACCACCCCCTGCCACTGTCAGTTTGGAAGAGTTTGAGAGCTTGAAGGAAAGAAATGAGAAGTTAACCCAGGCTTTGCAGAAGACCCTCCGGGAGAGGAGTGAGAGTGGGATGGAGATTGAGAGGTTGGAGAAGTTGAGAGTGGAGCATCTGGCTAAAATTGAGAAGTCTGGGGATTATATCAAGAAGTCTAAAGCTGGAGAACAAATTCTGAAGAATGCTTGTAAGGAAGCCCAATTCCAGAGAGCAAGGACAGACTTGTATCTGAAGGAGAGTCAGGCTAGGTGGGTCAGGATCACCGAAGCTCGTACTCTGGAGGACAAGAGAGTTCAAGACAAGATAGAGCAACTGGAAACTAGTGCAAAAGAGCAGCAGAAAGCCCTGGCAGCAGCCCAGAGGGAGATATCAGAGCTAAGGATCAAAGCTGGAGTGAAGAGGTCAAAGGACCAAAGCCAGCACAAGAAACTAACAGCAGCCGTTACGACCCGGAATCTCCTCATCAGGAATCTCACGGAGCGTCCGGCTGATCCTGTGACCGAAGCACTTCTCAAGGAAGTTCGTGAGGATGAGTTTGGTCTTGGTGTTTGACCATTTGTTTGTTGTTGCTTTCATTCCATGTACTTTTATTTTCCTGTAATGTATTTTGACCCCTCAGAGGGCTTGTATTTGTAAACAAACTATGTACCATTTTGCTTTTGTAATATATGTATTAGTTTGTTCCATCCGAGTTTCACTTCAAAAGCAACATCAACAGCATCTTCAAGGGTCTGGAAGGGTCAAAACTGAATGCCAAGTCGGATGCCTTGAAAACAAATAAGCATACTGCATTGCATGCTAACCCTTTTGTTTGTTTTGTAGGTTTTTGTTTTATTGTTGCTAACTCTGTTGTGATGTTCAGGAACTATTGCTCGGCGCCGGGTATTTCCCCTCAACCGTCCGCACCGTTATCCAACCCGTAACAACCTCCCGGGCATTCAAATGGATCAGATGCAGCAGGACCTTACTGAGGTCAGGAACCAAATGACCAACGAGAGGTTGGAAATGAGGAACCAGATGACTCAGTTTATGGAAGTGATGAACAACATGGCTCAGAGCCAGGAAAGATTGAGGGCCATGGTGGAAAGGCAGAATCAAGAAGATCCACATATAGGAACTGCTGGCACAAGCAATAACGAGAGGGTCCAACCTCATGTCAATCCCCCAGTCTTTGGACCACACCTCCATCCTGAGGTCAACATCCCTGCAAATGTTCAAGGGACTGTCACTCCAGCCAGAGTACTGCAAGAAGACCCCCAGGAGGATCAATTCACAGTAATGGGTGCTGGGGAAGAAGCTTATGATAGAAGGCTGGATGAGATAGCTGAGAAATTGAGGTCCCTAGAATCTCAAAATTCTCTGGGTTTCGATGTCATGGACATGGGCTTGGTGGACGGGGTCAGGATCCCCCATAAGTTTAAGCCTCCTTGTTTTGAAAAATACAACGGGACTTCATGCCCCCGCACTCATTTACAATCATTTCTGGGGAGGCTGAAGGCCTATACTATGGATGAGAAGCTCTGGATGTTCTATTTCGAGGATAGCTTGACAGGAGCTTCAAGGGAATGGTATTCCCATCTGACGAGAGCAACTATCAGGTGTTGGAAGGACCTGGCAGAGGCCTTCATCAGACAGTATCAGTATAACCTGGATATGGCACCCAACAGGACCCTCCTAATGGGAATGTCACAGTCGTCAAGAGAAAGTTTCCGAGAATATGCCCAGAGATGGAGGCAATTGGCTGCTGCTGTTCACCCACCTATGTCTGAGAGGGAAATGGCAGATATGTTTATGAACACCCTCCAGGGAACATATATTGACAAGCTGGCTGCTTTCTCTTCCACTAGCTTTGCAGATGTTGTCATAGCTGGGGAGAGAATTGAGAGCCTGTTAAAAATGGGTAAGATCTCAGACAACGGTGCAAGCTCGTCCAGTAGTACAAGAAAGCCTTTTTCAGGCCCGAGAAGAACTGGCGAGACCAATGCCATCCACACCAACAGGGGCAGGCCCCAATATGTTCACAGATCAGTGGCAGCAGTCACCATTCCCGCTCCAGCTCATCCTCAGCCAACTTATCAACCTCCGCAACAAAACTATCATCAACAACCTCAGTACCATCAACAGAATCAGTATCCTCCGAGAAATTACAACAACAACAGCACCAACAACAATAATCAGCCAAGGCCATTCCAGCAGAGGCCTTCTCAAGCTAACAGGGTAATCGATCCGATCCCTATACCATATGCTACATTGCTGCCACAACTCCTGAAACTCAACCTAGTTGAGCTAAGGACGTTGGCACCTCCAGATCCCAACAGTCTACCCAGGAATTATGATTCCAACGCCAGATGTGCCTTCCATTCAAATGCACCTGGCCACAGTACAGAAAAGTGTAGAGCCTTGCACATGAAGGTACAAGACTTGGTAGACTCAAAAGCTCTGAACTTCGCACCACCACCCAATGTCAATAAGAACCCTATGCCAAACCATGGGGGTCCCAGAATTAATGCTATTGAAGAAGGCAAGCCGTCTTATTTAATAACCAGTGTGGGTCAGATCCGGACACCATTGGTGGAAATTAAGGCTCGGCTCCTCGAATGTAAAATGTTCTCGGGGTGCGAGTTAGGGTGTGCCTACTGCAATATTTCAGTAAATGGGTGCGATAACTTGAGGAATGACATAGATGGTCTTATTCAGAGTGGCCAACTTCAAATCACCACATCATTTCCTACAAATCCAGCAATCTCATCAGCAACAGTTCCGATATCTCCTACAACTGCAACAACCATTGTTCCTGACAATTCTTCGGCTTCATCAACAAGTACTTCATCTATTATCTCAACTGATCAGTTATCAGCAAATTTCTCTTCTACAACTTCAGCATCACTTCATTTTGAAACTCCTACAACAACAACATCCATCCTTCCACCAATGTCTCCTACAACACCAGCAACAAATCACAATATTTTATGATCCTGAAAACAACTCCGCCTACAATTCAGAAGGTGCTGCTCCCATCAGAGCACCAGTCACAATTTATTACGATCCACAGACTATCACAGTTCCTTCCGCAGCTGCAATCAGTCCAGTCACTATCACGGTGCCTGGGCCAGTACCTTATGAAAGCAGTAATGCTATCCCCTGGCATTACGGCTCTGACCTGTACTGCGAAGGACAAAGAATCACTTTTGAATCATCAATCCCTGCACCACAAATTGACAATGTGGGAGGAGGCGGAGGCTTCACTCGAAGCGGACGTCTTTTCGCTCCACAAATTCAGAGACCCACTGCCGAAGCAGAAGCTGTTGCTAAAGCAAAAGGGAAAAGCTTGGTGCAGGAAGAGCAGATTGTTAAAGAAGCTTTGAAAACACCCTTTGATCAAGAGGTTGATGAGTTCATGCGAATCATCAAAAAGAGTGATTATAAAGTAGTGGATCAGCTTCATCAGACGCCTTCCAAGATCTCAATCCTATCATTGCTTATGTGCTCCGAAGCCCATCGGAATGCACTACTCAAAGTCTTGCACGCAGCTTACGTGCCTGAAGAGATCACTGTCAATCAGCTGGAAGCTGTAGTTGGAAATGTCAATGCTAGTCACGGACTAGGGTTCACCAATACTGATTTGACTACGGAAGGCTGCAACCATAACAAAGCCTTGCACATAACCATGGAATGTAAAGGTGCTGTCCTTTCCCATGTGCTGGTAGACACGGGGTCATCCCTCAATGTCTTACCTAAAAAGGCCCTGGTGAAGCTAGAATACGACGGGTTGGCGTTAAGACCCAGCAACCTGGTGGTGAGAGCCTTTGATGGTTCAAAGAGATCGGTTCTGGGAGAGATTGAGTTGCCCATAACGATTGGCCCGCAAACTTTCAAAACGACCTTCTACGTGATGGATATACAGCCTGCCTACAGCTGTCTATTGGGTAGGCCATGGATCCACGCCGCTGGCGCCGTGACCTCTACCCTTCACCAGAAGTTGAAATATGAGTGGGAGGGTCAAATCGTTACAATCTGTGGAGAGGAGGATATTTTTGTCAGCCACCTGGCTACTTATAAATACATTGAGATGGATGGGGAGATCCATGAAACAATGAGTCAGGGGTTCGAGGCCTTGAATGTCAATGAAACATCTGCTGTGCCTGGTACTTCAATATCATCATACCAACAAGCCCGAAAGGTTGTTGAGGGAGGAAACGCCCAAGGCTGGGGCAAACTGTTATCGGTGGAGAAGAAAGAGGATAGATTTGGGTTGGGTTACAAACCAACTCAACAAGATCAAGCAGAGGCTGCGAAAGAGCCCAACTTTGTGAGTGGGGGGATGCTCACCCCTGATGCTGTCAACTGTTTGGAAGACGAGCTGGAAGAATAACGCAACCTGGAAAGCTGGATTCGTCCAAAGATCCCGGGGAGCGGTGTCTCGAACTGGTCTTCCCAGGAAATTATAAGAGTTACTCATGCAGAGTAATTATTATTTCCTGTATTTTTATAGCATGCATCAAAGTCTTGCATCTTGCCCAAGATGACAAGACTCATTTTGTAATCGGGCCATCTGTACTTTTTGTGCAACAAGATTAATCAATGAAATATCAGACATCTTTTTGCAAATGAGTCTTTTTTCCTTTTCGTTCACTGTTTTTTTCATTTTTCTTTTTGTACAAAAAAATAAATGGCAGTGTTTTCAAAATGACGACTTTATTTCACTTTTCTAAGCAAGATTAAAATCAAATCACTAAAATGAACAAACTGAACCCTTGCAGAGAGTGCCTTCTAGACAGCACCGACAACAGCACGGCTATGACTTCGTATGACTTTGACAATCCGATCAATCAAGCGGATGAAGGGGTTGAAGAAGAATATGAGCTTCCTGAAGAGCTAGCCAGGTTGTTAAGACAAGAGGAAAAGGTTATTACTCCTCACCAGGAGGAGGTTGAAGTGATCAATCTTGGTACAGATGAAGATGTGAGAGAAGTTAAAATCGGGGCCTGCCTACAAGACTCAGTGAAAAGAGAACTGATTGACCTGCTTCGAGAGTATGTGGACGTGTTTGCTTGGTCTTATCAAGATATGCCAGGGTTGGACACCGACATTGTTGTGCACAAGCTGCCTCTAAGAGAAGAATGCCCGCCGGTTAAACAGAAGTTGCGCCGTACTCGCCCAGACATGGCAATGAAGATCAAGGAAGAGGTACAAAAGCAATGGGACGCCGGGTTCCTTGCCGTAACTAGCTATCCACCGTGGGTTGCTAATATAGTACCTGTGCCTAAAAAGGACGGCAAAGTAAGAATGTGTGTTGACTACCGGGATCTGAACAGAGCCAGCCCAAAAGATGACTTCCCATTACCTCACATTGATGTATTGGTGGATAATACGGCTCAGTTCTCGATATTCTCCTTCATGGATGGATTTTCAGGATATAATCAGATTAAAATGTCACCTGAAGACATGGAGAAGACAACCTTCATCACACCCTGGGGCACGTTCTGTTACAAGGTGATGCCATTCGGACTGAAGAATGCTGGTGCCACATATCAACGAGCTATGGTAACGTTATTCCACGATATGATCCATAAAGAAATAGAGTGTTATGTGGATGACATGATTGCCAAGTCCCTTACAGAAGAAGACCACCTGGTAAATCTGCTGAAGCTATTCAAGCGACTGAGGAAGTACCAACTGAAGCTGAACCCCAACAAGTGCACGTTCGAGGTGCGATCCGGTAAGTTGTTGGGATTTATTGTGAGCGAGAAGGGGATTGAAGTTGACCCTGATAAAGTCAAAGCCATCCAAGAGATGCCTGCACCGAAAACTGAGAAAGAAGTTCGAGGGTTTCTAGGTAGATTGAACTACATCTCAAGGTTCATATCTCACCTTACGGCTACCTGTGAACCCTTGTTCAAACTACTGAGAAAAGAACAGACGGTCAGGTGGAGCGAAGACTGTCAGAAGGCTTTTGACAAAATCAAGGAATACTTACAAGAACCTCCAATCCTTATGCCTCCAGTTGAAGGAAGACCTCTGATCATGTATTTGACAGTATTAGAAGAGTCAATGGGGTGCGTGTTGGGCCAGCATGACGAGTCTGGTCGAAAAGAGTATGCAATATACTACCTAAGCAAAAAGTTTACCGACTGTGAACAACGTTATTCACTGCTCAAGAAAACTTGCTGTGCTTTAGCGTGGGCTGCTCGCCGACTGAGACAGTATATGTTGACCCACACTACTTTGTTGATATCAAAAATGGACCCAGTCAAGTACATTTTCGAGAAGCCAGCTCTTACCGGACGGGTTGCAAGATGGCAAATGATTCTCACGTAATACGACATCCAGTACACCTCTCAGAAAGCCATCAAGGGTAGTATATTGTCTGAATATCTTGCTAAGCAACCTATTGATGATTACCAGCCTATGAGGTTTGACTTCCCTGATGAAGACATCATGTTCATAAAAGCAAAAGATCATGAAGAGCCTGTCCACACTAAAGGGCCTGACCCGAAAGAAGAATGGACTATGATGTTTGATGGGGCTGTTAATATGAATGGTCGTGGTGTTGGTGCAGTACTCATTACACCTAAAGGAGTTCACATGCCTTTCTCGGCAAAACTCACTTTCAACTGCACTAACAACGAAGCTGAATACGAAGCTTGCATTATGGGTCTTGAGGAAGCCATTGACCTCAGGATCAAGACATTGACTGTATTCGGAGATTCAGCTCTGGTAGTTAATCAAACCAACGGAAAATGGTACACCCACCAGGATCATCTGATACCTTACAGGGATTATACAAGGAGGTTATTGACTTTCTTCACTACAGTCAAACTTGAGTATATCCCTCGAGATGAAAATCAATTTGCAGATGCTTTGGCTACCATTTCATCCATGATCAAAGTTCAAGCTGCCAACTTTGTACCTCAGATTTCAGTGTCCAGACTTGACAGACCAGCATATGTGTTTGCAGCAGATGTTGTCAAGGATGATAAGCCTTGGTTCCATGACATTAAATGCTTCTTGGAGGATCAAACATACCCACCTGGGGCATCATCCAATGATAAGAAGACATTAAGAAGGCTTACTGGTAGTTTCTTTCTGAACACTGATGGGTCTTTATACAAAAGGAACTTTGATATGGTACTCCTCAGATGTGTTGATAAGACAGAAGCAGACTTGTTGATGCATGAAGTGCACGAAGGATCTTTTGGTACCCATGCCGGAGGGCATGCCATGGCTAAGAAATTGTTAAGATCAGGATATTACTGGATCACAATGGATGCAGACTGTTGTGCTTATGCCAGGAAATGCCACAAATGCCAGATTTATGCGGATAAGGTGCATGTGCCTCCCAATCCTTTGAACCTAATGTCTTCACCATGGCCCTTTGCCATGTGGGGCATTGATATGATTGGAAAGATTGAGCCAACTGCTTCAAATGGCTACAGATTCATCCTGGTCGCCATTGATTATTTCACCAAGTGGGTTGAAGCAGCCTCATATGCAAATGTTACGAGACAAGTGGTAGCCAGATTTCTGAAGAGAGATATCATCTGTCGATACGGAGTGCCCGAGCGAATCATTACTGATAATGGTTCCAATTTAAACAACAAAATGATGGCAGAGCTGTGCCGGGACTTCAAGTTTCAACATCACAATTCTTCTCCTTACAGGCCAAAGATGAATGGCGTTGTTGAGGCAGCCAATAAGAATATCAAGAAGATTGTGCAGAAGATGGTAGTCACCTACAAAGACTGGCATGAAATGCTACCGTTTGCCTTGCATGGGTACCGCACGTCAATCAGAACATCCACTGGGGCAACGCCGTATCAACTTGTGTATGGTATGGAAGCAGTCCTACCGGTTGAAGTCGAATTACCCTCCCTGCGGGTACTGATGGATGTTAAGCTGAACGAAGCAGAATGGGTTCGGGCCCGATACGAACAACTGAGTCTGATTGAAGATAAAAGGTTGGCTGCAATCTGTCATGGGCAGTTATATCAGAAAAGAATGAAGAAAGCCTTCGATCAGAAAGTCAGGCACCGAGAGTACCAAGTGGGAGATATTATGCTGAAGAGAATCCTCCCTCCTCATACAGACCACAGGGGCAAGTGGACTCCAAACTATGAAGGGCCATTTGTGGCAAAGAAAGTTTTTTCTGGTGGAGCACTCATGCTCAGTACCATGGATGGTGAAGACTTCCCGTCTCCTGTGAATTCAGATGCAGTTAAAAAATACTTCGCGTAAAAATGACCCGCTGGACATAAAAATAGAATGTAAGTCCAGGCAAAATAGGGCATCCCGGTGAGTCAAAAACAGAATAAAAGACTCGGGCAAAAATAAGGGAAAATAAAAAAAATGTACACCCGCTGAGTTGAAAAGCCGCATTGGACAGCTCAGGCAAAAATGGGTATCCCGATGGATTGAAAACCCGGAAGGGCGATCCATGCAAAATAAGGGAATAAGCGAACAACTGCATTCTGAATTCGTCTGTATCATCTACAACTTGGCAAGCTTCGAAAGGATCAAGCCTCAATCAGAATCAACATTCCTCGGAACGCAAGATGAGAAGAACGTCAAAAGTCATACGAGTCATAGTGAAGAGGAAACTCCTTAAAGCGTCATCAACACTGCCAACATTTTGTTTCTCAATTTGTAACAATCTCCTCATTTCAGGGGATATGTTCCTTTGACTGTATCTCGCCGATTCAGGGCATATGAATTAATAAAATCAGATTTTCAGTCATGTCTCATTTTGTACATTTTATTTGCAAAAATGTCTGATGTCTTAAAAAAAAAAAAAAAAAAAAAAAAAAAAAAACTGATTGCATAAGAATACAGATGCTTATCTTCAAATAAAAACATGCTTGCAGGAAATATGCTTACTCTCAGAAGTATCCTAACTCCTATGACGGAATCCAGTAAGGGATACCTCGGGATTATCTTGTGCGTTTCTCTGTCTTTTCAGGATTGCAGGAATCCAGAGCGTAACATGGGGCATGTAAGCTTCATCCCAGTAAGATGGCAAATCAGCACTCAATTTTAGCACCCAAAGTGTTCTCTCGCCAGCTGAGTTGCCTTTCATGACTCCTCCCAGTTGAGTCGGCCATTTATTACTTATCCCCATCAGAATGGGTAGGTATCACAAGAGATGCCCATATCCCCGGCTGAGTCAGGAAGCTACCGTAACAGAATTTCTAGGGAGGTCTTTCAGTGATTCCTCTCTTTCTCCCCAGCCGAGTTGCCATCTCGCCCTCAGCCGAGTGTAAAAGTCAGGAAGCTATCTCCCCACTGAGTTCCAGCCTCTATCCAGAAGAGCCACGCACGAAGGAATCACAACAGAGTGAAGAAAGCTTCTATAAACCCCAGCTGGGTCTTTCATTTATTAGGATAGGTCTATCAGTGACCCGCATCCCCGAGCAAATATCATCTTATTAGATCTACCAATGATCTCATCCCCAGCTGGGACATCTACTTCAACAGATCAATCAAAGATCTTCGCGGCACCGGGATTTGAATCCCGGTTTGGTAGCTTTGCATAATCATAGCATTTGCATCATATTTACCCACAAAGCGTAGCATTCCGTCTAACACGGGGCATTACGACAAAAATCCAACACATAGCATAATCATAAGCCATGTTCTAAACCAACACTTGTGAATAATGACAGCTCGTCAAACGTACAGAAAAATCCCCACCAGAGTTCCCAGCAAAAGCAGCTGCCTCACAAATCACAAACACCAGTATATACTCATTTTGACACCCACCCACATCATCATTCCCTAGTAAAGTCACCTGAACACTTTTTACAAACAAGATCACCCGCACTACAGATACTCCTTGACACCCATCCATGTCATATCTCCCAGCAGAAAGCCAAAGACATCCTCTTTGCACTCACATATACCTATATACACTTTCTTGACACCCGTCCGTGTCATATCCCCAGCACAGTCACCTACACTTTGTATATCAGATATTTGTTCATATTATACTTTTCTCTCTTGACACTCGTCCGTGTCACTCTCCCCAACAGATAAACACTCACCTATGCAATATTCATACTACTCATACCCACACAGATACCCGTCCGTATCTTGTATATACTTATATATCCCCACAGATTCGGCATTAGTCCTTGTTCTTTGTTAACCAGTTGGTACTCGTCCGTACCATCATCTCAGAGCATGCGTCTAGAGTATTGTTTCTACATGATACTCGTCCGTATCATAGTCTTAAGGATGCTCGTCCGCATCTTTAATCCATACACCGTGTCAAACACTTTTGTCTTCTTGGATATAGATGCTCGCCTGTGTCTACTATTCCCCAGAGGAATCCTCTCAGATTCAACACTCGTCCGTGTTCTCTGTTAACCAGATGATACTCGTCCGTATCATCATCTTTGAACACGTGTCAGTATTTGTTTCTACCCGATACTCGTCCGTATCGTAGTCTTAAGGATGCTCGTCCACATCTTTAATCTATACACAAATACCAAACACTTATACCTTTTGTTTCTTGGATATAAACACTCGTCCGTGTTTACTACTCCCCAGTAGACTGTCAACTAACAAATTTCTTTTTATCTAACACTCGTCCTGTGTTATGATAAAACCTGAGAGCAGCCGTACCCTGCTAGGTGGTCGTCTTCCACCTCTTGATGGTCGTCCTCCATCATGCTCACCCGATGGCCGTCCCCATCGTTGATATTTTCAGCAGCCGTCCCCTGCTAGGTGGTCGTCCTCCACCCCTTTGATGATCGCCCTTCATCATTTTATCCAATGGCCGTCCCCATTGTTGATTTTAGTTATCTGGCATTCGTCCTATGTCATGATAAACCCTGAGAGCAGCCGTCCCCTGCTAGGTGGTCGTCATCCACCTCTTGATGGTCGTCCTCCATCATGCTCATCCGATGGCCGTCCCCATCGTTGATTTTTTCGGCAGCCGTACCCTTCCAGGTGGTCGTCCTCCACCTTTGATGGTCGTCCCCATCATATTTCTTTTATTCCCCAACAGAGCAGCCGTCCCCTGCTAGGTGATCGTCCTTCACCTTTGATGGCCGTGCCCCATCATCTGTTTATTCCATTTATTCCTTAACCCGATGGCCGTCCCCGTCGTGATCCCTTTTCTTTTAGCCCGATGGCCGTCCCCATCGTTGGTTACTTTGCTTTGTGAACTTGATGGCCGTCCCCGTCATGTTTCATTGATCCCCAGAGAATTTTACAGCTTTATCGTGATGGCCGTCCCCATCATAATTTCTTACTTTTCCCAGCTAGTCGGCCGGCCCCATCTTGGCTTTACCTTTTATCCCCAGCATGTCGGCCGTCCCCGTCATTGCTTTATTTTCCGCACTTTTCCCAGCATGTCGGC
Organism: Lathyrus aphaca; assembly: GCA_963966055.1. Taxonomy (NCBI): domain Eukaryota; kingdom Viridiplantae; phylum Streptophyta; class Magnoliopsida; order Fabales; family Fabaceae; genus Lathyrus; species Lathyrus aphaca. The sequence goes on along the minus strand of OZ014519.1, from coordinate 392,999,049 downwards.
CGTCCCCGTCATTGCTCTTTACCCGGCAGTCGTCCTCTGCTCGACGGTCGTCCTCCGTCGCCCACACCTTACAATATACTTTATTTTCTTTTACAAATCTATATCCCTTTTCTTCTTCATTCTGTGAGTGCAAATTTTGGACTGTCTTTGGTATTCAACCACAAGTTATCTTGTTTGCCTGTTAAGCCGTTGCTTACATCCTGCACAGCTAACTCATGTTTGAATAGGGGCAGCTGTAAACACCCCAAATTTGCCCTCACCCATTCACATCATGGCTTGTGATCATTTCATATGCATAAACTCAATCATAGCATCTCATATCACATTCTTGATTCACTGCATAGATTCAAAGTCATCTGCATCTAGGGTTTGTGATCTGAGCAATCCAAGAGCTTCTTGAGCCACTCCAAAGGTCAGCAATCACTTCAAAGAGGCCTATGTGTGTTCAAGTATCATATTGAATCCTCTCAAAGTCAAGAATGGCAAAGAATCACAAGAACTGGAAATGGTGTGGAGGCAGAGCCAGGCTTGACTGCACAGATGACCTAGAATTAGGGTTTTGGTTTCAAAGGCCATAACTCCAAATTTTTTGGTCATTCTTGTTTCTATTGGTCTCCATATGGTATAGGGAGTATGCATATCAATTTTCATGAAGAAATTCCATGGGGAAGTCATCTGATCAAGAGTTGACTTTTCAAGCAAGTCAGTGCAAAATCAGGGCATCTGAGACCCTCAATGACCCAACCAAAGGGTTTTCTTCATCATTTTGATTGTATATGATCTTTATTTGATCATGGAAGATGTTGGAAGTTTACAAAATTGAATAATTTCAAGTCTTTTGCAAAGTTGACTTTTTGGGAAAGTTTGACTTTTAATGAAATTGTCATTTTAGGCAACTTTTTCAACCTTTACTTTTTGATTCAAAAAAGCTTCAAATGGAAAAAACTTTGGTCATGAAAGTTGTAGAATGGATCATTCCCTTTTCAAAAAGTACAAGAACATGACCTAATTCATTTTGGATCAAAAGTTATGACTTGTCAAAGTTGGCAAAAATCACTAAATTTCAAGTTATGCACCAAAGAGGCAAAGTTGCAAATTCACTTCTCAAGGCAAATTTAGTCATCAAATGCATTTCTAAACTTCACCACATGATCATACAAGTCCTAAAAGTCAGATTGCACCCAAGGAATCACATGTTTTATGGCCTATGGATCAAGATTTTTTTCATAAGGATCAAAAGCAAGGCAAGTTGCAAAACTCATCATAGTTTATCATCCACTTGCTGGCTAGCCTGCTGAGCCACCCTAGGCATCTCCCCTCATCATGCTGCGCAGGACACACCCTTTGTCCTTGGCTATAAAGTAGCCCATACTTCTCTTACACCAACTTTGACATTTTGGCAAAAGGACCCATACCAATCAATAAAGCACACATCACATCTTCTGACCAATCCCAATAGTTTATACAAGCCAAAAGCAAGCCAAAGCAACAGGAGAGCAAGCCTGAAACACTCCATAACTCAGCATTCTCATTTTCACTTTCATTTGCAAGAGCCTTCGAAACTCATCACACAGGCCACAAACACACAAACAAACTTCACAGAACACATCACCACATCCTCCTGATCATTTCCCTGCCTTTATCCACCCTTGAAACCTCACATAAACCAGATACGATTTCTGCCCCCCTTTGAACAGAACTCAAGCAAACTCTCAAACCAGCCATTGCAAACTTCAAACAAACCTTGCAAGCTTCTTAGGAGGATCAGTGGAGTAGATTTGAGCCAAAGAAACAGCCTGAAAGCTCTGGAATCGAAAACTCCATCTCAGGTATCATCCAAAAACATTTTTTCAGAACTTGTGTTTTGAGTTACAAACTGATTCTATGTGATGTGCTGATCATTTTAAGCTTTGAATCATTGAAAATGGTTGCGTGTGTAGGATGTATTTGATCTCTGAAATTTCTGTTTTATTTTCCCTTTTGATTCGTGTCTCATGATTCAGTGGAAATGAATGGATTTTAGGGTGGGGTTTAGGTTTAGCGATGATTAATGTTTGATTCTGGAGAGTTTGGCACGTTTTCATGGCATATTGAGAGAGATTGGAAGATGAGATAGCCGGAGAAGACAAACGTAAATGATTCTGATCCATAGCAGTTTACCATAATCTGCCTCTTACATATTCTAACAAAATTATTTGAGTTGTCACTATGAAAAGAAACAGGTCAAGTAATCAACTCAGGGGGAGCTAAGAATCATAGAACATCTGAAAGAAGTTTTTCTTCTAATCAAAGGGAGTTCACTTAAATTCATTAAAACTTTATTCTCCTAAATTAAAATGTTTTGTCATCATCAAAAAGGGGGAGATTGTTAGAACAAATATGGTTCTGATCCTCTAGGTGTTTTGATGATAACAAAGGCTTTCATGTTAGAAGTTCTAATGAATATACTTACTCTTGTGTAGAAGGCAATCTGGTTCTAGTAATTCGTATGAGCTAAAAAGGAACCTTATAGAAGATACTCTCAAAGAAGAATCCAGCATTAAATGGCACATTTATTTGCTGCGCATCTCTTATTCATTATCTCTGATTTCCGCTTAGAAGATGCTGGTATCCTTATTAAAAGACTTTAATTAAAGAATATGGTCTTTAATATATACAAAGACAAGTATCTCTACTTATGGAAAGAAATTAAGGTATTAAAGTATATCCTTATTTGGTTCAAGATGTCTCCAACGGCTATTTTATCAAGAACTATATAAAGGACATCATTTGAAGAAATCAACCAACGAACGCAACGCACTACAACATATCTCATATATTCAAGCAAATCAATTTATCTTGTGCTTATCATTGTAACTTTCACTTAGTGATATCTGCTTATCTAGAAGCATTCTAAGTTACATCTTTATTATTGTAATAATTATTTTTTTCCCTTGAGTGACTAAGTTTAGTCAGAAGACTCAAGAAGACATTGACTATAGGTCTTTGTGTGTATTCCTATTGAATAGTGGATTAAGACCTCAGTTGAGGCAAAATCACCTTGGCGGGTGGACTGGATGTAGTTTGAGTTCAAACGAACCAGGATAAATTAAACGTGTCATTAGAAGTTATTTTTAATTACTCCAGAAAACCCAATTCTAACCCCCCTTCCTTGTGTTTTGCGCACCTTCAATTGGCATCAGAGCGCTAGGTTCTGAGTATTACACTTAACCGTGTCAGTAAAAGATCCAGAAGATAAACACATGGCAGATACTGGAATTAACAATGACTATCAGAATGACAAGATCAATGCTAAACCTCCTATGTTCAATGGTGACAACTTTGACTACTGGAAGGATGTTCTGGAGAGTTTCTTTCTAGCTCTAGATGGAGATCTCTGGGACATGGTGACAGATGGATACATTCATCCTGTTGGAGAAGATGGTCAGAAGATTGAAAGAAAAAATGTGACAGTTCAACAGAAGAAAGAATTCAGAAATCATCACAAAGCTAGGACCATACTTCTAAGTGCCATCTCGTATACAGAATATGAGAAAATCACAAACAGGGATTCAGCCAAACACATGTTTGATTCTCTAAGGATGACACATGAAGGCAACTCTCAAGTCAAGGAGACCAAAGCTCTAGCTCTCATCCAGAAGTATGAAGCTTTCAAAATGGAAGAAGATGAAACCATTGAAAAAATGTTTTCAAGGTTCCAAATTCTGGTTGCTGGACTAAAAGTTCTGGAAAAAGGCTACTCAACAGCAGATCACGTGAAGAAAATCATCAGAAGTTTACCTAAAGCTTGGAGACCCATGGTTACTGCTTTAAAATTATCAAAAAATCTGAATGAGATTTCCCTAGAAGAACTGATCAGCTCCTTGAGAAGTCATGAGATTGAGTTAGAAGAAGATGAGCCCCAGAAGAAAAGTAAGTCTATAGCTCTTAAATCTAACAAACATATCTCTAAAGCTTTACAGGCAGAAGAAGAAGAAAGCTCTGGATGCTCATCAGAAGAAGATGAATTATCTCTCCTATCAAGAAGAGTTCAACAACTCTGGAAGCATCGTCAGAAGAAGTTCAGAAACACCAGAAGATCAAACAATTATTCTGAATCAACATCTAGTCACAAGAAACCCAGAGGCAAAGAAGTTGTGTGCTACGAATGCAAAGAACCAGGACACTACAAAAGTGAATGTCCAAAACTTCAGAAAGAAAAACCCAGAAACAAATTCAGCAGAGAAAAGAAAAAGAGTCTCATGGCAACATGGGATGATTCTGAATCATCTGAAGCAGAGTCAGATTCTGAAGATGAACAAGCTAATATTGCATTAATGGCAAACATACCAGAAGATGATCAATTATCAGAATCAGAGTTAGAATCAGACTCAGAAGAGGTATTTTCTAAATTTTCTAGATCTCAGTTAGAAGCTAGCCTCTCAGAAATTCTTGAAAAATATCAGAAGCTTCAATTCAAATACAAAGACATTAAACATAGTCTAGTATCTGAATTAGAAGATGTTAGAAAACTGAAAACAGAAAACTCTGAGCTGAAAGAAAATCTCTTTGAATGCAAAAATTCTTTTGAGAAACTTAAGGCTCAGAAGAAATCTGAATTAGAAGATCTAATCAACTCTGATAATATCATAAAACAATATGATTATAGTTTTCAACAATTTCTTACTAAAAGCATAGATAGAAGTAAGATTGCTTCTATGATATATGGTGTTAGCAGAAATGAAAGAAGAGGCATAGGCTATGTGAAAAATAAAGAAACTCTGAAGTTAAAAAATATTGATGACATTGTCATAAATACTAATACTCCTTTTGTAAACACCCCAAATTTGCCCTCACTCATTAACACCATGGCTTGTGATCATTTCATATACATAAATACAATCATATCCCCTCATATCCCATTTTTGATTCACTGCATAGTTCCTAAGTCATCTGCACCTAGGGTTTGTGATCTGAGCAATCCAAAAGCCTCTTGAGCCACTCCAAAGGCAACCAATCACTTCAAAGGGGTCCATATGTGTTCAAGTATCATATTACATCTCCTCAAAGTCAAAAATTCCAAAGAATCACAAGAACTAGGGTTTGGATGGATGCAGAGCCAAGTTTGACTGCACAGTTGACCTAAAATTAGGGTTTTGGTTTCAAAGGCCATAACTCCAAATTTTTTGGTCATTCTTGTTTCCATTGGTCTCTATATGGTATAGGGAGTATGCATATCAATTTTCATGAATAAATTCCATGGGGAAGTCATCTGATCAAGGGTTGACTTTTCAGACAAGTCAGTGAAAAATCAGGGCATCTGAGGCCCCCAATGACCCAACCAATGGGTGATCTTCATCATTTTGAGTGTATATGATCTTTATTTGATCATGGAAGAAGGTTGAAGTTCATAGAAATCAAGAATTTGGGAGTTTTGCAAATGTTGACTTTTTGGGCATAGTTGACTTTTCAAGAATGCTTCATTTTAGGTCATTTTTCAAGCCTTGATTCTTGATCCAAAAAAGCTTCAAATGGAAAAACTTTGGTCATGAAAGTTGTAGATTACATCTTTCCCTTTTCAAAAAGTACAAGAACATGATCAAACTCTTCTTGGATCAAAAGTTATGGTGTGACAAAGTTGGCTAAAATCATTGATTTTCAAGGCATGTTTCAAATGAGAAATTTGCAAAATCATGAACCAAAGCCAATTGTAACTTCTAATTCATTTCAAACCATGACATGAACATTCTACATGTCCTAAAAAGTCAGAATTGAACCAAAATCACATGTGTTTAGTTCATGTAACAAGGCATTTTTCATGAAATTTCAAAAGGTGACAACTTGCAAAAGCACTCATCACACTTCCTACAACTTGCAACCTTGGATGCTGACCTTGCTAGCTCTCTCACCACACCATGCTGCGCAGCCCCTAGCCCTTGTACCAAGCTAGCACCTCACCATACTTCTCTTACACAAAAGGTTGACATTTTGCAAAAGCAAACTTACCTATCACAGTAGGCCATGTCACATCATCCAGCCAATTGGATTAGTTTATACTTTTCATTTGCAAGCCATTTCATATACCAAGCCATGCTGAGACACTTCAGACCATCACATTCACAAAACACACCCTAGCTGCATTTTGCTTCGAATCTCTCTGCCCAGCCACAAAACATCCAAACCATTTCCACACTTCAACTCACCATGATCCATTGAGAAGAAACCAGCCAAGAGCCAGGCCTGAAACCAACCACAAAGCCACTTCACCATTTTCACCTCAGCCTGCATTTCTCTTCGAATCACCTTCCACAGCTTACAAACATCCAAACAAACTTTACAAAGCTTCTCCACTCACCATCTGGATCACAAAGAACCACTCACAATGGCCTGAAACTGCCTGAATCATCCCTGCCATTTCTGACTGAGCTTGAGCAGAAGCTTGTCAAACTCCTCATCCAGCCAACATAAATTCCTCTTGAGCATTCAAGCATCACCAGAGGGTCAAGTGGAGTGGATTGCACTGAAGGAAGTGGCCAGAAAGTCATCAGAGTGAAAGCTTCGAATCTCAGGTAGCTTGAAAAATATTTTTCCAGAAATCATTTCTTTTGTTTTAAACTTGTTCTACATGTCTTCCTGATCATGAATATGCTTTTAGTTTTTGAAATGGTGATGAAATGAGAGTTTAATTGCTTTCTGAAACTTGCGTGCCCTAATTCTTTCTTGCTTCGATTCAGCCTTGTTAGGAAGAATAAATTTGTTTTGAGTGAGGGTTTTGATTCGTGAGTGAGTGGGGATCATTTCCCAATTCTTAGATTTCATTTTAGTTAGGTTTTTGGGGTTTTGGGGATTTTCAGGGGAGATGCTGGCCGGAGAAGACGACCGGAAGTCTTCTCCGGCCACCTGAAAGTCATTTGTGCCCTAATCATGTAATTAATTCCCATTTGAATTTGGACCGTTGGATGCGTTGAAAGCGTTGACCTCCCGCGTGTGTGTGTGGTCCAGATCTGTTTGATTAGCCCTAATCCACGTGTTTAAGTTTAATTAATCATAATTTAATTAATTAACTCAGAAGCAACCAGGACCCTTGGATCTGGCGCGTGGTCAATCCATTTAAACTCAGACTCAATCCTGGCCACCCTTTCTGATTACTTTCATTTTATTCATTTTTAATTCATTTTCTTTTCATTTAAATTGCACAATTATTTTAAAATAGTAAAAAATGTCTAAAAATTATGAAACTTTTTCTCGTAGGTTTTAATAATTTTTATGACACAAAAATATTTTTATTTTTCTTTTTATCATTAAAAAATTATTTTTAAGTATTTAAAAGATTATTTTTAATTGATTAATGGAAATTAATTTATTAAAAATACTTTTAGGTATTTAAAAATCACCAAAAAATTCATGAAATGTTCTAAGACATTTAGAAACATTGTCCAACCTTCAAACCAAATTTCTTTTTTGATCTTGATGCATTTTGAGAATTTTTCATGGGATAAAAATCATTTTTATGCAATAATTTGATCCAAAGTTCAAAAATTCATTTCTGCCTATTCATGAGGAGTTGGACATTGATTCTTCTTGCATTGTTTTATGTTTAGCATGTAGTTTCTAGGATTAAATGGCCATGATTTTATCTTGCATTTTTTATTTGTTTGGCATTTCTTTTGTTTAAGAGCCCTAAAAACCCTAATAACTTAGAAAAATCATAACTTGAGATTGGTTAAGAGTTGAGACCTCCCCTTTGGACTTTGGTTTAGTATAGGTTTAGGGTTTCTTTGGGTGGAATTTTCCATTTTTTATCTTAGGGTTTGCTTCTGTTTTTGGTTTTTGTTTGTTGTTTGATCCATAAACCCTAATTTGGGCTTTCATTTGCATCCCTTTTGCATTCTCTTGCATAACATGACTTGCCATGACATTTCAAGCATCCATTTGATTCATTTGACATCTTAAGACATATAGAAAGCATCTTTGATTATTGAATCTTGCATTTGCCATGTTGTATGCTTTGTATGCTTCCTAACTTTTCATGTGTATCCATGCTTCAAAGCTTGCACCATTTGCATCCATAACTTGTATGAACATCTCCATGCCTTGCCTCATGTTTGTAGCATCTCATAGCATCATTATCATCATCAACATGTTTCTGGTTTTGTTTAGCATCATACCATTTCATCCCATTTTGCTTTGCATTGCATTTCTTTCTAACATTTCAGGTGGTAAGTAAACTTGAGAAGTGAATTTGCCTTCACTTCTCATAACTTTTCTTTTCATCTCTCTTGCATCCATTGCTGCATTTTTGTTTGTGTTTGAGATTGAGCTTGCTCATTCTTCTTCTTCTTACTTTCTTTCTTCAAGTGACTTGACTTCTTGAATGAAGCAAGTCACTTTGCTTCTCTTGATCCTGTTCATCTGCTTCCTGGTGGTTCCATTGAAGATCTTCTCTTGAAAACCTCACAAACCTTAGGAACAACCAAGCATGACAATGATTAGGGTTTTGATTAGTCTCCCCTCTTAGTTTTACCTTTGTGTTTCTTTGAGTCTTCTCCTCTCACCTCATAATCAGGGACTAAACCCTAAAGGCTTTAAGGCTTTGTGATTAAGCTTATGCCTGCATCCTTCTCTTAGGATGGAGTGTATAACTTTAATCCTAAGTGTTAAACCCTTAATGTGTTTAAATCCCTTAATCAATCCACTTAATAATCACCAAGACATCACACTTGTAACTTGGGCCTTGCATTAGGGTTCTAATTCTTCCTTAACTGGTTAAGAAGGACTAACCCTAGTGTTAATGGACAAGTCCCCCTCAAGTTGTCTTAACAAACCATAAAATCCACTTCATCATCATACCATTAATAAAATCCACTTAATCAAAGGCTTGTTTTGTCATGAGTTTAATTCCTAATCATGGATTAAGTTGAGGAGCCTTCCTCAGCTTAAACATTCTCATCTATTATCCTTCTATTAGGATGGTGTAATGAGTCTGTTTAATCCATGATTATGGCTTAATCTCATTACTTAACACTAAACAAAATCACAAAAAACATCTAAATAATCACAAGTAGGTTAATGATCTTAATCCTACATCAAAGGTGATTAAGTGTGAGAAGCTGACTTCACACTTAAGGTATTCTCATTACCCCTAAACAGAGGGAAGATGTGATGAGTTTACTAAATCCATTGGTTTAGACTTGAGCTCATTAACTTACGACAAACTTTCAAAAGCAATAAAAGACTGAAAACCCAAAAACAAACAATAATCGTCTCCTTCGGGATTCTTTTCTCATCATCTTCACTCATAAACGAGAACTTGCTTCTTCCGTCTAATGCAAGACAGTTTGCACCTGAGCCAGACAGGTCATACACTTGAGCATAGACAAGTAAGCAGTTCACAAGTCAATCCACCTTTCAGTCTCTTTGGGTCGAACTACGGTGTTCTGACTTCCTCATTGCACGAGAGGATACGTAGGCATAACGTAACAGTTATCGAACAAAAGTCTCTGTATATTCCCCCTCTTTCCAGCTTCATTCTTTTAGCCTCATTATCTTGAGCATTCCATTCACCTCTTACACTGACACCTCATTTATACACTTCACTCTCTTTTACACTGACACCTGTACATTCTTTTCCAGTTACTTTATACACAAATTGCACTGACACTACCCCTTTAAAACACAAATCTTTTAAGCGTGGATCCCGTCGAGTACGGCGGACAATCTGGGTGCTAATACCTTCCCAGGTTGTAACCAACCCCCTTTCTCAGTCTCTCTGGTTCGCAACCGTCTTATCCATTTTCTTTCTAGGCCTATGCAGCATTGCCTTTCCTCCGGGATAAAAATGCCTAGCTGGCGACTCTATTCATCTCCAGTGAGTTCACGGCTGTGTGTTCTCACTGTTCCTTTCGCCGACCGTTCGCGCTTGTACCGGGATGCAAATCTTTGGGAGCGACAGCTTGGCGACTCTGCTGGGGACCCTTATATTGCAACCAGGGCTTCTGGTTCTTTTTGTGGGTTCCTCCTAGCGCTTGATTGATTTGTGCTTACTGGGGTGTTTTGTGTTTATTTGTGTTTGTATATGTTTTATGTACAGTTACTTTACTGCTTTCTTTATTGCTTTTGTACATATCACACTGTCATGTTGTCTGGCTGGATCTGGTTTTGCTTTGGTGGGTGGGTGTCCCATTGAGAGTTAAGGTCCTATACCTGGGACCTGAGTGACACCTAGGCTAGAGTGAATCATATTCTTTCCCATTCCATTTCGGTCTGGTGCGGGAATATGAAACACGGTTCAGATGTGGGTTTCTTCTTGAGAACTCTGTGTTGCAGATTTCCTGCAATGCTAGGGCTATCTGGGAAGCCTGCTAAGTCTGGATGACCTTTTAGTATTGACCTTCAGAAACTGAGGTAAATTAGAGGAGGAATTGTTATGGTTATTGTAAACACTGTACCTCCGGGTTAGAAGTGTTTACACTTCTCATAACTGATCCAAGTCTGAGGATCCTTGTTTTAGAACACCACCTGTGAGGGGGGTTGGGCTGTTTACAGGTTTGCAGGTACCTTGACCTCAGAATACCCTTGTTACTTTGATTGTTTAAGAATACTTCAATTTGGGACAGTTCTTGTGATTCTAAAACCCTGGAGATGTGGCTCTTTATTTGAGTCCCCCACCTTGGTTACTGGATTTATAGACCTCCAACTGGAATTCTTGAACACACTTGGACCTATATCAGGGCATTTTGATCAGATCCAGCTCAGTCACAGACCCTTGCATTTCATTTGCATACATAATCATTGCATCATATTGACATTTGCTTATTTGTGTTTCAGGGTATCCATCTTCATTTGGTTTTGGTTTTGACCCCATCTTCAGTTTTGATTTGTCTTCATCATCTATCTGCTTCAGTTATCATTTGCACCAGCCAATCAGTGGCCCACTTCTTCAGTATTATCATCAGCACCTGTCTCTACTCAGTCTCAGCATCATGGCTCCTAAAAAGAGCAACATCACCTATCACTTCTTCCAGCCAGAGCTATCAGATATCAGGAGGATTCAGACCTTGATCACTCCAGATCACATACCTTTGTTCAGGGAAAGTTATGGAGATATACTTGATATGGTCATGGATCTGGACCCATCACAGAGAAGCTTGATCCACACCTGCATTCAGTTTTATGACCCTCCACCGAGATGTTTTACTTTTCAAGACTTTCAGTTGGGCCCCTTATTGGAAGAATACTCCTCATTAGTTGGTATACCTATCAGGGGTGGAATCCCTTTCAACCCTGAGATGGTCTTTCCTGCTAATGGAGAAGTAGCAAAGGCTTTGCATCTGGAACCTGTCCTGATTGAGCAGCATATGACTTCTAAAGCTGGGATCCCTGGTTTTCATCTGGATTTCTTAATCTCTCAAGCTACCCTGAAAGCTTCTTTAGGAGAGTGGAAGGCTGTCTGTGCATTACTGGCCTTGAGCATATATGGAATTGTATTGTTTGCAGATGAGCCTCGATTCATTAGCAAGAATGCAATCCATCTGTTCATCTTGAAGAACCCAGTGCCAACTTTATTGGGGGATCTTTACTATTCAGTGCATCAGAGGAATGAAAAGTAGAGGGGGAGATTAGTGAGGTGTTGTGCTCCATTGTTCCACACTTGGCTTCTCAGGCATCTACCCAGGACAGATGCATTTTTAAACCCTCATCAGCAAAGCAACTGGGCTAAGAGACTCACTGTTCTAACTTCAGCTGATATCAGATGGTGCACTCAGAGCACCAAAGGCAGGGATATCATCACCAGCTGTGGGCATTTTCCTAATGTGCCTTTGGTAGGAGTTAAGGGCAGTATTAATTACAATCCTCTGCTGTTCAGAAGGCAACTGGGCTATGCACTGGTCCACACTCCTAGGGCACAGGACTTGGTTGAGACCCTCTATTGTGAGAACAAGATTAGTTTGGCTATTGTTAGGCAGGCTGCCTGGGCCTGGGATAATGTTCAAACCAAGGGAGTAACCATTCTGGGAAAGTGCAATAATGTGGCATCAGCGCAATACTATGAGTGGTCCCGTGCCAGGGCCCAATTCTCTGGGATGCCCTTTACCATAGAAGACATGCCTGAGTCATCTTCAGCACCACCCCCTGCCACTATCAGTTTGGAAGAGTTTGAGAGCTTGAAGGAAAGAAATGAGAAGCTAACCCAGGCTTTGCAGAAGACCCTCCGGGAGAGGAGTGAAGGTATGAGGGAGATTGAGAGGTTGGAGAAGATGAGAGTAGAGCATCTGACTAAGATTGAGAAGTCTGGGGATTATATCAAAAAGTCTAAGGCTGGAGAACAAATCCTGAAGAATGCTTGCAAAGAAGCCCAGTTCCAAAGAGCAAGGACAGACTTGTATTTGAAGGAGAGTCAAGCCCGGTGGGTCAGGATCACCGAGGCTCGTACCCTGGAAGACAAGAGAGTTCAAGACAAGATGGAGCAACTGGAAGCTAGTGCAAAAGAACAGCAAGAAGCCCTGGCAGCAGCCTAGAAGGAGATATCAGAGCTGAAGATCAAAGCAGGGGTGAAGAGGTCAAAGGACCAAACTCAGCACAAGAAGCTAACAGCAGCTGTTACGACCCAGAATCTCCTCATCAGGAATCTCACGGAACGTCCGGCTGATCCTGTGACCGAAGCACTTCTCAAGGAAGTTCGTGAGGATGAGTTTGGTCTGGGTGTTTGACCATTTGTTTGTTGTTGCTTTCTTTCCGTGTACTTTTATTTTCTCGTACTGTATTTTGACCCCTTAGAGGGCTTGTGTTGTAAAATGAACAAGTTGTATTATTTCACCTTCTGTAATATATTTGTTTTAGTTTGCTTCATCTGAGTTTTTCTTCAAGCAACAACAACAGCATCATCAAGGGTCTGGAAGGGTCAAAACTGAATGCCAAACCGGATACCTTGAGAACAAATAAGCATAACTGCATTGCATGCTAACCTTTTGTTTGTTTTGTAGGTTTTGTTTTGTTGTTGCTAACCTCTGTTGTGATGCCTCAGGAACTATTGCTAGGCGCCGGGTATTTCCCCTCAACCGTCCGCACCGTTATCCAACCCGAAACAACCTTCCGGGAATTCAGATGGATCAGATGCAGCAGGACCTTGCTGAGGTCAGAAATCAAATGGCAAATGAAAGGCTAGAGATGAGGAATCAAATGACTCAGTTTATGGAAGTTATGAACAACATGGCTCAGAGCCAGGAAAGATTGAGGGCCATAGTGGAAAGGCAGAATCAAGAAGACCCACATATAGGGACTGCCGGTACCAGTAACAATGAAAGAGTCCAACCTCACGTCAACCCTCCGGTATTTGGGCCACACCTCCATCCTGAGGTCAATATTCCTGCAAATGTTCAAGGGACTGCTACCGCAGCTAGGGTACTTCAAGAAGACCCCCAAGAGGACCAGTTTACAGTAATGGGTGCTGGGGAAGAAGCTTATGATAGGAGGTTGGATGAGATAGCTGAGAAGTTGAGGTCCTTAGAATCTCAAAACTCTTTGGGCTTCGATGTCATGGACATGGGCTTGGTATACGGGGTCAGGATCCCCCTTAAGTTCAAGCCTCCTTGTTTTGAAAAATACAACGGGACTTCATGCCCCCGGACTCATTTACAGTCATTTCTGGGAAGGCTGAAGGCCTATACTACGGATGAGAAGCTCTGGATGTTCTATTTCGAAGACAGTTTAACTGGAGCGTCAAGAGAATGGTATTCCCATCTGACAAGAGCAACAATTAGATGCTGGAAGGACCTGGCAGAGGCCTTCATCAGACAGTATCAGTATAATCTGGACATGGCACCCAACAGGACCCTCCTAATGGGAATGTCACAGTCGTCAAGGGAAAGTTTCCGAGAATATGCACAGAGATGGAGGCAACTGGCTGCTGCTGTTCAACCACCTATGTCTGAACGGGAAATGGCAGATATGTTCATGAACACCCTTCAGGGAACATATATTGACAGGTTGGCTGCTTTCTCTTCCACTAGCTTTGCAGATGTTGTCATAGCCGGGGAGAGAATTGAAAGCTTGTTAAAAATGGGAAAGATCTCAGACAACTGTGCAAGCTCGTCCAGTAGTACAAGAAAGCCTTTTGCAGGCCCGAGAAGAACTGGCGAGACCAATGCCATCCATTCAAACAGGGGCAGGCCCCAGTATGTTCAGAGGTCAATAGCAGCAGTCACCATTCTTGCTCCAGCTCATCCTCAGCCGGTCTATCAACCTCCTCAGCAAAACTATCAGCCGCAACCTCAGTACCACCAACAAAATCAGTATCCTCCAAGAAATTACAACAACAGCAACACCAACAGCAACAGTCAACAAAGGCCATTCCAACAGAGGCCATCTCAAGTTAATAGGGTGATCGATCCGATCCCTATGCCATATGCTACCCTGCTGCCACAACTCCTGAAACTCAACCTAGTTGAGCTAAGGACGCTGGCACCTCCAGATCCCAACAGTCTACCCAGGAACTATGACTCCAACGCTAGGTGTGCCTTTCATTCAAACGCACCTGGCCATAGTACGGAAAAATGCAGGGCCCTGCATATGAAGGTACAAGACCTGGTAGACTCGAAGGCTCTGAATTTCGCACCACCACCCAATGTAAATAAGAATCCTATGCCAAATCATGGTGGTCCCCGAATTAACGCTATTGAAGAAGACAAACCGTCTTATTTAATAACCAGTGTGGGACAGATCAGGACACCATTGGTAGAAATCAAGGCTCAACTCCTGGAATGTCAAATGTTCCCGGGGTGTGAGTTGGGTTGTGCTTACTGCAATATCTCAGTAAATGGGTGCGATAATTTGAGGAATGGCATAGACAGCCTTATTCAGAGTGGCCAGCTTCAGATCACTACATCATTTCCAACAAATCCAGCAACTTCATCAGCAACGGTTTCGGAACCTCCTACAACTGCAACAACCATTGTTCCTGACAATTCTTCGGCTTCATCAACAAGTACTTCATTTGTCTTCTCAACTGATCAGTTTTCAACAAATTTTCCTGCTACAACTTCAGCTTCACTCCATTTTGAACCTCCTACAACGACAACATCCATTCTTCCAACAATGTCTCCTACAACACCAGCAACCAATCATGAAGATGTCTCTACTGTCACCATATTCTATGATCCTGAAAGCAACTCCGCCTACAATTCAGAAAGTGCTGCTCCCACTAGAGCACCAGTTACAATCTATTACGATCCACAAACTATCACAGTTCCTTCAACAGCAGCAATCAGTCCAGTCACTATTACGGTGCCTGGACCAGTACCATATGAAAGCAATAGGGCCATCCCTTGGCACTATGGCTCTGACGTATACTGCGAAGGAAAAAGAATCACTCTTGAAACATCAACACCTGCACCACAGATAGACAATGTGGGAGGAGGCGGAGGCTTCACTCGAAGCGGACGTCTTTTCGCCCCACAAATTCAGAGGCCCACTGCCGAGGCAGAAGCTGCTGCCAAGGCAAAAGGGAAGAGCCCTGTGCAGGAAGATCAAGCTGTCAAAGAAGCCTTGAAGACACCGTTCGATCAAGAAGTTGATGAGTTTATGAGAATCATCAAAAAGAGTGATTACAAAATTGTGGATCAGCTTCACCAAACGCCATCCAAAATCTCTATCCTCTCACTGCTTATGTGCTCCGAAGCCCATCGGAATGCACTACTCAAAGTCTTGCACGCAGCTTACGTGCCTGAAGAGATTACTGTCAACCAGTTGGAAACCGTGGTTGGAAACGTTACTGCTAGCAATGGGCTAGGGTTCACCAATACTGACTTGACAGCGGATGGCCGCAACCACAACAAAGCCTTGCACATCACCATGGAATGCAAAGGGGAAGTCCTTTCTCATGTGCTGGTAGACACGGGGTCGTCCCTTAATGTCTTACCAAAGAAGGCTCTGGTGAAGTTAGAATATGATGGATTGGCATTGAGACCCAGCAACCTGGTAGTAAGGGCCTTCGATGGTTCTAAGAGATCGGTTCTGGGAGAGATCGAGCTACCTGTGACAATTGGCCCACAGACCTTTAAAACTATCTTTTATGTGATGGACATTCAGCCCGCCTACAGCTGTTTGTTGGGTAGACCCTGGATTCACGCCGCCGGCGCAATAACGTCTACCCTTCACCAAAAGTTAAAATTTGAGTGGGAAGGCCAAGTTGTTACAATCTGTGGGGAGGAGGATATATTTGTTAGCCATCTGGCTACTTATAAGTATATTGAAATGGATGGGGAGATCCATGAAACAATGAGCCAAGGATTTGAAGCCTTGAATGTGAATGAAGCATCTGCTATATCTGGGATCTCCATGTCATCATACCAACAAGCCCGGAAGGTTGTTGAGGAAGGAACTGCCCAAGGCTGGGGCAAACTGTTATCGGTGGAGAAGAAAGAAGACAGATTTGGGTTGGGTTACAAACCAACTCAACAAGATCAAACAGCGGCTGCGAAAGAGCCCAACTTTGTGAGTGGGGGGATGCTTACCCCCGATGCTATCAACTGTCTGGAAGACGAGCTGGAAGAGGAACGCAACCTGGAAAGCTGGATTCGTCCAAAGATCCCGGGGAGCAGTGTCTCGAACTGGTCTTCCCAGGAAATTATAAGAGTTACTCATGCAGAGTAATTATTATTTCCTGTATTTTTATAAGCATGCATCAAAGTCTTGCATCTTGCCCAAGATGACAAGACTCATTTTGTAATCGGGCCATCTGTACTTTTTGTGCAAACAAGATTAATTAATGAAATATCAGACATCTTTTTGCAAACGAGTCTTTTCCTTTTCGTTCACTGTTTTTCCATTTTTCTTTTTGTACAAAAAATAAATGGCGGTGTTTTCAAAATGACAACTTCATTTTCACCTTTCTAAATAAGACTAAAATCAGATCACTAAAATGAACAACTTAACCCTTGCAGAGAGTGCCTTCCAGACAGCACCGACAACAGCACGGCTATGACTTCGTATGACTTTGACAATCCAATCAATCAAGCTGATGAAGG
Source organism: Lathyrus aphaca (assembly GCA_963966055.1). Taxonomy (NCBI): domain Eukaryota; kingdom Viridiplantae; phylum Streptophyta; class Magnoliopsida; order Fabales; family Fabaceae; genus Lathyrus; species Lathyrus aphaca. Next base: position 392,982,046 of record OZ014519.1, on the reverse strand, counting down.
GGTTGATGAAGAATATGAGCTTCCTGAAGAGCTAGCCAGGTTGTTAAGACAAGAGGAAAAGGTTATTACTCCTCACCAGGAGGAGGTTGAAGTGATCAATCTTGGTACAGATGAAGACGTGAAAGAAGTTAGAATCGGGGCCTGCCTGCAAGACTCAGTGAAGAGACAACTGATAGACCTGCTTCAAGAGTATGTAGATGTGTTTGCTTGGTCGTACCAATACATGCCAGGGTTGGATACCGATATTGTCGTGCACAAGCTGCCTTTGAGAGAAGAATGCCCGCCAGTTAAACAGAAGCTGCGCCGTACTCGCCCAGACATGGCAATGAAAATCAAGGAAGAGGTACAAAAGCAATGGGACGCCGGGTTCCTTGCTGTAACTAGCTATCCGCCATGGGTTGCTAATATAGTACCTGTGCCTAAGAAGGACGGCAAAGTAAGAATGTGTGTTGATTACCGGGACCTGAACAGAGCCAGCCCGAAAGATGACTTCCCATTACCTCACATTGATGTATTGGTGGATAATACAGCTCAGTTCTCGGTATTCTCCTTCATGGATGGATTTTCAGGATACAACCAGATTAAGATGTCACCTGAAGACATGGAGAAGACAACCTTCATCACACCCTGGGGCACGTTCTGCTACAAAGTGATGCCATTCGGATTGAAAAATGCTGGTGCAACATATCAGCGGGCTATGGTGACACTATTCCACGATATGATCCATAAAGAAATAGAATGTTATGTGGATGATATGATCGCCAAGTCCCTTACGGAAGAAGAACATCTGGTAAATCTGCTCAAATTGTTCAAACGTCTGAGGAAGTACCAACTGAAGTTGAACCCCAACAAATGCACATTCGGGGTGCGATCCGGTAAGCTGCTGGGCTTTATTGTGAGCGAGAAAGGGATTGAAGTTGACCCTGATAAAGTCAAAGCTATTCAAGAGATGCCTGCACCAAGGACCGAGAAAGAAGTTCGAGGGTTCCTAGGTCGATTGAACTACATTTCACGGTTCATATCTCACCTAACAGCAACCTGTGAACCCTTGTTCAAGCTGTTAAGAAAAGAACAAACGGTCAGGTGGAATGAAGACTGCCAAAAGGCTTTTGACAAGATCAAAGAATATCTGCAAGAACCTCCAATCCTTATGCCTCCAGTTGAAGGAAGACCTCTGATTATGTACTTGACAGTATTAGAAGAGTCAATGGGGTGCGTGCTGGGCCAGCATGACGAGTCTGGTCGAAAAGAGTATGCAATATACTACCTGAGCAAAAAGTTTACCGACTGTGAACAACGTTATTCACTGCTCGAGAAAACTTGCTGTGCTTTAGCGTGGGCTGCTCGCCGACTGAGGCAGTATATGTTGACCCACACTACTTTGTTGATCTCAAAGATGGACCCAGTTAAGTACATATTTGAGAAGCCAGCTCTTACCGGACGGGTTGCAAGATGGCAGATGATCCTTACTGAATATGACATCCAGTACACATCACAGAAGGCCATCAAGGGCAGTGTATTGTCTGAATATCTTGCTGAGCAACCCATTGATGACTACCAGCCTATGAGATTTGACTTCCCTGATGAAGACATCATGTTCATTAAATCAAAAGATCATGAGGAGCCTGTTCACACTGAAGGGCCTGACCCGGGAGAAGAATGGACTATGATGTTTGATGGGGCTGTTAACATGAATGGTCGTGGTGTTGGTGCAGTACTCATTACACCTAAAGGAGTTCACATGCCATTCTCGGCAAAACTCACTTTCAACTGCACTAACAACGAAGCTGAATACGAAGCTTGCATTATGGGTCTTGAGGAAGCCATTGACCTCAGGATCAAGACATTGACCGTATTCGGAGATTCAGCTTTGGTAGTCAATCAAACCAATGGCAAGTGGTACACCCACCAGGATCATCTGATACCTTACAGGGATTATACAAGGAGGTTATTGACTTTCTTCACCACAGTCAAGCTTGAGTACATCCCTCGGGACAAGAATCAGTTTGCAGATGCTCTGGCTACCATTTCGTCCATGATCAAAGTTCAAGTTGCTAACTTTGTACCTCAGATTTCAGTATCGAGACTTGATAGACCAGCATTTGTGTTTGCAGCAGATGTTATCAAAGATGATAAGCCTTGGTTCCATGACATTAAATGCTTCTTGGAGGATCAAACATACCCACCTGGGGCATCTTCCAATGATAAGTAGACTTTGAGAAGGCTTGCTGGTAGTTTCTTTCTGAACACTGATGGATCTTTATACAAAAGGAACTTTGATATGGTACTCCTCAGATGTGTTGACAAGACGGAAGCAGGTTTGTTGATGCATGAAGTGCACGAAGGATCGTTTGGTATCCATGCCGGAGGGCATGCCATGGCTAAGAAATTGTTGAGATCAGGGTATTACTGGATCACAATGGATGCAGACTGTTGTGCCTATGCCAGAAAATGCCACAAATGCCAGATCTATGCAGATAAAGTGCATGTACCTCCCAATCCTTTGAACATCATGTCTTCACCATGGCCCTTTGCCATGTGGGGCATTGATATGATTGGCAAGATTGAGCCGACCGCTTCAAATGGCCACAGATTCATCTTGGTCGCCATTGACTATTTCACCAAGTGGGTTGAAGCAGCCTCATATGCAAACGTCACAAGACAAGTGGTAGCCAGATTTCTGAAGAGAGATATCATCTGTCGATATGGAGTGCCCGAGCGAATCATTACTGATAATGGTTCCAATCTAAACAATAAAATGATGGCAGAACTGTGTCGGGACTTCAAAATTCAACATCACAATTCTTCTCCTTACAGGCCAAAGATGAACGACGCTGTTGAGGCAGCAAATAAGAATATCAAGAAGATTGTGCAGAAGATGGTAGTCACTTACAAAGACTGGCATGAAATGCTACCGTTTGCCTTGCATGGGTACCGCACGTCAATCAGAACATCCACTGGGGCAACACCATATCAGCTTGTGTATGGTATGGAAGCAGTCCTACCGGTTGAAGTAGAATTACCCTCTCTACGAGTATTGATGGATGTTAAACTGAGTGAAGCAGAGTGGGTTAGGGCCCGATACGAGCAGCTGAGTCTGATCGGAGAGAAAAGGTTGGCTGCAATCTGTCATGGGCAGTTATATCAGAAGAGAATGAAGAAAGCCTTCGATCAGAAAGTCAGGCACCGAGAGTACCAAGTAGGAGATCTTGTGCTGAAAAGAATCCTCCCGCCTCATACAGACCACAGGGGCAAATGGACTCCAAATTATGAAGGGCCATTCGTGGTAAAGAAAGTTTTCTCTGGTGGAGCACTGATGCTCAGCACCATGGATGGTGAAGATTTCCCATCCCCTGTGAATTCAGATGCAGTTAAAAAATACTTCGCATAAAATGACCCGTTGGACATAAAAACAGAATGTAAGTCCAGGCAAAAATAGGGCATCCCGGCGAGTCAAAAACAGAATAAAAGACTCGGGCAAAAATAAGGGAAAATAAATAAAAATGTACACCCGCTGAGTTGAAAAGCCGCATTGGACAACTCAGGCAAAAATGGGTATCCCGATGGATTGAAAACCCGAAAGGGCGATCCATGCAAAATAAGGGAATGAGCGAACAACTGCATTCTGAATTCGTCTGTATTGTCAGCAACTTGGTTAGGACTCCAAAGGATCAAGCTTCAATCAGAATCAACTTTCTCCAGAAAGCAAGACGAGAAGAAAGTCAAAAGTCATACGAGTCATAGCAGAAGAGGAAGCTCTTTAAAGCGTCATCAACATCGCCAATACTTTGTTTCTCAATTTGTAACAATCTCCTCATTTCAGGAGATATGTTTCCTTGGCTGTATCTTGCCAATTCAGGGCATTTGAATTAATAAAATCAGATTTTTCAGTCATGTTTTGTGTTGTATATTTTTATTTGCAAAGAATGTCTGATGTCTCTAAAAAATCAATTGCATGAGTACGGATGCCTTTCTCTAAGAAAATAAAAACACATGCTTACAGGGAATATACTTACTCTCGAAGGTACTTAACTCCTATGACGGAATCCAGTAAAGGATATCTCGGGACCATTTGTGCGTTTCCTTATCTTTGCAGGATTGCAGGTATCCAGAACGCAACTCGGGGCATGCAAGCTACATCTCAGCAAGCTGGCAAATCAACAAAAGATCTCAGCATCCGAAATGCTCTGCTGAGTTGCCTCTCATTACTCTCCCCAGCTGAGTTACCAACAACATTCCCTGGCTATTGTACCACTTATTCTTCCTCAGCAGAATACAGGAATCAGGGAATCATCTCCCCACAAGATCCTCAGCTTCTCTCCAGAAGAGCAATGCACGAAGAAGTCACAACAGAGCACAGAAGGCTTCCACAAACCCCAGCTGGGTCCTATTAAAAGGATATGTCAATCAGTGACCTATATCCCCAAGTGGATACATCTCTCCAAGTCTATCAAATGATCTCATCCCCAGCTGGGATGTCCATTTCAAACAGATCAACCAGGGATCTCTGTAGCAGCGGAATTCGAATCCCAGATCTGTGCCTCTTTGCATAATCATAGCATTTGCATCATATTCACCCATAAAGCGTAGCATTCCGTCTAATACGGAGCATTATGGCAAAAATCAAACGCATAGCATAATCATGAGCCATGTTATGAATCAACACTTGTGAATAATGACAGTTCATCAACCTACGGAAGAAAAATCCCCACCAGAGTTCCCAGCAAAAGCAGTTGCCTCACAAATCACAAACATCAGTATATACTCCTTTTGACACCCGTCCGTGTTATATCCCAGCAGAAAGCCAAAGACATCCCTTTTGCACTCACATATACTTATATACACTTTCTTGGCACCCGTCCGTGTCGTATCCCCAGCGCAGTCGCCTAGACTTTGTATATCAGATACTTGCTCATATTACACTTTTCTCCTTTTGACACTCGTCCGTGTCACTCTCCCCAGCAGCTAAACACTCATCTATACACCACTCGCTCTTATACAGATACTCGTCCGTATCTTGTATATACCAGTTATATACCCACAGATTCAACAGTAGTCTTTGTTCTTTGTTAACCAGTTGGTACTCGTCCGTACCATCATCTCAGAACATTGCGTCTAGTGTTTGTTTCTACATGATACTCGTCCGTATCATAGTCTTAAGGATGCTCGTCCGCATCTTTAATCCATACACCGTGTCAAACACTTGTGTCTTCTTGAATATAGATGCTCGTCCGTGTCTACTATTCCCCCAGAAGAACCATCAGATTCAACACTCGTCCGTGTTCCTTGTTAACCAGTTGATACTCGTCCGTATCATCATCTCTGAACACGTGTCAGTATTTGTTTCTACCCGATACTCGTCCGTATCATAGTCTTAAGGATGCTCGTCCGCATCTTTAATCTTTACGCAACATCTAAATACTTATACCCTTTTGTTTCTTGGATGTAAGCACTCGTCCGTGGTTACTATTCCCCAGTAGATCACCAACAAAACAAAATTTTCCTTCTTATCTAACACTCGTCCTGTGTTATGATAAACCCTGAGAGCAGCCGTACCCTGCTGAGTGGTCGTCCTCCACTTCTTGATGGTCGTCCCCCATCATGCTCGTCCGATGGCCGTCCCCATCGTTGACCTTTTCTATTCGATGGCCGTCCCCATCGTTGATATTTAGCAGCCGTCCCCTGCTAGGTGGTCGTCCTCCACCTTTTGATGATCGTCCTTCATCATTTTATCCAATGGCCGTCCCCATTGTTGATTTTGGTTATCTGGCATTCGTCCTATGTCATGAGAAACCACGAGAGCAGCTGTACCCTGCTGAGTGGTCGTCCTCCACTTCTTGATGGTCGTCCTCCATCATGCTCGTCCGATGGCCGTCCCCATCGTTGACCTTTTCTATCCGATGGCCGTCCCCATCGTTGATTTTTTCGGCAGCCGTACCCTGCCAGGTGGTCGTCCTCCACCTTTGATGGCCGTCCCCATCATAATTCCTTTATTACCCAACAGAGCAGCCGTCCCCTGCTAGGTGATCGTCCTTCACCTTTGATGGCCGTACCCCATCAGCTGTTTATTTCATTTATTCTTTAACCCGATGGCCGTCCCCGTCGTGGTCCCTTTTCCTTTTCTTTTAGCCCGATGGCCGTCCCCATCGTCGGTTACCTTGCTTTATGAACTTGATGGCCGTCCCCGTCATGTTTCATTAACTCCCAGAAATTTTACAGCTTTATACTGATGGTCGTCCCCATCATATTTTGATTTTCCCCAGCTAGTCGGCCGTCCCCGTCTTGGCTTTACCTTTTATCCCCAGCATGTCGGCCGTCCCCATCATTGCGTTGTTTCCCGCTTTACGATATACTTTATTTTCTTTTGCAATCTATATCCCTTTTCTTCTTCATTCTGTGAGTGCAAATTTTGGACTGTCTTTGGTATTCAACCACAAGTTATCTTGTTTGCCTGTTAAGCCGTCGCTTACATCCTGCACAGCTAACTCATGATTGAATAGGGGCAGCTGTAAACACCCCAAATTTGCCCTCACTCATTCACACCATGGCTTGTGATCATTTCATATACATAAATACAATCATATCCCCTCATATCCCATTTTTGATTCACTGCATAGTTCCTAAGTCATCTGCACCTAGGGTTTGTGATCTGAGCAATCCAAAAGCCTCTTGAGCCACTCCAAAGGCAACCAATCACTTCAAAGGGGTCCATATGTGTTCAAGTATCATATTACATCTCCTCAAAGTCAAAAATTCCAAAGAATCACAAGAACTAGGGTTTGGATGGATGCAGAGCCAAGTTTGACTGCACAGTTGACCTAAAATTAGGGTTTTGGTTTCAAAGGCCATAACTCCAAATGTTTTGGTCATTCTTGTTTCCATTGGTCTCTATATGGTATAGGGAGTATGCATATCAATTTTCATGAATAAATTCCATGGGGAAGTCATCTGATCAAGGGTTGACTTTTCAGACAAGTCAGTGAAAAATCAGGGCATCTGAGGCCCCCAATGACCCAACCAATGGGTGATCTTCATCATTTTGAGTGTATATGATCTTTATTTGATCATGGAAGAAGGTTGAAGTTCATAGAAATCAAGAATTTGGGAGTTTTGCAAATGTTGACTTTTTGGGCATAGTTGACTTTTCAAGAATGCTTCATTTTAGGTCATTTTTCAAGCCTTGATTCTTGATCCAAAAAAGCTTCAAATGGAAAAACTTTGGTCATGAAAGTTGTAGATTACATCTTTCCCTTTTCAAAAAGTACAAGAACATGATCAAACTCTTCTTGGATCAAAAGTTATGGTGTGACAAAGTTGGCTAAAATCATTGATTTTCAAGGCATGTTTCAAATGAGAAATTTGCAAAATCATGAACCAAAGCCAATTGTAACTTCTAATTCATTTCAAACCATGACATGAACATTCTACATGTCCTAAAAAGTCAGAATTGAACCAAAATCACATGTGTTTAGTTCATGTAACAAGGCATTTTTCATGAAATTTCAAAAGGTGACAACTTGCAAAAGCACTCATCACACTTCCTACAACTTGCAACCTTGGATGCTGACCTTGCTAGCTCTCTCACCACACCATGCTGCGCAGCCCCTAGCCCTTGTACCAAGCTAGCACCTCACCATACTTCTCTTACACAAAAGGTTGACATTTTGCAAAAGCAAACTTACCTATCACAGCAGGCCATGTCACATCATCCAGCCAATTGGATTAGTTTATACTTTTCATTTGCAAGCCATTTCATATACCAAGCCATGCTGAGACACTTCAGACCATCACATTCACAAAACACACCCTAGCTGCATTTTGCTTCGAATCTCTCTGCCCAGCCACAAAACATCCAAACCATTTCCACACTTCAACTCACCATGATCCATTGAGAAGAAACCAGCCAAGAGCCAGGCCTGAAACCAACCACAAAGCCACTTCACCATTTTCACCTCAGCCTGCATTTCTCTTCGAATCACCTTCCACAGCTTACAAACATCCAAACAAACTTTACAAAGCTTCTCCACTCACCATCTGGATCACAAAGAACCACTCACAATGGCCTGAAACTGCCTGAATCATCCATGCCATTTCTGACTGAGCTTGAGCAGAAGCTTGTCAAACTCCTCATCCAGCCAACATAAATTCCTCTTGAGCATTCAAGCATCACCAGAGGGTCAAGTGGAGTGGATTGCACTGAAGGAAGTGGCCAGAAAGTCATCAGAGTGAAAGCTTCGAATCTCAGGTAGCTTGAAAAATATTTTTCCAGAAATCATTTCTTTTGTTTTAAACTTGTTCTACATGTCTTCCTGATCATGAATATGCTTTTAGTTTTTGAAATGGTGATGAAATGAGAGTTTAATTGCTTTCTGAAACTTGCGTGCCCTAATTCTTTCTTGCTTCGATTCAGCCTTGTTAGGAAGAATAAATTTGTTTTGAGTGAGGGTTTTGATTCGTGAGTGAGTGGGGATCATTTCCCAATTCTTAGATTTCATTTTAGTTAGGTTTTTGGGGTTTTGGGGATTTTCAGGGGAGATGCTGGCCGGAGAAGACGACCGGAAGTCTTCTCCGGCCACCTGAAAGTCATTTGTGCCCTAATCATGTAATTAATTCCCATTTGAATTTGGACCGTTGGATGCGTTGAAAGCGTTGACCTCCCGCGTGTGTGTGTGGTCCAGATCTGTTTGATTAGCCCTAATCCACGTGTTTAAGTTTAATTAATCATAATTTAATTAATTAACTCAGAAGCAACCAGGACCCTTGGATCTGGCGCGTGGTCAATCCATTTAAACTCAGACTCAATCCTGGCCACCCTTTCTGATTACTTTCATTTTATTCATTTTTAATTCATTTTCTTTTCATTTAAATTGCACAATTATTTTAAAATAGTAAAAAATGTCTAAAAATTATGAAACTTTTTCTCGTAGGTTTTAATAATTTTTATGACACAAAAATATTTTTATTTTTCTTTTTATCATTAAAAAATTATTTTTAAGTATTTAAAAGATTATTTTTAATTGATTAATGGAAATTAATTTATTAAAAATACTTTTAGGTATTTAAAAATCACCAAAAAAATCATGAAATGTTCTAAGACATTTAGAAACATTGTCCAACCTTCAAACCAAATTTCTTTTTTGATCTTGATGCATTTTGAGAATTTTTCATGGGATAAAAATCATTTTTATGCAATAATTTGATCCAAAGTTCAAAAATTCATTTCTGCCTATTCATGAGGAGTTGGACATTGATTCTTCTTGCATTGTTTTATGTTTAGCATGTAGTTTCTAGGATTAAATGGCCATGATTTGATCTTGCATTTTTTATTTGTTTGGCATTTCTTTTGTTTAAGAGCCCTAAAAACCCTAATAACTTAGAAAAATCATAACTTGAGATTGGTTAAGAGTTGAGACCTCCCCTTTGGACTTTGGTTTAGTATAGGTTTAGGGTTTCTTTGGGTGGAATTTTCCATTTTTTATCTTAGGGTTTGCTTCTGTTTTTGGTTTTTGTTTGTTGTTTGATCCATAAACCCTAATTTGGGCTTTCATTTGCATCCCTTTTGCATTCTCTTGCATAACATGACTTGCCATGACATTTCAAGCATCCATTTGATTCATTTGACATCTTAAGACATATAGAAAGCATCTTTGATTATTGAATCTTGCATTTGCCATGTTGTATGCTTTGTATGCTTCCTAACTTTTCATGTGTATCCATGCTTCAAAGCTTGCACCATTTGCATCCATAACTTGTATGAACATCTCCATGCCTTGCCTCATGTTTGTAGCATCTCATAGCATCATTATCATCATCAACATGTTTCTGGTTTTGTTTAGCATCATACCATTTCATCCCATTTTGCTTTGCATTGCATTTCTTTCTAACATTTCAGGTGGTAAGTAAACTTGAGAAGTGAATTTGCCTTCACTTCTCATAACTTTTCTTTTCATCTCTCTTGCATCCATTGCTGCATTTTTGTTTGTGTTTGAGATTGAGCTTGCTCATTCTTCTTCTTCTTACTTTCTTTCTTCAAGTGACTTGACTTCTTGAATGAAGCAAGTCACTTTGCTTCTCTTGATCCTGTTCATCTGCTTCCTGGTGGTTCCATTGAAGATCTTCTCTTGAAAACCTCACAAACCTTAGGAACAACCAAGCATGACAATGATTAGGGTTTTGATTAGTCTCCCCTCTTAGTTTTACCTTTGTGTTTCTTTGAGTCTTCTCCTCTCACCTCATAATCAGGGACTAAACCCTAAAGGCTTTAAGGCTTTGTGATTAAGCTTATGCCTGCATCCTTCTCTTAGGATGGAGTGTATAACTTTAATCCTAAGTGTTAAACCCTTAATGTGTTTAAATCCCTTAATCAATCCACTTAATAATCACCAAGACATCACACTTGTAACTTGGGCCTTGCATTAGGGTTCTAATTCTTCCTTAACTGGTTAAGAAGGACTAACCCTAGTGTTAATGGACAAGTCCCCCTCAAGTTGTCTTAACAAACCATAAAATCCACTTCATCATCATACCATTAATAAAATCCACTTAATCAAAGGCTTGTTTTGTCATGAGTTTAATTCCTAATCATGGATTAAGTTGAGGAGCCTTCCTCAGCTTAAACATTCTCATCTATTATCCTTCTATTAGGATGGTGTAATGAGTCTGTTTAATCCATGATTATGGCTTAATCTCATTACTTAACACTAAACAAAATCACAAAAAACATCTAAATAATCACAAGTAGGTTAATGATCTTAATCCTACATCAAAGGTGATTAAGTGTGAGAAGCTGACTTCACACTTAAGGTATTCTCATTACCCCTAAACAGAGGGAAGATGTGATGAGTTTACTAAATCCATTGGTTTAGACTTGAGCTCATTAACTTACGACAAACTTTCAAAAGCAATAAAAGACTGAAAACCCAAAAACAAACAATAATCGTCTCCTTCGGGATTCTTTTCTCATCATCTTCACTCATAAACGAGAACTTGCTTCTTCCGTCTAATGCAAGACAGTTTGCACCTGAGCCAGACAGGTCATACACTTGAGCATAGACAAGTAAGCAGTTCACAAGTCAATTCACCTTTCAGTCTCTTTGGGTCGAACTACGGTGTTCTGACTTCCTCATTGCACGAGAGGATACGTAGGCATAACTTAACAGTTATCGAACAAAAGTCTCTGTATATTCCCCCTCTTTCCAGCTTCATTCTTTTAGCCTCATTATCTTGAGCATTCCATTCACCTCTTACACTGACACCTCATTTATACACTTCACTCTCTTTTACACTGACACCTGTACATTCTTTTCCAGTTACTTTATACACAAATTGCACTGACACTACCCCTTTAAAACACAAATCTTTTAAGCGTGGATCCCGTCGAGTACGGCGGACAATCTGGGTGCTAATACCTTCCCAGGTTGTAACCAACCCCCTTTCTCAGTCTCTCTGGTTCGCAACCGTCTTATCCATTTTCTTTCTAGGCCTATGCAGCATTGCCTTTCCTCCGGGATAAAAATGCCTAGCTGGCGACTCTATTCATCTCCAGTGAGTTCACGGCTGTGTGTTCTCACTGTTCCTTTCGCCGACCGTTCGCGCTTGTACCGGGATGCAAATCTTTGGGAGCGACACCTTTAAGCTCTCATTTCACCTATGGCCATAATCATGATCTTATATACACTAGTGAGTCATCTTGCTCTACAAGTTCTGATTTAAAACCTAAAATAAATCAGAAGTTTGTAAAATCTAACAAACAAGGACCCAGAAGAATATGGGTACCCAAGGATAAAATTGTGTATGTTGCAGATGTCTTTAACAGCAAAACTGAAACACCAATCATGGTACCTGGACTCTGGATGCTCACGTCACATGACGGGAAGAAAGCATATGTTCCAAAGTCTTGAATTAAAAGATGGAGGCCACGTAGGTTTTGGAGGCAATCAAAAAGGAAGAATTATTGGCTCCGGAACTATTGGTAATGGAAATCTTCCCTCCATATCTAATGTTCTACTTGTAGAAGGATTAATGCATAATTTATTATCCATAAGTCAATTAAGTGATAATGGTTATGACATAATCTTTAATCAAAAGTTCTGTAAAGCTGTTAGTCAGAAAGATGGAACAATCCTTTTTAGTGGAAAGAGAAAGAACAACATTTATAAAATAAAACTTTCAGAACTAAAAAATCAAAATGTAAAATGTCTAATGTCTGTGGAAACTGAGCAATGGGTCTGGCACAGAAGATTGGGACATGTTAATATGAGAAGATTATCTCAACTTAACAAACTCAATCTAGTCAGAGGACTTCCAAATTTGAAGTTCAACTCAGAAGCTCTATGTGAAGCATGTCAAAAAGGCAAATTTTCAAAAACAGGTTTTAAAGCTAAAAATGTTGTATCTTCCTCTAGACCATTAGAACTTTTGCACATTGACTTATTTGGACCAGTGAAAACTGCTTCTGTCAATGGCAAAAAGTATGGATTGGTGATCGTAGATGACTTCAGCAGATGGACATGGGTAAAGTTTCTTAGACACAAGGATGAGTCAATTGCTGTATTTTCTAACTTCTGCAAACAAGTTCAAAATGAAAAAGAATCAAAAATCATTAAAGTCAGAAGTGATCATGGTGGTGAATTTGAAAATAAACAATTAGAATCATTTTTCAATGAAAATGGCATTTCTCATGATTTTTCTTGTCCTAGAACTCCACAACAAAATGGGGTTGTAGAACGTAAAAATAGAACTTTACAAGAGATGGCCAGAACCATGATTAATGAGACTAATATGGCTAAACATTTTTGGGCAGAAGCAGTAAATACAGCATGCTATATTCAGAATAGAATCTCTATAAGACCTATTCTTGAAAAGACTCCTTATGAATTGTGGAAGAACAGAAAGCCCAACATTTCTTATTTCCATCCTTTTGGATGTACTTGCTTTATGTTAAATACTCTTGATACTCTGAATAAATTTGATTCGAAGGCACAAAAGTTTATATGTTAGGATACTCTGAACGTTCTAAGGGATACAGAGTATACAATACAGAAACACGTATTGTGATAGAATCTATTCATGTCAGATTTGATGATAAGCTTGGTTCTGAAAAACCAAAGCAGAATGAATTTACTGCAGATATAGAAGTAGAAATCTCTACAAACAGAACTTCTAAAGATCAATCCTCTAAAGTTCAAAACAATACAACTGCTCCGTCAACACCTGAAGAACCCATCCAGAAGAAGCTATCCAGAAGCAATATTAATCACCCAGAAGATAAAATCTTGGGAAAGAAAGACGAACCAATCAGAACAAGATCCTCATTCAAAAACTCTGAAGAGACGCTACTAGGACTTGTCTCTCTGATTGAACCATCTTCTGTGGAAGAAGCTCTATCAGAAAATGATTGGATTCTGGCTATGCAAGAAGAACTGAATCAATTCACCAGAAATGATGTGTGGGATCTAGTTCCTAGACCTAGAGGATTCAACATCATTGGCACCAAATGGGTATTCAGAAACAAACTCAATGAGCAAGGAGAAGTTGTCAGAAACAAAGCAAGACTGGTTGCACAAGGTTATAGTCAACAAGAAGGGATTGACTACACAGAAACCTATGCACCAGTCGCCAGGTTAGAATCAATAAGACTTCTAATATCATTTGCTGTAAATCATAATATCATTCTATATCAAATGGATGTCAAAAGTGCATTTTTAAATGGTTATATTGATGAAGAAGTGTATGTACACCAACCCCCTGGTTTTGAAAATACAAAATTTCCAGAACATGTTTACAAACTCAAAAAATCATTATATGGTTTAAAACAAGCTCCCAGAGCTTGGTATGAAAGACTAAGTAATTTTCTTCTGGAAAACAAGTTCATCAGAGGGAAAGTGGATACAACTCTTTTCAGTAAAAACATTAAAAATGATCTTCTGATATGTCAAATTTATGTAGATGATATAATTTTTGGTTCTACTAAAAGTGCCCTGGGAAAGGAATTTGCAAAATCTATGCAGGCAGAATTTGAAATGAGCATGATGGGAGAATTAAAGTTCTTTCTGGGAATTCAAATAAATCAAACATCAGAAGGAACATATATCCATCAAAGCAAATATGTAAAAGAACTTCTGAAGAAATTTGACTTATCAGAAAGTTCAATATCCAAAACTCCTATGCATCCTACGTGTATCTTGGAGAAAGAAGAGGTAAGTAAGAAAGTAGATCAGAAGCTCTACAGAGGTATGATTGGATCTCTTCTCTATCTTACTGCTTCTAGACCAGACATTCTATACAGTGTATGTTTATGTGCTAGATTCCAATCAGATCCTAGAGAAACTCACTTAACAGCAGTTAAGAGAATCTTTAGATATCTGAAAGGTACTACTAATCTTGGTCTGTATTACAGAAGATCAGAAGAGTATAAACTTGTAGGATATTGTGACGCTGATTTTGCTGGAGACAGAACAAAAAGAAAAAGTACTTCTGGAAGTTGTCAATTCCTAGGAGACAATCTAATCTCTTGGTCTAGCAAAAGACAACCAACCATAGCATTATCAACTGCAGAAGCTGAATACATTGCAGCAGCTGGATGCAGTACTCAGATGCTCTGGATGAAAAATCAGCTAGAAGATTTTAATATCTACGAGAGTAACATTCCAATCCTCTGTGACAACACTTCTGCTATTTGTCTATCTAAAAATCCCATTTTACATTCTAGAGCTAAACACATAGAAGTTAAACATCACTTCATTAGGGACTATACTCAGAAAGGAATTTTAATGTTAAAATTTATAGACACAAATCACCAATGGGCTGATATTTTTACTAAACCCCTTTCTGAAGATAGATTTAATTTCATTCTAACTAATCTTAGCATGAAGTTATGTCCAGAATGAAAATGCTTTAATCATATGTTTTATCTCTAGAAGTTCTCCTACTTCTCTTCCATATAATTATTCCAAAAGATTCTATGCTCTAATGGTTTCATTCTTAGAACTTTTGTTCAAAGGACTGACTTGCAGATCTTCAAATCAACAACTGTCAACAAAGCTCTAAGGACCCTCATCAGAATCAAAACACGTGTCCACATTCTAAAAGAGTGACAGAACATGCCTTGGCAACTGTTCGCTCAGAAGGATAACTGTTGAGATTCTGGAATCTGATACGGCTAGGTTTGACACCAAAAAGGCAAGAAAATCTCTTGGGTAACTGTTCCAGAATCGTTTACGCCTTACCCCATGTCAGCGCATTTAATGTTGTTAATCATTATGTTTTCAAAATTAATTTTTTCCCACTAATTTCTCAATTAATTAATTGCTTTAATTTTTTTTATAAATGTCAAGTGTCCTTCTCAATTTCAAATTTTACCCGCAACTTACTCTCTCTAAATTTTCTCAGTCTCTTGTGCTCTCTCTTTTTCTTAAAACCCTAAACCCTAACAGTTCATCTTAGTAACTAAATGGCTTCATCATCTCAATGCAAAGATTTCTCTGATGATTACTATGTTGAACCCTCAAAGACTCTTTCCATTCCTTCTGAGAAACTGGAAGTACTGTGTGAGTTGTTCGTGGATTTCGCAAGCTTACAAGAAAATGGTTTTGACCTCCTCCCACAGGTTGAAGCTCAGGGCTGGGAAAAGTACTTTGACAGGTTAATGGGACCAGTCTTCCCTAAACTGGTTAAAGAATTTTGGGTGTATGCTTATTCAAATGAAGCACAAGTTACCTCTTATGTGCTTGGTAAACAGATTATTATCTCTGAAGATCACATTGCCAAACTGTTTGAAACTGATGGCAATGGTGTCAAATGTAGTGACATGGACAAAGTATCTGACGCTGCTGTGATTGCTAAAGAAATTTTCACCGCTGGAAAACCCTCAAATAAGATCAAAGACCTAAAGACTCCTCTACGTATTTGGGCAAAAATTATTCTTGGGACAATCTGTCACAGGAAACCTACAAATTCTCCAGACTACATCAATCTGGATCAACAATTCCTCCTTTACTTTATCTCCAAAAAGAAGAAAATCAATCTTGCATACACACTCTTTCAGAATCTCAGAGTCGTCGTGAAAGAAACAAGGGATGGTGAGAAAACCAAACGGGATTGGATTCCTTTTGGACGATTAATTTCTGACATTCTTTGCCAGAACAAGCTAGTGGACTTCCTAGCAGAATTAAAACAAACTGAACTTTTGGAAACAGACGTTGGAAAACCTTTGAATGCTAAAAACCTGAAGAAGATGAAGTTCATCACATCTATTCAGCAAGAACCCACTCTTCAATCCAGAGAAGTTATCAGCACCAGAAGGATCCCGTTAGAAGGCTTTCCTCTTTTTTCTTCTGATACACCAGCAGATGTTGTTCTCCACTATATGGATATCTGCAAGCGTCAAGGTACGGTACCTGACTTCAATCCAAAAGAACTCCAACAAAAAATTCCAGATGTTGCCTCTCTCAGATTAAAGAAAAGGAAGACTTCTGAAGACCCTTCTCAGAAGATGCAAAAATCATCTAGAACAACAGGTAAGTCTTCTGCTTCTAATCCTGATTCCATTACTGTAGTAGAAGCTGTAAATGTAGAAGTGTCTGAACAACCTTCTAGCACCTTACCTCCTAGCCAACCATCTTCTGCTGATATTCCATCTGAACATATTCCTGATTCTGAACCACCTCAAAATATTAGTCCCATTCAAACTGAAGTTCCTGCAACTTCTGCAGTTGCATCCATCCTATCCTCATTATATCCACCAGAAACAGAAACAGAAACAGAAACCCATCAACCTCAAAATATTGCTGACTTTGACATACCAATTGATGACACTCCTCTTTCTGATATTGATCGTTCCCCTACAAAAGAAACACAATCTGCTTTGAAAGATGCATTAGATCTTGATCTTGAACACTATCAAGATTCAGATGCTGCCCCACCTTCTTCCTCTGAACATCAACCCAGAACATCTCCCACTCAAGCAAACTCTCTTTCCTCTCATTCATCAACACCACACAACTCACCTACTATCATAAACATCCCTGATTCACCAAAATAAACTGTGACTGAAAATGAAAATCCCCTTAGAACTACAATTGACTTTGAAGCACTCCAAAAACTTTCCTCTGTATCCAACAAAAGAGCAATACCCATCCCAAAACCTAAACCATCTAGATCAGACATTTCTACTTTACTTCTAGCTTTCGAAACAGTGTTAAAATTAAAATTAGAAGATCTGAAGACTGCTTGTGCAGAACTTACTGATCCTGCTGCGTCTGATTTTCTATGGGCTGACCTCAGAAAATGGTTTAATGCTGAGTCCAGAAGACTCACGGACATCTGCTATGATGTGGCTCATCAGAACTTCTGTGAGTACCTTCAAGCAGTAGTCTCAAATGTTAGCCAGGCTAAACCACTTCTGCTGGATAATAAGCCCTGGAAAGAATCAGTACTTTTGGATGAGCACTCAGCACTTCAGATGATTTTGGTATCTTCTGTAGAAGAAAATGCTGATGGTCCTGATAATCAAGCTGCTCCACAAACTGAAGACCCTCTGGAAACAAATTTTGTGTTACAAACTCTACAAGAATTGAAGAAGGAAAATCAGCTAGTGAAAGAACGTCTAGACAAGCAAGAAGAAACAACTGCTGAAATGAAGACTCTACTCACCAAGCAAGTGGAATCTTCGTCAGACATCAAATCTTTGCTGGAGACTTTAGTCACTAAGATGAACCCTTAATTTTCTTATCTTCTGCATAAGCTGTTTTGCTATTTTAACTTCTGTTTCTGCATTACTCTTTGAACTTCTACTGGTTTTTGCGTTTGCTTCTAGTACTTTTAATCTATTGGTTTTAGTTTATTTTTTTCTCTCCTGCTCTACATCTTTTTGATTATGACAAAAAGGGGGAGAAACGTAAATGATTCTGATCCATAGCAGTTTACCATAATCTGCCTCTTACATATTCTAACAAAATTATTTGAGTTGTCACTATGAAAAGAAACAGGTCAAGTAATCAACTCAGGGGGAGCTAAGAATCATAGAACATCTGAAAGAAGTTTTTCTTCTAATCAAAGGGAGTTCACTTAAATTCATTAAAACTTTATTCTCCTAAATTAAAATGTTTTGTCATCATCAAAAAGGGGGAGATTGTTAGAACAAATATGGTTCTGATCCTCTAGGTGTTTTGATGATAACAAAGGCTTTCATGTTAGAAGTTCTAATGAATATACTTACTCTTGTGTAGAAGGCAATCTGGTTCTAGTAATTCGTATGAGCTAAAAAGGAACCTTATAGAAGATACTCTCAAAGAAGAATCCAGCATTAAATGGCACATTTATTGGCTGCGCATCTCTTATTCATTATCTCTGATTTCCGCTTAGAAGATGCTGGTATCCTTATTAAAAGACTTTAATTAAAGAATATGGTCTTTAATATATACAAAGACAAGTATCTCTACTTATGGAAAGAAATTAAGGTATTAAAGTATATCCTTATTTGGTTCAAGATGTCTCCAACGGCTATTTTATCAAGAACTATATAAAGGACATCATTTGAAGAAATCAACCAACGAACGCAACGCACTACAACATATCTCATATATTCAAGCAAATCAATTTATCTTGTGCTTATCATTGTAACTTTCACTTAATGATATCTGCTTATCTAGAAGCATTCTAAGTTACATCTTTATTATTGTAATAATTATTTTTTTTCCTTGAGTGACTAAGTTTAGTCAGAAGACTCAAGAAGACATTGACTATAGGTCTTTGTGTGTATTCCTATTGAATAGTGGATTAAGACCTCAGTTGAGGCAAAATCACCTTGGCGGGTGGACTGGATGTAGTTTGAGTTCAAACGAACCAGGATAAATTAAACGTGTCATTAGAAGTTATTTTTAATTACTCCAGAAAACCCAATTCCAACCCCCCTTCCTTGTGTTTTGCGCACCTTCATTTAAAAATCACCAAAAAATTCATCAAACCTTTAAAATCATTTAGAAACATTGTCCAACCCTCAAACCAAATTTCTTTTTTGATCTTGATGTCTTTTGAGAATTTTTCATGGAATTAAAATCATTTCAAGGCTTTATTTTGATCCAAACTTCAAAAAATCATTTCTGCCTAACCATTGAGAGTTGGACTTTGATTCTTTTTGAATTGCATTTTGTTTAGCATGTAGTTTGTGAGATTAAATTGGCATGATTTGATCTTTCATTTTCAATTTGTTTGGCATTTTTCTTGTTAAGGTACCCTAAAACCCTAGGAAACTTAGAAAATTCATAAATTACATTAGGTTAAGAGTTGAAACCTCTCCTTTGGGCAGTGAGTTAGTATAGGTTTAGGTTTGCTTTGAGTGCATTTTTAATTTTTTATCTTGATGTTTGCTTCTGATTTTGGTTTTTGTTTGATGCATTGATCATAAACCCTAATTTGGGCTTCCTTTTGCATTCATCTTGCATTTGCTTGCATACCATGACTTGCCATTGCATTTTATGCATCCATTTGATTCATTAGACATCTTAAGATATATGAGAAGCATGTTTGGTCATTGCATCATGTATTTGCCATGTTGTATGTCATTTACATCTCATAACTTTTCATGTGTGTGCATGGTTCTAAACTTGCTCCATTTGCATCCATTTGTTCATGTGATCATCCCCATGCCTTGTTTCATGTTTGAATCATTTCATAGCATCATTATCATCTCATATATGCTTCTGGTTTTGGTTTTCATCATGCCATTTCATCCCATTTTGCATTGCATTGCATTCCTTTCACTAACTTTTCAGGTGGTAAGCAACTTTGAGAAGTGAATTTGCCTTCACTTCTCACATTTCCTTTTCTCTTATGCATCATTGCTGCATTTTGTTATGAGTTTGAGATTGAGCTTGATCTTTCTTCTTCTTCTTACTTTCTTTCTTCAAGTGACTTGACTTCTTAAATGAAGCAAGTTACTTTGCTTCTCCTGATCCTTTCATCTGCTTCCTGGTGGTTCCATTGAAGATTTCTCTTGTAATCCTCACAAACCTTAGGAACAACCAAGCATGACAATGATTAGGGTTTTGATTAGTCTCCCCACTTAGTTTTACCTTTGTGTCTCTTTGGGCCTTGCATTAGGGTTTTGATTAGTCTCTTTGGGCCTTGCATTAGGGTTCTAATTCTTCCTTAATTGGTTAAGAAGGACTAACCCTAGTGTTAATGGACAAGTCCCCCTCAAGTTGTCTTACAAAACCCTAAAAATCACTTCATCATCTTATCATTAACTAAAATCCACTTAATAAAGGCTTTGTTTTGTCATGAGTTTAATCCCTAATCATGGATTAAGTTGAGGAGCTTTCCTCAGCTTAAACATTCTCATCTATTATCCTTCTATTAGGATGGTGTAATGAGTCTGTTTAATCCCTGATTATGGCTTAACCTCATTACTTAACACTAAACAAAAACACCAAAAACATCTAAATAATCACAAGTAGGTTAATGATCTTAATTCTACATCATGGTGATTAAGTGTGAGAAGCTGACTTCACACTTAAGGTATTCTCATTACCCCTAATCAGAGGGAAGATGTGATGAGTTTACTAAATCCATTGTTTTAGACTTAAGCTCATTAACTTATGACAAACTTTCAAAAGCAATAAAAGACTGAAAACACAAAAACAAACAATAGTCGTCTCCTCCGAGATTCTTTTCTCATCATCTTCACTCACAAACGAGAACTGGCTTCTTCCGTCTAATGCAAGACAGTTAGCATCTGTGCCAGACAGATCATACACTTGAGCATAGGCAAGTAAGCAGTTCACAAGTCAATTCATCTTTCAGTCTCTTTGGGTCGAACTACGGTGTTCTGACTTCCTCATTGCACGAGAGGATACGTAGGCATAACTTAACAGTTATCGAACAAAAGTCTCTGTATATTCCCCCTCTTTCTAGCTCCATTCTTTTAGCCTCATGATCCTGAGCAATTCATTCTCATTCCTACACTGACACATCATTTATACACTTTCACTTCCTTTACACTGACACCTGTACATCCTTTTCCAGCTATTTTATACACAAATTGCACTGACACTACCCCTTTAAAACACAAATCTTCTAAGCGTGGATCCCGTCGAGTACGGCGGACAATCTGGGTGCTAATACCTTCCCAGGTTGTAACCAACCCCCTTTCTCAGTCTCCCTGGTTCGCAACCGTCTTATCCATCTTTTTATAGGCTTATGCAGCATTGCCTTTCCTCCGGGATAAAATGCCTAGCTGGCGACTCTATTCATCTCCAGTGAGTTCACGGCTGTGTGTTCTCATTGTCCCTTTCGCCGACCGTTCGCGTTTGTACCCTATCTGACCTAGCTTCATTTAGTGGGAGCGACACCAATGGATCAAAGATACGCTCTAGATCAGGTCACTCATTAAACCAAGTGCTCTCAATGATTGGCCAGGGTGTGAGAACACGATTGTTAAGGTGAGGTGAAAAACAAAATGCATTATTAAGATTTTAAAACAAAACATAAGATCATGTGAGAGGGAGGGGGTGTTTTTAATGCGTTGTCACTCTAATAGCCGTCCAAATGAGATATCCAAGGGCCTGCGTTCATCTTCTTCCTTCATCTCAGTCCAGAATCCGGTGACCGGTGCCCTAGCTCCGACACCGAAAAATGCATCCATAAGAACAAATCACCACAGAAATTACTCATAACCTCCAGATCAAACAAACAAATCATGCTGAATCCAAATATAGCAACCAAATTCACAATGGATCAAAGAATAATTCAGATCGAAGCCAAACGGATTTATATGTCAAACTTCAAATCATCATAAAACACTTAATACTCATCCATTTTCCAAACTAATTAGCACAAAATCATCAGCACAAATAGTAGATCACAATGCATACATTTAATTTCAAGTTTAGATCCACGAATTTCAGAGCATACCTGAACTTGCAACTCCTTCAAAATACCAAGATAATGCTCCTACAGATGCAGATCTGCTCACTTTGACCTCCTCTTGCAAAATAAATGCAAGATGGAGCTTGAGGGAAGCTGGATCTTAGAATCCGAAATCTCTTTCTCTTGAATGGCACCTCTATGATTCTTCACTTTCAGCTTGAATGAGTATGAGCAATGTGATCCTTAAGGTTCAAGGAAGCAGGATATGTGAAGAGATTGTGAAGAAAGTGCTTGAGGAGAGAAATTCGAAGAGAAATGCAAGTGAGCAAGAAAGTGTGAATCTGAGAAATGTGAGAGCCTCCTCACGAATTTAGGGCATGCTTTTCTTTTATATGCTTTGTGTTTTCACCTGACTAGGGTTTTTGAATCAAAAGTGGCATGGAGAGTGTGATTGAGGTGTATTTGCAAAATTGCATGAAAAGTGTGACTGCCTCATACACCCGTGCAAACCTTCCCTCAAGTGTGCATTCTGACTTCAATCCATCCCTTGATTTGTTTTGAATCAATCCTGACCTTTGGTTATGAGTGTAACATGCTTTTTGAATGATTATCCAATTTTGCCTCTTGTGTGGTATACTTCACCTCATGCACGAAATTGATGGTATTTTTGGAGCAAAACAACACTTATGCAATGCCTTGTAAGAATATAATCTTATTTGGTCCATGAAACAACTTGAAAATGAGTTTCACAAGTTCTTGCATTTGGATGAAACTTGAAATTCATGGCATGCCCTAAAATTCAAGCAACTTTCGAAAGGCTTATCTCCCAATCCATAAGGGCTATGAAAATGCACTTATACTTTTTAAAAATGGGAGAACTTAATCTTCAACTTTCATGTTTGATGGAAATTCATTTGAAGCTTTTTTCACCAATTTATGTGTCTTTGAAAATTAGGGCAAAACGTTGCTAAAAATGGCAAATTCCATGACCAACCACATGACAAAAATGGAAAAATCCTCAAAACCTTTTGATTCTTGATCTTTGACCTTGCCAAACCTCTTCCAAGGTTATAAGAACATCCCTTGACTTGAAAAATAGGGTTGGCCCCTTTGAAATCTCACAGTTGGCTTCTAGAATGAACAGTTGACCAATTTCTTCTTTTACAAGCAACTGATGAAATACCTGACTTCCACAAGGAGTTTTCTCACTAAATTTCATCCCTAGGATCCTCTTATCATATGAAGGACTTTGCCCATATGAAATGGACAAAGTCACAAAGTCTTCATGCTTGAAATTCAAACCCTAATTTGGGATCACTGTGTAGGAGGTTGCCCTAGCTTGAATTCACTGGTGATCTTCCAACCTCCCGGGCTTTTGTGAATGATCTTGAACTTGTGAATGCAATGTATACTACCCATAGGACTTGGAAAAATCCATTGGGCCTCTTATTATAGCTTGTGATGCTTCAAATTCCTCCACGGATGATCATATGCCTAATGCTAGGTCATGAGAATGTTATGCCTCATCTTTCCATGCAACAATGCCAAGAATATGATATGCTTATGAAGAATATGGTATGATGATGATGCTTAAAAAGAAGAGGGAAAATTTGGTGTGTTACACAATGGAAAAACTCATGTGCCATAATATTTTCAAACTTGGGGTTAGCAACAATCTTACATTCTAAGCATGAATTTGGAACTTAAACTAAAACTTGGAAAGGAAATTGAAGATTATGAAATTGAATTTGGAAGATGAATTAAAACTTTGAAATAGATATAGAAATAGTGATTGGAATTGAATGGAGATAAATTTAGAATAGAAACTTTGAAAATGAGATGAGAGGTGGAATTTCGAAATTGACTTGGAATTAGGATTGGAATTAAACACTTGGAAGTAGAAATTAATCAATTGAACAAAATTATGGATTAAGGACTAAAAAAGGAATTTAAACCTTTGTACTTTTTAATGGACATAAGGACATGAACTCTAGAACTTAAATTAAAATAAAGAAACCTGACACACTTTTTTTTGAAGCCTTGACAACTTGAACTCGACGAATCAAACACATTCTTTATTGCCAATTCCCATATCAATGAAAACCAAAGATAAAAAATATGTCTTAGTCAAATCACTTCTCAGGATCCATCTTGACCAAAGATTAAAACCAAATGAAAATAATAAGACCATGCTAAATGGACCAAAAGTCATTATATGTACACCTTTCCTTCTTTTCCAAGTGACAAACAAAACTTATTCCACAAGAAAACCATCTGAAACAAACATCTATGATTCTCGCTGAGATACTTCACCCATTAAAACCACAAGTGAACAGAGGTCTTGAACATGTCCATAATACAACCTCAGAAACCCTAATCTAACCCGTGTGACTGATTCAAAACCCTGTGCTTTAGCATAAGACCCTAGCCTCTCTATTACTTGTCAAGGAACCAGAAATCCTTCCTGCAACTTCTCGTAAATCCAACCTGCTTGAGTAGGTACCAATGTATGACAATGATGTGATGAATGCATGATATGAAATGTTAGGGGTAAAATTTGGGGTGTAACAACGGGGAAATATAAAGACTGTGCCACATCCTCAACAACGGGTGGATTCTTCAGTGGATACCCAAACTGTTTTATCACCAACATAGGGTTGTAATTGATTACTCCCTTCCTCCCAAGAAAAGGAACATTAGGGAAGTATCCATAGCAGGTGAGTATTTCTTTTCCGACCAAATCCCTGTTGTAGCACCACGTGATATCCTCAGAAGTCAAACCCATCAATCTTCTGGACCATTTCATATCACCTTTAAGATCCACAAAAGGTCCTGACTTTGGTAGGTGTCGAGCAAACCAAGTAGAAAATAAGGGTGGACAACAACTCACAAACCTCCTATTTCCCTTTCATTTTTGTAATGTAGAAAGTAGAAAAAATATCCTAGTAATGTAGGAACAGGGTTCCTCTTGATGAAGATGGATATGGCATCCATACTTACAAATATTTTATCACCCGGGAATAGACTAATCCCATACACCATCAATGATATCAAGGCAATGAATTTTATCCACCTTTTCTCCAAAGTACACATTTTAACCTCATCAAGCAGAATATCCAGATAAACCCTTTGTTTTCTTTGTTGCTCTTGATGTTCCCTTTGACTTGAGCCATGTTTAGATGAGTAGGCCTAACAAAGTCTTCATATGGAGGATCTCTTCCTGAACCATAGAATGGAAGACCATCTCGAACTGGAACTTTCAACATGCTAGAAATCTCTTCCGAGGTAGGAATCAAAATGTAGTCAGGAAAAACAAAACAACGCAGTTGGGAATCATAAAACTGCATCAAAGTGTGAAGACTATCCTTTTGCTCTATAGAGGGCGTGTCCATGTAGCTCAAAATCAACTCGTACCTTTTTCTGAAGATTTCTAAACCCTGGTCATCCAACAGCCCAACCAAATCCTAAATCCCTTCAGCCTCTGGTCTTGAAAAGGTATAATGTATGTTATTCTTTCTTGGCATATCTCTAACTTCAACCATCTAGATATGAGAATACAAGAAACTACCATAATTGGGTACAGATACCAACCTGAGAAAATGAAAACACAAAAGGTTAATGATGATATGATGAAATTCAATGCATGGCATGTGATCAATGGTTGGTGTCTATCTGGTATGGAATACTGAGCCAAGAGCCAAGTGTCTGTAACCATAATAAACAGGATCTCTAAATAATAACCAAGGACCAAGAACCAGGAATTCCAGAGAACCAGATCAGATCATAACATATAACATGCACTGATAGTATTGTATGTATAAGGCTTAAGGGTTCCAGTAAACCTGTAAACATCCTCCCAAACTCACTAGTATGTTTCGAGTCGACATCACAGACTCTCAGGTTGAGTAGCGATAATACTTTCACCATCTCCGAGAAATGGTTTAGTATTATGCACTAAAAGAGGAGGTCTCACCTGAGTCTGGGAAAAACAAGAATCCCCAATAAGTTCCCAGCTTCAAGCACTGAAATTGAGAAACAATAGTACATTCATCCTGAAGGGTAGAATAATATCGTCATACAAATAGTTGTTTTAACTGAGTTTTTACGAGAGAACCAGGCCATCCTATGCGAGTTCCTAGTAGGCCCTCGGGTGCGAATGGGTTTGCCACAAAATATGGTCTGCCACTGTCACCACTAGAGAGGGATGTTTCCACAAAGGCCCTTAATGATCGGTCCCCAGATGCACATAACTATGAAGTTCATGTAATGAAGTAGGGAAGACCCCTATATCAGAACATTTCCAAGACGGTTGTAGTCTGGGTGTGGAACTCACTACTACCTGCATGACAAGATATCATGAAGCTAAAGTGACTGTCCATGCTAAAAAACCTAGGGTGCACTCGAGCCTTGGTATTGAGCATATCTCACAGTAACCCCTATCCTGCCAAGAAAACCAGACAGTCCAGACAGTATTGAAATTCTGGTATGTCAGACTCAGATGTCGAATAGGATGTTGAGACATCTTATCTATTACTTATAAACATGGCAAGTCACAAACAACATTATTTTATGATATATCATATTCAAACATTCTTCAGGATGTTTAGACATCTGATAAGACATTATGCATACATACTGCATAAAATAAACATAAAAGCTGTAAAGAACACATTCAAATTATTAACCTAGTTCGATGCAAACTCATCTACTCTGGGGTCTACCAAGACAAGTAGGAAATCTACTATGTAGTATCAATTTAAAAACTTCTCAACAAACACCTACAATTTACATTCTTCTCACTTAATCACTACCAATGCAACTTCTACTTAGGAACTCCTAAATATGAGAAACTCATCCTCACTTCCAATCACCTCAGTGATGTCTCACAGTCCCAACATTCAGTTATTAATATTGACGGCTCTTTACACATCCAACAATTCAAACTAGAAGTCACACTTCCATGACAATATCTCAACCTTGCTTGACAGCTTCATTTAAGAACATAACTTCTCTTGCTTACAAGCTTCGAGAATTACAAACAAAACATCCACACCATTGATACTTGTTGCACACGGCTGCCACAAGAACACAACCCTAATAATATGATATTTACATCTTCGGTTGGTTTTTTTAAACCTAGGTTACAAGGTTTCTTTTTATAACCTATTCCAAACAGGATTTGGGCCTAAAAAATACAGCATAACAGCTGCTACAATAATGCAGAAAAATCTGCTACAAATAAAAAGATCTTCAAATCAACAATTCCCTAAAATATCTCTAAATATAGAAACTCTATATTTTTCAATATTTGATTTTTGTCTTCAATGTAAATTTGAGTCTTCAATATCTTTTAAAATTAGCGCCACTTGGATTGCTTCAAATCTTCTAAATATTTTTTTTTTGTTGAAACCATAACAAAAACTTCAATCCATCTTCAGCAGTTCATGATGTCGAATGAATTATCTTGACATCTTCTTCGACATGTTGATCCAGATGTTGAAACACTTCAACACAACATGTTTGGGCGCACAAAAGGATTTCCTTGCTTAATGTTTTCTTTAATTTGAAAGATCATGGACATATACATTGCTGCAATATTTGTTTTACAAAATTAATGCCAATCTATAAATACAGAACTTACAATCCCCCCTTTAGCAAATTTTGGCTAAAACAAATAATAAAAAATACATTACATCAGACTTCAACAGCAAAAACAAAACAAAAAAACAACAACAAACTCACCATTATGTCAGGACATGTTTTTGTACATATTTAGCAGTATTCACAGCTGAAAAAACAACAGTCACCTATTCATCCATTGGAGGAGTTGCTACTTCTTCTTCTAGTAGAAACAACAGCAGTGGAATAAGGAGTAGAAAGTCCTGAACTTTTGAGCGAACTAATCCATTTCTACTTCCTTTCTTTTCAGATTCCCAGAAACATTCTTCTTAGGCTGCTCAACATACTCCATCTAGAAGACCAATGGTAGCATAAGATAACAACCTCTCATTCCCGTATGTAACTCAGAACACAAGTCACAATTGTGTTCTTTAACTCATGACACAAGTCACAAATACTAGCATTTAACATCCATCTTGACATCCTGGCATCCATCATACATGAACATAACAGATGCAGTTGTTGTGACAACAGCTCCAAGCACATCATCTGTACACACTCTTTCTCCCCCTTTTATCTAAACTTTGGCAAATAAAACCCTCACAACACCATACCCATGCATTATTCATCCAGATACAAAAGAACCCTATTAGAAAGAAGAAAAGATGAAAATACTCACATGCTGATGGAGGAGAAATACGCTTCTATAAATAGGGAGCAATGACATAGATAGTAACAAACTATATTTGAATAAATAAGCATTCTTGGTCCAAGATCTTTATGATAGGAGCAAAAACTTATACATCATTAAATGAGGATCGCTCAAAAATAGACCTTGACCAGCTGACTTGCTCTCCCAAAATAAACGACCCAATAACAAACACACATGAATAAACTCGTGTTTCACATTCTTCTTCCAACTCCGTCCACTATTATTCCTAGATAGGAAACAATACACATATGTTTTGAAACATGTTCTGACATCCAACCATATATTGTCTGCTAGCAGTGCAACAATATGGTTCACAACTCCTTAAGAATCCAACATAAACTGCAGATAGCAACTTTATCTTATATAGCATTTTGGACACTTATGACACTACTCATCTAGATTACAAGGAAATATACACCACAAATAAGTAACAAATGTAATCAAAATAAATCCCATACTCAGTAGCACATGTCACAACATGATGTGTAACATCACAAAACCTGGTTAAGGTACTAATCCCCCTTAATTTCACAAAACCAGCTGCACAGAATTATAACATGCTCCCCCTATCAAGGATACTACATGCTTCTATGAACTTTGATGAAAGGAAAACATAAGACACATCTTCATGTCTTCAAGAGCTCACCCTTTGTTCAACTCCCAATTGAACACATTCACTTCTTGTACCAAAGCATACATGATCCCTTCTTAGTTTGTTATTACCACAAACTACACAAGCTGAACATCTTCTAGCATGCAGGTTTTGACACTAAGCCTTCACACACCAAAGGCCATACAATCTAGATAAAACACATCCAAGATAATTCTACCATTAGAATGAATGACCATAAACAGACTTCCAAGCAATCAATACCTGATCTAATTCAGTCTACTCTACATGTTTCTTCCAAATCGATCATCTACTTCATCATTATCCCATATGATTAGATAGGCTAAAATTAGAAACCATGTAGACAAACACCCCAGATAATGTCCTAACACTTAGTTAGAACATCTTCCAAACACCAAGACCTTATTGCTAATAGTCTTGATGTGCTCCACCAACTGGACGTACTATAGCATAATAATCCAAGAACTGAAAATCTTTACCAACACTGTGCCACCATCTTGAATCAGAAATCCAGAAAGAGAGATAAACTCTCATTAACCTTCAAGAAGAACAAATCTCCTTGAGTCTTCAACTCATCACTCTTCTTCCCAAGAGCAACTTGTTCCAAGACAATCCTTAAGACCAACCAGCTACCACACTCTGATTATCTTGATTCTGCGAATTCACTATAGAGATCAACCAATTGCCACATTTCGATCACCTCATTTATGAATCTTCATATGAAAAAGCCAACTACCACACTTTGTCTTCTTCACATATATCAGAAAAATTTCAAAGATATCTTAATCAATAAAATTGATCTCCAACAAGTTGTCAAGATAACAGCCCTTTTTGAAGCATTCAATCCCTGTAGATCGTTCTATCTTAAATTAATGTTCCACTTCACCAATTGAGATTTTGATGTTGAACTAGATGTTAGAACATTATTAGTCCACATCCAGCTGTTAAATTCAGCTCCTCCTTCTGCCACTTGAAAGAACCTCTTCGCTTAACAGAACAAAAGTTACATGCTCTCATAGACTTAATTCACCAACCAAGTTTGAGTAGACAACCTCCATTCCGTTGATTATGCATAAACTCTTATCAATATCACATATTGTTAAGAAAATCCCAATGTTTCTAAGTCTTCAAACCTTCCACTATCTGAATCTTCAGAAGGAATAGTTCTGAACTACACCTTGCAGTTATACCAAGGATGACATTTCTCCTTGAGTAAAGCAATCTTCCTAAAGTCCTGATGATTTTGTCAATTATAAACCATGATTCTTATCACCTTCATTGTCATGGAAAAACAAAACTCCAGATGAATTTATCAATTACATTCGACACTCTTGTATTAATAGACCACAAATAGTACTTATTAACTCCCCCTCGCAAGAACAACCAAAACTCCTTCTGAGGATGAGCATCAGTTACTCAGTACACTTTCTGAACCATAAGATTCAGACTCCAAATATGCATAACTCTTAGATAAATACTAAGTCTCCGGTCAAAGTATCCACCTTTATGCATCACATAGACAAATACCAAGTCTCCTGTCAGGGTATTTATTCTAGGTCAGATAAGATTACCTTCTCACACAAGGTAGGATAGTAGTATGACTTCTTCTTCTTATGCATGAATATGACACCTTCTGAGATGATGTTCTAACATTCTTTCAGACATCGATATCCGTCACATACACCTCCACATAAACACATGCAGGTGAACACAGGGGAATCAACCATCAATAGTTGATCAGATCAAAACACAGACGTATGCAGCAGTTGGAACACTTCAACAAACTTCTCCTTCAGACTCAGTATTCAGACTGTCTGATTTGAGATGTCTTCACACACAATATAGCAACTAATCAGCTATATACACATCAGTAAACTCCACTAGTTGACATAGTTTGACCTTCATGTACAAGGAGTCTCTGATATAATACTCCTTGAAGCTCAGGTACTTCACTCCTGCAGCAAGAACCAGGAATAAACTGTCCTTAGGAGAACCAGACATGTTGATCACACCTTAATCACCAACACAATTAAAGAGAAGTTCCAGGGCCAGAACCTTCTTAGACACACCATACAAATGCCTCCTCTTCTAGATTAGGAGTAGATTCCAAACATGTGTGATATGGCCACAATAGTTTAGGACCCAAGCATCTATACAACCAACTCTAAGACAACAAAATCATGCCTAATTCTGATGTAATGTTCTATCATGGGATAAGACATCATTCCAAGGATCACACAAAGAGATCTACAAACAGAGATAGGTCTGTTTAAAACAATCTTCAGATCTCTAAACAACCACTTCTTTTCACAGTGCCTTGAGTGGACTTATAAAAAAGAGTCTCCAAGTATCATTAGCACAGTTGATAGAGGCAGATAGACATATATCCCCAATACCATAAGATATATCTCTAGAGAAGAGCAAAATTCTCAAACATTAGGAGTTTTCAGATAGATAAGCAATAGATACAAACTCCTCAGATACTTCAAGTGTCATAAATTAGCCCTAGCAATATCTTCAGGTGACACCAACAGCCATAGGTTTGAAAATAAATCAAACTTGTCACATCAGCAGCACACCACCATGCTACCATAATAGAATAGTCCATTCTCCACTTCTAGAGACCATTCACACATCTTTTCAGTAGACCACTTCTACCTTGACCATGAACCAGAAAGTATCCCCCTTGGATCACATTCAGAAACAGACTAGGATGTCTGCTCTGATACCAATTGAAATTCTGGTTTGACAGACTCAAATTTTGAATACGATGTTGAGACATCTTATCTGTTACTTATAAACATGACAAGTCACAAAAAAAAATATTTTAATATTCTGATATATCTGATTCAAACATTCTTCAGAATGTTTAGACATTTGATAAGACATTATGCATACATACTGCATAAAATAAACAAAAATGTTGTAAAGAACATATTCAAATTGTTATCCCAGTTCGATGCAAACTCATATACTCTGGGGGCTACCAAGCCATGAAGGAAATCCACTATGTAGTATCAATTCAAAGACTTCTCAGCAAACACCTACAATTTACAGTCTTCTAACTTAATTAGTACCAATGCAACTTCTACTTAGGAACTCATAAATATGAGAAACCCATCCTCGTTTCTAATCACCTCAGTGATGTCTCACAGTCCCAACATTCAGTTGTAAATATTGACGGCTCTTTACCTATCCAAAAATTCAAACTATAAGTCATACTTCCATGACAACATCTCAACCTTTCTTCACAGCTTCAGTTAAGAACATAACTTTTCTTGCTTACAAGCTTCGAGAATTACAAACAAAACAACCACACCATTGATCCTTGTTGTGCACGAATGCTACAAGAACACAACCCTAATAATATGATCTTTACATCTTCGGATGGTTCTTTAAACCTAGGTTATAAGGTTTCTTTTTATAACCTATTCCCAAGTGGATTTGGGCCTAAAAATACAGCATAACAACTGCAACAATAATGCATAAAAATCTGCTACAAATAAAAAGATCTTCAAATCAACAACTCCCTAAAATATCTCTAAATATAGAAACTCTATATTTTTCAATATTTGATTTTTTTCTTCAATGTAAATTTGAGTCTTCATGATCTTTTAAAATCATCGCCACACGGATTGCTTCAAATCTTCTAAATATTCAGTTTCTGTTGAAACCATAACAGAAATTTCAATCCATATTTAGCAGTTCATGATGTTGAATGAACTGTCTTGACATCTTCGATATGTTGATCCAGATGTTGAAACACTTCAACAGAACATGTTTGGGAGCACAAAAGGATTTCCTTGCTTAATGTTTTCTTTAATTTGCAAGATCCTGTACATATAAATTTTTTCTATATTTGTTTTACAAAATTAATGCCAATCAACAAATACAGAACTTACAAGTATAATAATGATGCATGATAAAATAAATATTGAAAGTAGTAAATAAAACTGTAAAGTAAAACTATAAATAAAAACAGTAAACTAAACACACAACAACAAATAGATAAACACCCAAAGAAACAGATACAAACAAGCGCTAGGATTGACTCGCATAGGGAACCAAAGAATCTCTGGTTAGGACGTCCCCAGAAGAGTTGCCAGCTGTCGCTCCCTGGATTTCCATCCTGGTACATACGTGAAAGTGGCGCGGAAAAGAAACAGAGTCAACAGCCAGGCATTTTTATCCAAAAGGAATGGTAATGCTACACAAACTAGAGAGAAGGAAAGAATAAGGTCTTGAAAACCAAAGAGACTGAGTCCGAGATTCGGTTACGAACTGGGATGGTATTAGCACCCTAGATCGTCTGCCGTACCCGACGGGATCCACGCTTGCTAGAACTATTTCAAAGGGTGAGGATAAACTGTTGCTGAACTGAAACTGCTACTAGAACTGGAAAAGCGAACAAAAAGGTATGGAAAATGTAGGGAAAATAAAGAGAGTGCTCGAATGGGCCCTGCCCCCATTGCCTACGTATCTCATGGGAATGAGAATTAGAGTCGACGTAGTTCCCCTAACTAGGGAGGAAATTTGTTGTTTGTGTTTTTTAAGATTTGAACTGCTTATGCCTATGCTCAGTTATTGCAGGCTCATCTGGAATGAATGTGTTTACTGTCTTGGAAAAGAAAAGTAGGAGCAAGTTCTTACTTTAAGAGTGAGTAAGATGATAAGAGAATTCCCGAGGGAAAGATGATTATTATTTGTTCAGTGTTTTTTAGAAGCTTTTTCTATGAAATTTGCACAGAAAAGTGTATTCAAGTCCCATTCCTCAGAGCTCCAAGTAAGGAGAAGATCCTCAAGACTTGGTTCTAAAGATTAGGGCTTAAGCACACTACCCCATTTTCATTTATTAGGTGTTTTGTCTTTTGAAGTGAAGAAGTGATTTTTAGGCTTTTCTTTGTGAAAAATACTTCAGAATTAGACTTATACGACATGCTAGTCAAGTTTGCACTATCCCAAGATGGGATGAATACAAATGCACCATATCATAAGTCCATACACACAGTCAGTTCAATCCTTATTAGATGTTTTTTAGCTTTTTGTTTTGAGATGAGAGAGAGAAGCACCAAAAGGAACTCAAAGGTAAAATATCTAAGTGAAACTACCTAATGAAGTTATCATCCTTGGATAAACCTAGATATTAAGGTTTAAAATAACTCTAATCCTAATGAATAAGAAAGAAGAGAAGAAGAGAAGAATGGAAGAGAAGAAAGGAGAAAGGGTTAGAAAACAACTTACTTCTAAAAAGAAGCTAAGTTGTTTCTAAGAGGGAGATGAAGAAGTTATACAAACAAAGCATACTAGATGCTTATACAAACATAAATTGAATGAAAAAAAGAGAATATGAGAAGTTGGAATGTGGAAACACATCCACATCCCTTTCACTTACCATTAACCCGTACATGGTTAGCAAAAACAAGCATAAATAAATGTAAGGTAAATAAAACTCAAGCAAGTAAACACTCAAAGGAACAAAGTAATAATGAACACTTTAGAAATGACTTATGATATTCACCAAACAAAATCAAGCAAGAATAATGCAAACAAGTTACAAAACAACCAAGAAGAACATTAAAGAAGGAATAGAAGAAGAATGAGTGGTTATACAAAGTGATCATGCATTAATGCTTCAAGTAATGTCAAAGTCAGAATGTGGATTACCTAAACATGTGCCTACACATGATGTTCAAATGCAATACAAAACATATAGGCAAGCATCCAAATATTAGGAGTCATTAAAAGAAGAAGTGGAAAGGTATGAATATGAATCATACATGGAAAAATAAGTTACTTATCATGCAAGTCAAACATAAAACATGAAAGATGAAAGGTCAAGCATCAAATTCAGAAGTAATATGACATTTAAGATGAAGAAAATATTCACAAGTTAATCAACTTTGAACAATTACAAGTCATTTTGAAGTTAAGAGAAGAAAAAGCATGCATTTAAGTGAAACATGTTCAAGTATGCAAAGTAAGACATGAATGGCATTTGAGATGAATGAGATTATTTAAAATTAGAGGCATACATCATATGAGATGAAAATGAATGATATGGAATGGCATAAACAAATAAATTACAAGTCAAGTAGAAGCTTGAATGAGAAGAGATGAAGAATTAGGTCAAAAAGAGGCATCTGAAACAAGTATTGAACATGTACACAAATCAATTATCAAATTCAAGATAATGACCTATAAATGCATCAAAGAACACTTGTGAGGATCTAAACATGGATAATGAAGTCAAAGAAGTAGTCTTATAAAGTGGCACAAGTGCCTTCTCAAGCAAGCAAACCAAACATGATCAAAGAAGTCCAAAAAAAGAACCCTCAAAGTCAAAGTATCAAACAAATAG
This sequence comes from Lathyrus aphaca, assembly GCA_963966055.1. Lineage (NCBI taxonomy): Eukaryota > Viridiplantae > Streptophyta > Magnoliopsida > Fabales > Fabaceae > Lathyrus > Lathyrus aphaca. The sequence goes on along the minus strand of OZ014519.1, from coordinate 392,946,859 downwards.
AAAACATGATTCAAAAATCACCAATATAGGTCACAAGAGACCTCAACCAGGGGAAAACAACATACCAAAATCTCATGCAAAGAATCACAAGATAAGTCATCCAAAAAATCACTCAAATGCAATTAGGGTTTCACATGATCATGCTCAAAGAAATGGCTCAAAGAGAATGCAAAAACGGTTTTAAAAATATGACAAAATGTTTTTAGGTGCTTCAAAGTGACCTCTGAAATATGCAAAAATAATAAAGATCAAACTATGTATAGATGATGAGAAATAAAATCAACAATGCCAAGTGTCAACAAATGAAACAATTCAAACAACAATTATTTTAGATGCAAAAAATAAAATAAAAGTAGAAAATAAAATTTGCAAAATCTTTATAAAACTAAGATGATTCAAGAATTTGTTTTATAATTTTTGAATGAATTAAACTATTTTTTTAAAAATTAAAAATGGAAATGATGCTAAAAAATGAAATGATATGGGCCAGGGGTGCAAGAAGCAAGGAATTACAGTTAAAAATTGGACCAGGCCAAAAAGGAGGGTGCATATAACACTGAAGCCCAATGCGTTTCTATGAAGGCTCATAGTCAACATTTTGACTCAGATCATTGCCCTTGGATTGATCTAACGTGTCAGGATCATTCAACATCCATAAAGTAATCAGAATCAACGTGCATCATAAAGTCAAACCAATGGTATTCAGATCCAACGCACACAAGCATGGTCAAGCAAACGTATGGAAAATCAACGCATCTCATCAAGTCAAGCACTCAGTAAACGCATCCAACGGCTGTGTTATAAAACAATTAAAATGAGAGGCACGTGAGTGGTGTGTGATCTCATTAATACGTTGACATGATATGAACGCTCAGATAAAAAATATCAATGGCCATAAGATCATCCTCCTCATGCAACATGTAAAACCAACAGAGAAGCTTGGGTGGTCGGAGCCCTAGTTCTGGTCACCTTTTCCGGCCACCTGCAACTTAGAAATCACACAAAAATTTCCAGAATCCTATAAATCTTATACCAATCAACTCAGAGGAACCTCTGAAACACAAATCCACAAACAAAATTCACATATCAATCATCAATTAAGAGAATCGAAACATACAAAGTAGATCTGAAAATTTTCAATCTCAAAATGCATGCAATGCACACGTCCAAAATCAAAACAAACTAAATCAGAATCATCAGTGAACAACATATATCATTATAGACATCAAAAGTTCAAGTTATAGGATGGGATTTCAAACTCAACTGAAAATTGTTCTTGAGCAAAAGGTGGATATGCATGATAATACATAAACCAAACCCTAACTTCCATTGGCCATATATTTTGATTCATGATCATATGAAAATGGTCTTGTACTTTTTAAAAAGGGAAAACTATGATCTACAACTTTCATGTTTGAAGAAATTTCATTTAAAGCTTTTTTGATGATGGAAAGTTGAATTGAAGATGATGTAAAAATTGCCAAAAATAGAAAGTTCCACATTATAGGTCCTTGTCATTTTTATTAACTTTTCACAAACTCCTGATTATTGATGAATGATGATATCCATGCAATTCTTTGACCAAATAAAGGCCCATGGACTTGAGACTCATGATTTGAACCCTAAAAATCCAATGGTCGACTTTTCTTTTGCACTGTTGACTTTGTCTTGATGTACAAGTAACTGAGCCACTGAATGCCTTCCACTTTGAACCAATGGACCACAATCCATTTTTAGACTTTGTGTGACATATGGAAACCCATAGCAACAATATTTGATCAATCTATTGAGAAATTCTTGCTTCAGTGCAAAACCATAATTTGGGTGCACTGTGTAGGAGAATGATCACTAATGAACTTCCTGATGAACTCTCCCTCTTTTAGGGACTCAAGGAATTACTTGAACTTGTATGAGATGTGAGGACCTCTTATGACATGTTGGAGGACACTTGGATATTGTCTTTGGCTTGGAATGGCCACAGTTTTGCAAACCAATAATCACATGCCCTATGCTTCAATCTATGAATGATATGCTTCATTTTTCTATGCAAAGATGCAATGATGTGTATGCAATATGATATGAAATAATTCCATGAAAAGAGAGGGAAAATTTTGGGGTGTTACTGCTAGTGATTACGCTGTAGGCGTTGTCTTAGGACATCAAAAAGGTAAGAATCTTCATGTCATATCTTATAAGTGTAGAACTTTGGATAAGGCACAAATAAATTACGCCACCATAGAAAAAGAACTCTTATAGATAGTGTTTGCATTAGATAAAATCCTCTCTTACTTAGTAGGAGCTAAAATAATTATATATAGTGATCACACCTCTATTAGGTACATATTAAGTAAGAAGTATGTTAAACATGGGTATTTGAGATGGATTCTACTGCTACAAGAGTTTGATTTGGAAATCAAAGATAATAAAGGATCTGAAAATGATGTAGCAGATCACCTCTCCATACTCGAAAATATAAAAGTTGAACAAGTTCCCATCAATGATGACTTCCCATATGACCAACTTATCGCCCAGTTAGAAAATAACACATCTGAATTGTCTCAAAATGATGAACCTTTTAAGAAAGAAAACTCTGGAATTGAAAATGGAAAAATAGTGGATGTAGTATTTGCTCAATCCATACTTCTGTGGAATTCTGACTTAGTCAATTACCCAGCAATTATAGTACTTCCACCTGAATTAACTTACCAACAAAAGAAAAAGTTTTTCCATGATCTAAAACAATATTATTGGGATGAACCACTTATATTCAAAAGAGGTGCCGATGGTATTTTATGTCGATGTGTCCCTGAAGAAGAGGTAGATAATTTCATAACCCATTTTCATGTTTCACCCTATGGAGGGCATGCAAGCACGTTCAAAACCTGTGCAAAGATACTACAATCAGACATCTATTGGCCTAGCCTATGGAAATATGTCCACATTGTTGTTATCAAATTTGACCATTTCCTACAACCTGGCAACATTTCTAGATGCAACGAGATGCCATTGAAAAATATCTTATAAGTAGAAGTTTTTTAAGTGTGGAGTATTGATTTTATGGACCCCTTCCCATCTTCATTCGAAAACAAGTTCAGACTTATTATGGCTGATTATGTGTCAAAATGGATCGAGGTTGTAGCTTGTCCTACAAATGACGCGTGGGTTATGATTAGACTTTTCAAGAATGTTATCTTCCCTAGATTTGGTGTGCTTAGCCTCATCATTAGTGACTGTGATCTCATTTCATTTCAAATATCTTTGAAACACTATAGCTCAAATATGGAGTCCGACACCAAATAACAACACCTTACCACCACAAGACGAGTGGTCAAGTTGAAATTTCCAATAGGGGAATCAAGCAAATATTAGAGAAAATTGTTGCAACATCTTGGAAAGATTGGTCTACTAAACTTCATGAGGCTCTATGAGCCTATAGAGCGGCTTACAAAACTCCCATTGGAACCTCTCTCTTTAAATTATTATATGGTAAATATTTCCACCCGCTAGTTGAGCTAGAGCATAAATCTTATTGGGCCATTAAATACCTAAACATGGACTATGTGGCCACATGCAAAAAGCGAATATTAGACATACATGAATTAGAGGAGTTGTGGTTAGATGCTAATGAGAATGCCCAAATTTATAAGGACCGTACTAAAAAGTGGCATGAAAAACGTATAACACAGAGGGAGTTCGAAGAAAGTGGACAAGTTTTTATTTTCAACTCTTGATTAAGAATGTTTCCAGGAAAACTTCGTTCTAGATTGTTTGGACCTTTTGAGGTTATCAAAGTATTCCAAAATGGAGCGGTTGAGATAAGAAGTAAATCTAATGAGACATTCATTGTGAACGGGTAGTGACTTAAACACTATCATTATGTCAACAATAGAGATTACTATACTAGTGTCAATCTAGAAGAGTTTCCCTATCTCTTATAAGATTAGTCATATTGAAATTGTGTCGAGCTACCAACATCAAAGAAGCGTTATTTTTGTACCTCAAATAATATGATCCTCGCGAACGCGGTCGCGGATTGGCTGACCTGAGAGTCGCCACCTAATTTTTTTTATTCCCAACGAGGGAAAGGGTAAATATAGATAAAACAACCAAGAAGGGATAAGACAAGGTCATCTCAACCATTGCCTAGTTTCAGAAGTCGGTTATACAAGGGGAAGAATTAGCATCCCCTTACATCCATCATACTCAATGGGAACCATCTAAGTTGTCATGTGCAAAGGGATGTTTATGCTTATGAATTACTTTCTAAACTAAAGGTTTCTTGATCCTAAGGTGCTCGACAAGGATTGAGATCCTCGTGCCTACGTATTGCCTCGTACAATGGGAAAGTCAGAGCTTCATAGTTTGACTTACTGCGAGTGGTTGGTTGTTTGTTTTATAGAGGTCTCAATTGTTCGCACCCGAGTAAGGAAACTCACACCCAAACAATTGAGAAAAGCCATCAAAGATTCAATTTCCATCTTCTTCTCATTGTTTCAATAATTATTAGTAATTTTGATTACCTAAGACCACTTGATGTTGGATCAAGGGTTTAGGTCTAAAAGAGACGTTTTGGTCATTTGAAAGCCTGATGGCGAGGCATGATGCACTCGACTTATAGGTCAATGAAAATGGAGGTTTATTTATTTGTTTTGGTAGTGATGGATCAAGGATTTACGCAAGAATAAGAAATCGATACAAGTCCCTAAGGGTGCTCCTAGCGAACTAATTCACAATGCGGAAAATAAATTGCGTACAATGGAATGAGGAGCGGGGTAAATAATAAGTTACACGGGATTGCACGGAATAAAAGGGTTCATTGTATTGGACCAAGAGGAAATGTATGTGAAGTGTCCTAAGCTATACGAAGTCATTGGACCGTGAGATTAAAACGAAAAAAGCATCGAAATGTAGCTCTTTAACTATCTTAGAACCGATTCAATTTTAGAACCGTTCTATGAGAAGTCGAGCGTCGATTTATGCATCGGTGTGGATTTCAAAAATTAAATTGAATTTTAATTTTGATTTCACAATGCAAAAACAACCGATTAATGGTCTCGTCTTAACCAAGATTTGTGATAATCTAAATTGTGTAGACTTTCATCGACCAAATGCTAAAAATAAAATAAAGTGTAATAAAATAAATTTCCAAAAGGGAAATAAAATGGTCTCATCATTTAAACGAGATTTCAAGTCGGCTTGCGATGAATCTCAAGATCTAGATGTTCATCGACCATTAAATGACAAATAAACTAAACTGAGTTAGCCTCATATTGATCAGAATTGACAGATTTAATGAAATCGAACAAATCAACCGTTTGTTATATCATTGGCCCACATAAATAAATTAAAAGAAAATGAAAGTAATTGACCAATTGTTATTAACTAAGAAATCGAAAATAATTATAAAAATCAGCAAGTTCTAAAAAAACGAGAAAATAAATAAGAAAACCATTAACAAAAAAAAATACAATGAACATAAAAGAGAATATGTTTGCAAGAAATGAGGAGGCGAACTAGCAATGTCCATCCATTAGACTCCCAAGCCCAGATCCGCATTAGATCAATCAACAAAGAGGAAAAAAACTCTTCCTCACCGAGCTAAGTCTCATAATCGGTCAAACAAACACAAGCATTAAAATATGAGAAATAGTTATGGGGTAACGTACAATTCAAAATATTGAAAAAAAAAATTATTAAAGGAGAGTTAAACACATAAAAATATAAAAAAAACATATCAAACTCTCTCTCTCTCTCTCAAAATAAGTCATTGTGTTCTTCACCCTTTAAAAAAACGATTTCCATAATTCATAAACAACAAAGTAGAAGAAAACAACCTCAACGTTTCACGATCTTGCACGACTTGCTTTGGTCTTCTTCTCACAGTTTAAGTCTCGAAACATCACTCTCTCTTGATGTGTTTCAGCTGGTTTGTATTTTGTTTCGTCTCTTTGCATCCTCACCGATCTCTCTGTTTGCAACATTGTTGATGATGTTTGAGCTTTGTTTGCTTACGTGTTGTTGTTGACGAATTTGTTTATGCGAGTTGTTGTTGGTTCTTTATGGTGAATGGGGTTTGAGAGTTTAATGAAGAGTGGGTTTCAAATCTGATTTTTGGTTGGATTGAGATTTTGAAGGGTATTGTGTCTATTGTAGTATCTTTGTGGTTACAGGTTCAGATTCACATTTTTATGGTTTATGGTTGTTTATGGTTGAGATGTTTGAATAAGGGTGTAGGTCGATGAAGGGTGAAGGTTTATGCGTATGGAAGCGGTGGTGAGTTGGGTTATGTGTTTATGTTGTTGAAAATGAAAGGTTATTCAAGTTTGGTTTTCTTTATGTGAAGGATGATGGTGGATTCATTGAAGATAATTTTTTTTTAATTTTGTTTGAAGTTTGGCTGGTTATTTTTATTTTAGCAGAGATTTGATGATTTTTCCTAGCCTCTTGAAGAAGGAAAATGAGTGGTATTTTATAGGGGAGATTGAGAGGGTATTTGAGGAATTGGTGTGAGGTATATTGCTAAGTTGTGAGAGTTTGTTGCTGCATTTTGTTTTGAAGTTCGTCAAGCTCATGTGTGTTGCGGAAAGAATACCATCCTTAAATGTTTGTTTTGGTGGTACCATGTGCGTGTGAGGTCCGACTTTTGTGAGGAAGGAATTGGTTGTGAGATATGGAAAAGTTTGTTCATATTGTGCGTTGGAAACCTTTTAAGGACATGTTTTTTTAGTGGTAATGTTGGATAATAATAAAAGAAATGAAAAGAAATGAATTAATAAAATTGGTAATGGTTTTATAAAATAAATGAAAACGGTGATGATAAAAATGGCAAATTAAAATTAAAATGGATGATGAAACAAATTATGGTATTAGAACTGATATGAAATGGTTTATGAAATGTTGAAAGACGTGGATAAAAATAAAATGGATTAAAGTAGATAATATGAGAAGAAATTTTGGAATATGGACATTGGATTTTAACTGAAAAATGGTAATTAGAAATGTGGAATGGATCGAAATATAACTGAATTTCCCACACACTAAACCATATTGATCTTTCAACAACATAATCACATAATCTGATAAACCAAGTGAACCCGCTGTAACACCCCAAATTTTCCCTCTTCTTTTTAAGCATCATATTCATCATAAGCATATCATATCCTTGGCATCTTAGCATGGAAAGATGAGGCATAACATTCTCATGACCTAGCATTAGACATATGATCATCTGTGGAGGGAGTTGAAGCATTTCAAGCTATAACAAGGGGCCCAATGGATTTTCTCATGTCCTATGAGGAGTCTACATTGCATTCACAAGTCTAAGATCATTCACAAAAGTCTAGGAGGTTGGAGGATCATCAGGGAATTCAAGCTAGGGCAAAGCTCCTACATAGTGATCCCAAATTAGGGTTTGAGTTTCAAGCATGAAAACCTTGTGACTTTGGCCATTTCATTTGGGCAAAGTCTCTCATATGTTAAGAGGATCCTAGGGATGAAATTTGGTGAGAAAATTCCTTGTGGAAGTCAGATATTTCTTCAGTTGCTTGTAAATGAAGAAATTGGTCAACTGTGCATTCTAGAAGTCAACTGTGAGATTTCAAAAGGTCCAACCTTAGTTTGCAAGTCAAGAGATGTTCTTATAACCTTAGAAGAGGTTTGGCAAGGTCAAAGATCAATAATCAAGAGGTTTTGAGGTGTTTTGCATTTTTGGCATAAGATTGGTCATGAAATTTTCCATTTTTAATAACCTTTTGCCCTAATTTTCAAGTGAACATAACTTGGTGAAAAAAGCTTCAAATGGATTACCTTCAAACATGAAAGTTGAAGATTAAAGTCTCCCATTTTTAAAAAGTACAAGAGAATTTTCATAGCCTTCATGGTTTGGGAGAAAAGCCCTTCGAAAATTGCTTGAATTCTAGGGCATGGCATGAGTTTCAAGTTTACTCCAAATGCAAAACTTCATGTAACTTGTTTTCAAGTGTTGTTATGGACCAAATATGATCACATTGTCACAAGGCATTGCATAAGAATTGGTTTGCTCCAAAAATATCAACAAATCCGTGCATGGGATGAGGTGTAGTTCACAAAGGGAAAATTTGCATGATCATGAAAAATGCATGACCCTCGCATCCAAGGGCCAAGATACTTCCTATTTTGAACCAAGGGCTGGATTGTGATTGAACATGTGCAAAGTGAAATTCTGTGATCAGGTATGAGATGTCCTAAGAAATGTCCCAACACTTAATAGGACATTTGACAAATTTAACCAAAACTTAAACAGCAAGAAAAGTAAACAACACAGAAGTTTGTTAACCCAGTTCAGTGTATAACCACACCTACATCTGGAGGCTACCAAGCCAGGAGGAAATCCACTATTAGTAATATTAATTCTAGACTTAAACCACCCTGTTTAATCTATCACTTAATACTTACCCAATGCAATTTCTACCTAAGACTCACTTAGATAAGAGTACCCTACTCACTCCCCCTCAATCACCCAGTGATCAAGTTTACAAGTTTACTGAAATTGAAGACATCCTTCAAACAAAACAGCTTGATCTTACTTAACAGTTTCAATCAAGTCACAAATGCACTTTTGCTTAAAAGCTCATAAAGTGGTACATAAAAACAACCTGCTATTAAAACACTAGACACCCTATTTGGTCTTCTAAAATTCGTACTCAATTCTATGAGTTTCTGTTGTTTAAATAGGTATCTGAATTTTGGGCTTTCTGTAGAATGATCCAGCCCTAATGTGCAGCAACTGTCACCTTGAATTTAGGGTTTGTTACCTCCTATATTCTAGGTGCATTAGGTCTTCTGTTTTAATCTGAATCTTCAATTTAAAACTCCCTACAGATGCGCCTTGTTCTGTTTTTATCCAGCATTAATTAATTCCAGATAGTTCTCCTTAAATATCTCTGATCTGTTAATCAATAATTAATTCTGGTAGCAGGTCTGAGATGTCTCAACATCTGTTGGGACATCCTGACAAAACTGAACTTAGTCATTTACACAATGTCCCAACATCTGATGAGACATCCTCAAATAAGTTCACATACTCTGTTTGCTAATGTCCTAACATCTGATAGGACATTCTGAACTGAATTTAACATTTCTTGTTTGGTCAAAAATTCTGCCAATTCTTAAACATCTACAAACTCCCCCTTTGGCTAATTTTTGGCTAACATCTTTCCTGGTTTTCAGAGTGCAGCAGAAGATCTTTTTTTCAGAGTATATCATTACTTTTCTGTTGATTCTTATTTGAGATTACTCCCCCTCAAACAAATATGAGTCCAGTCTTGTTGCAACAGAAATACACACTGATTCAGTTCAGACAGAAACAAACAGATTTCATTCAAAAATTAAACAGCAGTACAAATTTGTTGTTGTTCTCCCCCTTGGTAGACACAAAATTAAGGGCCAAAGAACTATTATCCAGAATTACAAATTATTGCTGTCATTACAAATGCCTCGCATACACAGATCACTCAGATTCATCACTCTCAGTAGCTTCCTCCACTTCAGTGTCTTCATCTTTATCAGCTTCACTTTCAGCTTCACTGTCTTCATCAGATGCAGCTGTCTGATCTTCTTCACTTTCCAACCTCTTAATTATTTCCTCCAGCTTCTTCTTTCTAGCTTCAAGCTCTTTGCAGGTGCACTTTAGCTCAGCAATTAATTCTTTCTTGGAGATTGGATTCTTAGCAGTGGATGGACCAGCAGATGTCCCAGAAGGAGCTTCAACATCTGCAGCATGATGACTGAGGAATAACTTGTAGTGAAAAGCCAGGGGGCTCCCTCTCTTGCAGGCAGTATCCTTGTCAGTTAAAATCCCAGGATATTGATTGAGTACAATACCACACAGCAATGATGGAAAAGCTATTGGCAGCTTTGTTGCAGTAGAGATGGCATGCTTCATAGTCTGATCAAAAATATATGCTCCATAATCCATCTTGGTTTGAGTCCCCACAGCAAAGATGAATTTGGCCAGACCAGTTGAGATTGATGAAGTGTGATTGGTAGGCACCCAGTTTGCAGTTCCAATCCTGTTAAGCATGGCATACTTTCTAGTAAGCATGCTCACAGAGAGCTTTCCCTTCACAGGCCAAGCTTTGACCTGGTTTGCAGTGATCACCTTACAGATTTGATTATCTGTTTTCCCTAGCTCATTGGGTCCATCTGTGTCCCTTCCTAGATACTGATTAATGATTTGGGGAGAGAACTCAACACACTTACCTCTTACAAACACCTTTCTGAACTCTGAGGACTTACCATTTGAGCAATCCTCCTGAAGATTCACAATGAACTCTTTGACAAGAAGTTCATAGCAGGGAGAGAACTCTGAGACTGTCTTGAATAATCCTGCAGCAGAGATTAGGTCAATGAGTTCTGTGCACTCAAGTGCATTGCTGCTCAGTTCTCTTTCCAGGGCAACCCTTCTTTGGTACACATACTTCCATCTGTTGACACTAGAGACAAGATGAAATGATATGTTGTCCAGGGGAGCTTCTGGAACAGCAGTTGAAGCCCTTGCTGATGTTGGTCTTTTCTTTGGAGGAGATGTTGGGACATCTGATTCATCATCTGAATCTGATGGTGTGAAAGCTTTTCTCTTCTGAGATTGGACTTTGCTCCAGGGTTTTGTTGGACCAAAGGTAGCTTTAGCTTTGCCTTTCTTTGGACTAGCCTTCTTAGTCTCAGGGATGACAGGTTCATCTTGCATCTTTCCTTTCCTGGACCTTAGTCTTTTAGCAATGCTGGGTTTCACAGATGATATGATCTCTGCATCAGACTCCTGTTCCAGATTGACTACTGGAGGAGATTGAGCAGTCTCCTCATCAGCTTGTTGATCAGCAGAAGATTGATCTTCATTTGAGTCTTTAGCCTGTTCCACAGAAACTTCTTTATCACTTTCACTTGATACCTCTTTCTTGTCCTCAGTCTGTTCAGTATCAGCATCAGATGAGTTTGCTTTCTCATCTGCATATGTTCCAACATCTGTTGGGACATCTTGTTCTGCAGCAGTGATCTTTGTATCTTGGGCTGGTTCTTCTTGAGGTGCAGGAATGGTGTTCAAGGGAACAGAGATTCCTTTCACTACTCTTTGTTCAGAGAAAACTTGGTTGACAATCTCCTTGATGGAATCATCAACATATTTGGAGTATTTAACATGAGAAGGAATGTCTTTAGCTTTGCTTCTGATTTGATCTTTACCTCTTTTTGGTGTTCTTGCCTTCTTAGTGTGAGAGGCGCTTCCCCTGAGCTCGTCTAATGGTGTTGATTGCATTGGTACCATAGAAATAGGAGTGGCATGAACCACGTCTTCCTGGTTGAGAACTTCATCAGCTGTTTTAGGATTTTGAGACATTGTTGAAGAAGATGAATGTGCAACTTTAGGGTTTATGATTTCTGAAGGATTACTAGTTAATGTGATTTGCTTGCGATGGTGTGATAAGACTCTTGATAGCTGCTTATAAGGAATTACTAAATAAGTAGCCGTTACAGTCCAAATGATTAGGAATGAAATTCCCAAGGATCTAGTCCAGACTAGCTTTGCCATCTGGAACTTATGCCATGCAATGTCATATGACATGTTGGCACATCTCATTAACTGCTAGATATCACATAAACAGATTCCAAGTTTGCCCCTTAAGTTCTCAAATTGTGTAGCATCCAATGCTTTGGTAAATATATCAGCTAATTGCAGATCTGTAGCAACATGCTCCAATGAAATCACCTTCTCTTCTACAAGATCTCTAATGAAATGATGTCTAATATCAATATGTTTGGTCCTGCTATGCTGGATAGGATTCTTTGATATGTTGATTGCACTTAAGTTGTCACAGTACAATGTCATGACATCCTGTGGGACATTGTACTCAGTGAGCATCTGCTTCATCCAGACCAACTGTGAACAACTGCTACCTGCTGCTATGTACTCAGCTTCAGCTGTAGACAAGGATACACAATTCTGTTTCTTACTGAACCAAGAAATCAGATTGTTTCCTAGAAAGAAGCATCCTCCTGAAGTGTTTTTTCTGTCATCAGCACTTCCTGCCCAATCAGCATCACAGAAGCCAGTGAGAATAGGTTTGCAACCATGAAAGTACATTATGCCATAGTCACAAGTACCATTAATATATTTAAGGATTCTCTTGACTTGATTGAGATGACTGACTTTTGGATCAGCTTGATATCTTGCACAAACTCCTACTGCAAATGCAATGTCTGGTCTGCTAGCAGTCAAGTATAACAAGCTTCCAATCATGCTTCTATATAAATTTTGATCTACATTCTCACCCTTCTCATCTTTAGTCAGCTTTAAATGTGTAGGAGCAGGAGTTCTTTTATGAGAAGCATTTTCCATTCCAAATTTCTTCACTATGTTCTTGGAGTACTTGCTTTGTGAGATGAACATTGAGTCTTCCATTTGCTTAACTTGCAGACCAAGAAAATAGGTTAATTCACCTACTAGACTCATTTCAAATTCAGCTTCCATCTGCTTGACAAAATGTTTGACCATCTTATCAGACATCCCACCAAACACAATGTCATCAACATATATTTGTGCAATCATGACATTTCCTTCTTCATCTTTAACAAACAGGGTTTTATCAATCCCACCTTTTCTGTATCCTTGCTTGATAAGAAATGTGGTAAGTCTTTCATACCATGCCCTTGGAGCTTGCTTCAGACCATAAAGTGCTTTCTTGAGTTTGTATACATGATTTGGACAGCTTGGATCAACAAATCCTTTAGGCTGTTCTACATATACCTCTTCATTAAGATAACCATTAAGAAAGGCACTTTTCACATCCATTTGAAATAGCTTGAACTTTAAGATACAAGCAATTCCCAACAGTAGTCTTATTGATTCAAGCCTTGCTACTAGTGCAAAGGTTTCATCAAAGTCTACTCCTTCAATTTGAGTGTATCCTTGAGCCACAAGTCTAGCTTTGTTCTTTGTAACAATTCCTTGTTCATTTGACTTGTTCTTGTACACCCATTTTGTACCAATCACATTTATGTCATTTGGTCTAGGAACAAGATTCCACACTTCATTCCTTGTGAATTGACCTAATTCCTCTTGCATAGCACAAATCCAGTATTCATCAGTGAGAGCCTCCTTGATGTTTTTAGGTTCTATTTTGGACACAAAACAAGAACCTGAAATCACTTCTCTTGATCTAGTGCTCACACCTCTGTTGAGATCACCAATTATTAAATCTTTGGGATGATCCTTCTGTATTCTGATGGAGGGAGGTTTGCTTGAATCTTCTGACCTTGTATCATTTTGAGTGAAGTTATATTGATCATTCTTTTCTTCAGCTTCAATCTTGATATCAGCAGATGTTCCAACATCTTCTGGGACATCTGTAGGAGCATCATCAATTATCACATTTATGGACTCCATGATAACATTTGTTCTGTAGTTAAATACTCTATATGCTCTGCTGTTTATAGAGTATCCAAGGAAAATTCCTTCATCACTTTTAGGATCCATTTTTCTCCTTTGCTCCCTATCTGCCAGAATATAGCATTTACTTCCAAATACATGAAAATACTTAACAGTGGGTTTTCTGCCCTTCCAGACTTCATATATTGTGGACAAAGTTCCTTTTCTCAAGGTAACTCTGTTATGGATATAGCAGGCAGTGTTCATGGCTTCAGCCCAGAAATACAGAGGTAGCTTTTTAGCATGTATCATAGCTCTTGCAGATTCTTGAATAGTTCTATTTTTTCTCTCAACAATCCCATTCTGTTGAGGAGTGATAGGAGAAGAGTATTCATGATTGATTCCTTCTGAAGAGCAGAAATCTAAGAATTTTTGATTCTCAAATTCCTTTCCATGATCACTTCTAATTCTGATCACACAGCTGGATTTTTCCCTTTGTAATCTTTGACATAATTCCTTGAATACATCAAAGACATCTGACTTTTCTTTAATGAAATTTATCCATGTATATCTTGAAAAGTCATCAACCACCACATATGCATACCTCTTACCACCAAGGCTTTCAACTTGCATAGGTCCCATGAGATCCATATGTAACAATTCCAAAACTTTGGAAGTTGTCAGATGTTGGAGCTTTGGATGGGACATCTTGGTTTGTTTGCCTATTTGACATTCACCACAGATTTTACCATCATCAATCTTCAGTTTAGGGATACCTCTTACAGCATCCATAGATATGATCTTCTTTATGCCTCTGAAATGAAGATGACCTAGCCTTTGGTGCCATAGTTTTACTTCTTCTTCTCTAGCTAGAGAACAAGTTGAAGTGGGACTGAAGTCTAGTGGCTCCCACATGTAACAGTTGTCTTTAGATCTGGCTCCTTTCATGACAACCTCTTGTTCTTTGTTAGTCACTATGCATTCAGATTTGGTAAAGTTTACACTGTATCCTTGATCACATAGTTGACTTATGCTGATCAGATTAGCAGTTAAACCTTTAACAAGCAGCACATCATCTAATCTTGGAACATCTTGACAATCCAAGGTTCCAACTCCCTTGATCTCTCCTTTAGCTCCATCTCCAAAGGTAACATACCTGGATGAATGTGGCTTTAAGTTTACTAGCAAATTCTTCAACCCAGTCATGTGTCTTGAGCATCCACTGTCAAAGTACCAGTCTTCTTTAGCTGATACTTTCAATGATGTATGTGCTATGTATGCAGTACTTTTATTTGACCAGATGAGTTGAGATTTCTTTTGATGCCTCTGCTCTGAGTGTTGTTCAGCTGATCTCCAAGCTTGATTGTTGATCTTGTTCTTGGGTATGTGGCTTTGATCAGTCTGAATGTCAGCTTTTGGTCTCCAAACTTTCTTGATTACTTCTGTCTTTTGCTTAGGAGGTTGCTGATTTCTAAGCAGCACTTTCTTGGTACCTTCTACTTTCTGCTTGGAAGGTTGCTGACACATCTGATTTGGATATCCATGTAACTTATAACAGTGAGGTTTGATATGCCCAAATCTTCCACAGTGATGGCATCTCCATCTTTGATACTTCTTCTTCATTTTGTTCTTTCCAGAATGTTGAGACATCTGTTGGAACATTATGTTAGTCTTTGTGTTCTGATGTTGAAGCATTTGTTGGAACATCTTGTTTGACTGTGTAATTTTTGAAGTAGCTTTGCTAGAGCTGGCTTCATCTCTGTTATATCCCAGTCCACTTTTGTCCCCTGAATGTTTATTATTGCAGAGAATAACATCCAGTGTATTTGAGCTGCTGTTCATCATTCTAACAGATTTGGACATATGTTCCATCTTAGAATTGAGAAGAGTTACTTCACTTTTCAAGGTATCAATGATTACTTGATCACTTGCTTTTTCCTCTTCTAGTACTTCATTCTGCTTCTTTAGCTTTATAACCTCACTGCATATTTCAGAGCTTCTTTTGTATAGATCTTTGAATGCTTGCTCAAGTTGTTCATAAGTAAGCTCTCCACAACTGGAATCACTATCATATTCACACAGTCCAGCTAAAGCAGTAATATGCTTAGCTGATTCTTCTTCTGAATCTCCTCCTGAGTCTTCATCAGACCAGGTTACAGATAGTCCCTTCTTTTGTCTTTTTAAGAAGTTAGGACATTCCTTCTTGATGTGTCCATATCCTTCACATTCATGGCACTTGATTCCTTTTTCTTGACTGGTCTTTTCAGCAAGATTTGATCTTCTGTTAGCATCATAGGTTCTCTTGTTTTCAGAAGAGTTTGTGAATCTTCCACTGGAATTTGATTTACCTTCCATACCTCTGAGAATCTGTTTGAACTGTCTTGTAATCAATGCAAGGTTTTCTGATAAGCTTTTATCATTTGCTAGTTCATCATCTTCTTCTTCATCTGCATTTGAAACCAAGGCAATGCTTTTGTTCTTTTTAGCATGTGTGTCATTCATTCCCATCTCAAAAGTTTGAAGGGAACCAATTAGTTCTTCAGCTTTCATGGAGCATATGTCTTGTGCTTCTTCTATTGCTGTGACTTTCATGTCAAATCTTTTTGGCAAAGATCTGAGAATCTTCCTTACAAGCTTTTCATCAGTCATCTTTTCTCCCAAGGCTCCAGAAGTATTGGCTATATCCAAGATGTTCAAGTAGAACTCATGAATTGATTCATCTTCCTTCATTCTCAAGTTCTCAAACTTGGTGGTGAGAAGTTGAAGTCTTGACATTTTTACTTTTGATGTTCCTTCATGAGTTGTCTTGAGGGTATCCCACACATCTTTGGCCAGCTCACAATGATGCACTAGTCTGAAAATATTTCTATCAATGCCATTGAATAAAGCATTTAGGGCTTTTGAGTTGCCTAGTTCTGAATCTTCTTCCTCTTTACTCCATTCTTCTTCAGGTTTCAGAACTATTGATCCATCTTTGGTGTCTTGAACAGGATGTTTCCATCCAACATTTACTGCTCTCCATGCCCTGTTGTCAAGTGACTTTAAGAATGCAGTCATTCTTGGCTTCCAGTAGTCATAATTAGAACCATCCAGTATAGGTGGTCTATTTACTGACCCTATATCTCTGTCCATGTTACAGAATTTGTTTTCCCTAGATCTCACCCAGTATAAACAGGCAGGGTGCCTGCTCTGATGCCAATTGAAATTCTGTGATCAGGTATGAGATGTCCTAAGAAATGTCCCAACACTTAATAGGACATTTGACAAATTTAACCAAAACTTAAACAGCAAGAAAAGTAAACAACACAGAAGTTTGTTAACCCAGTTCAGTGTATAACCACACCTACATCTGGAGGCTACCAAGCCAGGAGGAAATCCACTATTAGTAATATTAATTCTAGACTTAAACCACCCTGTTTAATCTATCACTTAATACTTACCCAATGCAATTTCTACCTAAGACTCACTTAGATAAGAGTACCCTACTCACTCCCCCTCAATCACCCAGTGATCAAGTTTACAAGTTTACTGAAATTGAAGACATCCTTCAAACAAAACAGCTTGATCTTACTTAACAGTTTCAATCAAGTCACAAATGCACTTTTGCTTAAAAGCTCATAAAGTGGTACATAAAAACAACCTGCTATTAAAACACTAGACACCCTATTTGGTCTTCTAAAATTCGTACTCAATTCTATGAGTTTCTGTTGTTTAAATAGGTATCTGAATTTTGGGCTTTCTGTAGAATGATCCAGCCCTAATGTGCAGCAACTGTCACCTTGAATTTAGGGTTTGTTACCTCCTATATTCTAGGTGCATTAGGTCTTCTGTTTTAATCTGAATCTTCAATTTAAAACTCCCTACAGATGCGCCTTGTTCTGTTTTTATCCAGCATTAATTAATTCCAGATAGTTCTCCTTAAATATCTCTGATCTGTTAATCAATAATTAATTCTGGTAGCAGGTCTGAGATGTCTCAACATCTGTTGGGACATCCTGACAAAACTGAACTTAGTCATTTACACAATGTCCCAACATCTGATGAGACATCCTCAAATAAGTTCACATACTCTGTTTGCTAATGTCCTAACATCTGATAGGACATTCTGAACTGAATTTAACATTTCTTGTTTGGTCAAAAATTCTGCCAATTCTTAAACATCTACACAAAGAATGAGAAGGATGCACGAGTGTTTCATGACTTTTCACACCAATCTTGCCAATTTTGCAAAATCATCCTCACACTTTCCTCTCACGTGCATTCCCTCTTATTTTTCATCAGTGATCATTTGGAATGATATATAAGCAGCTAGAGTTTTCTTTGTGCTCAGATCCATCACATTTGTTCATTCTCAAGTTTTGGCTTCCTTTGCATTTCTCTTCGAATCTCATCACTCTCTCACTCATTCATCAAACAAATTGCATATTCTGAATCCTTGAAGCATAAGGATCATTAATCCACCACTCATTCAAGCTGAAAGCGAAGAATTGGAGAGGTGCCATTCAAGAGCAGGTTGATTCGAAGCTTCAAATTCAAGCTCTCTCAAGCTTCCTCTTTAGATTTAATTTTAATGCATTATTGAGTGAAATATGTGGATCTAAAGTTTGGTGTATGAAGATGTTTGTGTTCGATCCGTTTGATTCATTGATCCATTGTGAATTTCATGAACATTCTTGGATTCAGCATGACCTGTTTACTTGATCTGGAGGTTTTGGTGCGTTTACATGTTGTTTTGTTCATAGTTCGAATTTTCCGGTGCCGAAGCCCTAGCTCCGGTCACCGGATTCTGTGTTTTGGTTCACCTGAGTTTCATGAAGAAGATGATGTTATGGCCCTTGGATTTGTCATCTGGACGGCCCTCAACATGCCAGCACATTAATGACTCCACCCTCTCCCTCATGTGCTTTCATTTTCAAATTATAAACTGAATTAATCTGAATGTTTCTCACCACACCATAGTTAACGTGTTCTCTCACTGTGGCCAATCATTGTGTGGACTATGTTTTAATGAGTTGACTGATCTGGTGCGTTAGCTTGATCCTGTGGTCCATTTATTTTCCTGAATTAATGAATTTCCACCATATTTATTGTGTCCTGCGTTGACCTTGAGTGGGCTTGACCTGCTATTCCCACCCCCTGACTTTGAGACCCAATATAAATGAACTGGAATTCTTGATATACGCACCCCTTGGCTCGTTCCTTTATTTTATTTCTTCTTTTATTTTCATTTTATTTGCAGTTTGCTTTTCATTTTTTAAAAATAGTTTTAGGTCTCTAAAAATTATAAAAAAATTCATGAAAGGTCCTTTGAGTTTTCTCTATTTTTTGGTTTTTTTATTTATTTTTCATTTATTTTTTTTAGCACGTGGAAATTAATTGTTCCTTTTAATTAATTGATTTTGTTTCATTTTGAAGTATGCTGACTTGTTCATTTTCTATCTTGGTCATTATTTTGAATTTTTAAGTGATTCTTTTTGCTCCGGATTCATGATAGGATGTAATTTATTGGTGATTTTTTTTTCTGATTTTTAGAATTTTGTTTAGTTGACTTTGGCCTTTAACTTGTGAGTGAAGCGTTCTAACCCTAATCCATGTTTGCACACTCATTTGAATGATCAAGCTTCTGATTCTTTCTCCCTCCATTTGGCATGTTGTTATGGTATGATTGAAGATCATTTGTGCAAGTTTGTGGAATTTTTAGTTGCTTATTTGAATTAATTTGAATTTTGGTTCTTCACTTGTCCCTTTTTGCTTCTTTTGGATCATTTGTTCTCTCCTTAGCTTAGAAGGGCACCTGTGCCAACTTCTTCAAGTTGTTTAGGGCAATCTTAGGTTGTTAATACCTCTCTGATCTTGAGTTTTGGTTTGTGCCTTGAGAAGTTTGTGTTTGGTTGTTCTTAAAGTTCTTCCACACTTATGCATGTTCACTTCATTTCCTTTGCTTCTTTCTTCTCATGATGTAAATGCTTGGCTATGTGCCCTTCTTCTCTTCATCTCACATACTTCTTAGGCACTTTTCTAACATGATTAGGGTTCTGGTCTTGCACCTTGAGGTTGTGCTTTGATTATCTTGCTTTGTATCTTCTCTTGTTTACTTTGCTTTGCCATGGTGATTCATGTTGCTTCATGTTGAGTTGTGTGATTCTTTTCTCATTCTTGTGCTTTGAGTTTGCACTTGGCATTTGGGCTTATGACTTCACTTCTGGTTGTGTGACTTTGGTTTGACATTATGTTCATTTTGTATTGAATTTATACTTGTGCCACTAACCATTTTAGGGGCTTTGGTAAGTGAGAGGTGTGGATGTGATTCCCACATCTCCAAATCTTATCCCTTCTCTTCTCCTTATCATTTTTCTAACCTTGTGTTTGTTGGGCTTAGGCCTTACTCCCTCCCTCTTCTATTATTCTTTCTTCTTCTTCTCTTCTTTTTTCTTCCTTCTTTAGGATAGTAAACCTCACTAACCTAGGATTTTCCATGCATGACAACAATTAGGATTCATTAGTCCCCCATTAGACTTTTACCTTTGTGATCCTTTTGTTTCTTTTCTCTTCTCATCTCAAAAATCTAAAGAAGACACTTAATAAAGATTGAAGTGATATCTTGAGCAATAGCCTTATCCCATAAGACACTTGTAGTCTTCCCATCTTGGGATAGTACAAGCTTGTCTTGTGATGTACAAGTTTGATCAGGATATCATCTTCACCAAGAAAATCCTAAAACACACTTCTTCATCAAAAGTACAAAAACACTTAATAAGTTAATGAGTTAGTGATCTTAAGCTCTAATCTCTGGGTTCAAGTTTTGGGGATCTTATCTTTACTTGAGTGTGCTAGTTCTATTATTCCATCTTGGAATGTAGTGACAAGTGTACATTCCATGGAAAAGAGCTTGAGTTCACTTCCTTGTGACACACTCCTAAAAGCTTCTAAAAAACACAAACAAACAATAAGCGTCTTTCCTTCGGGACTTCTTTTCTCACCTCCTTCGCTCTGTACGCAAACTTGCTCCTACTTGTCACTTTGCAAGACGGTTACGCACTCGTCGTCCGAGCCTGCAACATCTGAGCATTGACATAGGCAGTTCAAGCCTTAAGACACAAACAATCTTTTTAACCTCTAGTTAGGGGAACTACGGCGACTCTGATCCTCATGTCCAGTGAGGTACGTAGGCAGAGGGGTAGGGCCCGTTCGAGCATAATCTTTATTTTCCCTACATTTTTTTCCTTTTCTTTTCTTCTTTAGTTCCCTTTTCGTTTCTTTTATCCAGTTCAGTTCCTTTTCTTTGCAGCAGCTTTCATTTCTTCACCCTTTGAAACATTTCATTGCGAGCGTGGATCCCGTCGGGTACGGCGGACGATCTGGGGTGCTAATACCTTCCCAGGTTGTAACCGACTCCCGAACTCAGTCTCTTTGGTTCGCAGGACCCGTGTCCTTCCTTTTCTTTTCTTCTGGTTTGTGCAGCATTACCATTCCCGTTCCTTCGGGATAAAAATGCCTGGCTGGCGACTCTAACCTTTTCCGCGCCACTTTCGCGTTTATACCAGGATGGAAATCCGGGGAGCGACACCTTCATTCTGCCTTACACAAAAAATAAACTTGAACTTGGACCATAAAAGAAATGACACATTTTTTTTCTGAATAAAGGTTAGACAAAAATAAAATGGTATGCAACTAGGACAAATTTGGGGTATGACAATTACGTGGGAGGCAACCCACGATTTTTTGTTCTTATTATTTTCCCTGATAAATTAAGTGGTATATTTTGTATTGATAAATACTAACTTGACACATGTTTACTTTTAGGCTACATTTCATTACAAAAGTTGACTTTTCTACTAAATTTAGAGATGAAGAATGTAGACAATATGCATATAACTTTCAAAAACGAGGTCCAGAGGCGATGTTATGAATACCTATTTCAGAAATATTTGGAATTAAATAAGTACCATGATGACCCTACTTTGTCAACTCTAGGTATTATAGAGAGTGTCTAATTTATGCTTAGCCAAATTGGTTGGGACAAGTTTACTGTGAGGAGGATATTTTGTACCTATTATAAACTAACTCTTGAGTTTTTGAGTTCTTTCTTCTATTATCCAAACTGTAGGATGGATTTTAATAGAGGCTTAAACACCTATAGGTTGGGTTTTGAGCACACCTATCGCTTTAACCACCGTGAGATGGCTAACCTTTTAGAATTCCCTAGTGGCCCTGACGTTTTTACATAAGGACAAGAAGATAGGTTTATGGACAATGAACTTGATTACTTTTGGTGGAGTATTTTTGGGGACTCATATATTAAACCCCATTCTATGGAATCTAATAGTATCCACAACCCATCCATCAAATATTTCCACATGATCCTAGCCCATACCCTTTTCGGGAAGGAGGAGAACATTACCTCTCAGTCTAGAGACAAGCTATTTATCATATTTTGTGTTTTTCAATATAGGTCAGTCAATGTTGCGACCTTTATGCTATCTAACCTAGATAGGATTGGACATGCTACCCACGGACCCATCCTGATAGGAGGCTTTGTTACCATGATCGCTAAGGCTATCGGTCTTAGAACCCCATTTTTCCATCTAACCCCTTTAGGAGTTATCCGACCAATGAACATTGTCTTTTTCTTCAACAACCGTCTTATAAGGAACCTAGAACCAAATAAGTTTGAGTTTTTGATTAACAACGAGGAGGTGCACCATTTTACCTTGCCTAACCATGAGAGGACCAATGTGCATAACTAAGAAAATTGGCTATATGACTAAGAAGGTCAGTGCGAGTCACCCACTCCACCAAAGGCCCTCCAACTTATAAATACCACCCTACTCCACTCTATGACGCTCCTTCACATGCCTATGCAGCTCGTTCCACTCCTTTTGTCAATCAAACTACTACATACAATGCCATTAGGATTGAAGTTGCTACCCTTAGAGGTGATATCACTAATATTCGCTAGGATTTCCAAGATTTTATGGATGTGACACATGAGAAGTTTGATCATATCTATTAGGAGATCTACTCCATCAAAAGATTCTTCGATCCGGATACACGATGAAGTGGTTGAGTTTTACTTTGGTACTACCACATTCCTACCTTACATTTGAACACTGAGGCCATTGCTCCGTTTAAGTGTGGGGGAGGAAAGTATTTCCCGTTTTTCCAATTAGGATTTCCATCTTTCTAATTAGGATTTGATATGTTTTCTAATTTAGGAGTAAATTTTTAAATTTTTTCGAGCTATCGACATAAAACATATTGTTGTGTGGGAGGCAACCTACGATTTTGATTTTTTATGCCATTTCAATTTTTCCATCTTTCATTTTTTATTTCAATTTTATTTTCAAAATTTAATTTGATTTATTTTTCATTTCATTTGGTTTTAATATACAAACTTGATTGATTATTTTAAGACCAGATACTTTAATGTTCTACATCCATAAAAGTTTAGCCTTAAAAATTAATTAGAGACAAAAAAATCCATTTCTTCCCCTAAAACATGAAATTCATGTGTTAAATGATAATGGCGTTTGCCATGTGCATATCAGAAAGAAAATTGTGCTTTAAGGTCGATGGCGTTTTCCATAGACCTCATGGCGTCCCCCATGAGCATATTATAGGAAAAAAGACATTTTTTAACAGTTCCACACGAACTCTACTCTGTTCCACTCCCAAAACCCATTATCTCCATTTACTCCCTTAACTTCTTCACTCCACTACCCCCAAGCTTTGAAACTTCCCATTTCCCCACTCCACCACAACCATTACTCTATTTTAACCCTCATTCACCTCTCATCTCTCAACTTCACATTTTCCTTCACCCATAATACCTGTTCCTCTTTCCAAATCCTCTCAAAATTCCTCAAAAACCAGTAAGACAAGTAATCAATTACATGAACATTGTCTTTAGAGAGGGAGAAGATGGCGAGAAGCAAAGGAAAATATATGCCAAGCTATTTAACCGTTGGGTCATTCTGACAAGAAATGTTGATGAAACTTGTTTACATAGTTTAGGCTTGCTTAACAATATGCAATGGATTTTGAATAAGTTACAACAAACCAATTTCTTTGCATTGAGAGATCCTACTTATGTTAAGTTGACTCTTGAGTTTCTAATCTCTTTCGGTTATTACACATCTATCATAAGTCAAAGCATTGTAGGCACTGTGAAATTTAGAATGTTCAACATAGAATATGAATTTAGCCAAGATCATATTGCTGACTTGTTACACTTTCCACATGGGGACAATATAACATTTGAAGGGGCCTTAGAAGGGGAATGTCAATTATAGGCGTACCGGTTTTAGGAACAACTGACTGGTGAGGCCATATATGATTGGGAAGGCCTGAAATCTACTTCAATCCACAACCCGACCATACATTACTTACACCATATTTTAGAAAATACCATGGAAGGGTGAATTCTAAGGAGTTATTATTTTTGCATCATGCACTCACATAGACATGAGTCAATGAGATTGTATTTATGTTTGCACACATACATTTTGTATGCACTAAAGGCATTGGTCCCATTTGCATTGGATGACTAATCACCTCCATAGCTCATGCATTAGGCTTAAATATTGGACTAGCAACTCTTCAACCCCTAGATACACCTTTCCTTGATATGGATGCTTGTCGTAACATACGTCTAGTTAAAGCTAGGCAAGACGACAAGTAGTTTTTGATGGTTGGAAATCGTGCAATCAAGAGTAATATTTTGCCTTGTTCCGCACATAATGATGTGAAAAACACGAAAAACAAGATTTATGATCTGACCTCCCCAGAACTTAGTCATCCTGCTTATGTTGACATTCTTATGATGGATAATGAGGATGGTTTGACTGATGATGAGTTTGATCAGATGGAGCATAATGTTGCCGACCCTATTTCTGAACTTGTTACACGTGCACACACTGCACCTGGTCCTTCTAACACTTTTGCAGTTACCTCATCCGACGACTACTATAATAAAGACACGATGAGGGAATAAAGATCACACGAGGAAGAGAACGATGGCTTATTCTACATTATGTATGAGCAACAATAATATATGATGGAGTTTATTAGGGAATCATAGGAATATATTGACTAATCCTCCTGATTGGTATTAGAAGCCCAGGCAACCTGGAGGCCCAATTATAGCGTCAACAAGCTTTAGAGATGCGTGACTACGCTCTAGTGCATGATAACCAGATGTCTATGCTAGGCAACCTATGTGATCTAGATGCGTCCAACACTGCATTACCATCACGATTTCAGCAACTCGAGATATCTCAGAGTTCCCGTCACCACAGAAGGAGTAAACACCCGCGATATAACCACCATGATCAGGACTAGGGAAGAGATGGCAGTGGAGGCATCTAGTATCCTTCATATCATGTTCTTTATTCCTTTTCCACCTTTTATCAAAACATTGGGGACAATGTTTGGTTTAAATGTGGGGAGGAACTTTACCACTTTTCATTTATCGCTTTCTAATTAAATTTATTGTTTTTTAGTTTATTTAATGTTTTTAGGATTTTATCTCTTTTAAGTGTTTACTCAAGTCATTACATGTGATGTCGAGTCTTTATGCATGGTTTTGAGTTGATTATTTAATTTTACTAAAATTGGACCCCCAACAAAAAAATTATTTTTTATTCAGGACATGACACTCTAAAAGTATACTGGTTGTCACACTTTAGGTTATGTTAGAGAGACTTGGGAAAGTTTCAGTAAAATCGATATTGTCTCGACTCCCTAAATATGAAAATCTATTTAAGTACCCATTATGTCAAAAGCTTAAGTTCAGTTTTTAAAGTAACCTCTAAGTAGTTTATTTAGCAGTCAACACCATCCTAAGCACACACTAAGTAGGAAGCCGGTGTAAATAAGTGTGTGATCTCAGGCTTAAAAAACAATTAAGAGAAAAATAAATGAAAAGAATTATTCCTTATAAGTTAGGTGATCCTCACTCGATCACTTAGCCCAACAGTGTAAAATTTTCCATCTGTTGTTACTTAAGCCAATTCGCCAAGAAAAGAAGAAGAAAAAGATAACAATGAGATCATAGTCACTAACAAACTTACTTACCATGAGTGTGTACATATAACGGGCTTAATGTGATTGCGCCAGAATGAAAGGGGGTGAAAAATAACAAGTGATCTAGGTTGAGTTATAATAGCATGATTCAGATTGGTTTGCATAGCAGGGGAGTTTTTTTACTGTGAAATACAAAATTGTGTCTTTACAGTATCTTTGTTGTTGATAATTAGTACCTATTGATCTATCATTATTCAAATAGCCACATATGATTAAGAGTCTTGTTGTGCCTTTGTTTTAAATTGTGCTTAATTTTTTTTTATCGTGTTGGGTGATTGCTTGAGGACAAGCAAGCGTTTACGCTTGAGGTAGTTTTTATAACGTGAAAATGCATCGTATATTTCATCTCGATTCACATGCAATTTAGTTTCATTTTATGTGTTTTTGTCGTATTTAATTGGTATTGTGTGTTTGTTTCAAGTATTTATCAAAGAAGAAGCATTCATGCAAGAAATCGGTTAAAAGAGCAAGAAATGAAGAAAAAGAACATAAATTATCACGTTCTAAGACCATGTATTCCACCTTTTAAGACCATGGAGTTCACCATGACCTCGTGGCGTTTGCCATGGACGCATATTGCTGAAAAATGAGGAAACCAACTTGCTCAGTCTTCTCCCATCTTCCCTATTTTTTTCTCCACAAATTCTACACAACATGGGGATGTTTTCCAGTAGCATATGACTATATATTTGCAGTTTTCAACAGAATTTGAGATCCAAGTTTGTACGCACAAGTTTGGTTCTTAGTTTTAAGTAGAAAATAAATTCTAAAGTGATAAAGCTCTCATATTTGGGGACTATCACACCACAGCTCTTAGGAATTTCATTATAAGCTTGGATCAAATTAATTGTGTCGGCATTTGAAGTTATTTTTTCATTCTGTTCGTTGTACTCAAAGATTTATTCCAGTATTAATTCCAATTTATTTTCAGGTTCTTTATTTCATTCTTTTAAGTTGTTTTCTACTTATTTGAATTGTAATCCTTTGATATGTTGATGTTAATTTCTAATACCATGTGTTGCACGCCAAAATTTTCCCTTATTTTTCAATTCTAATTCGCTTATGTTTCTCATTTCATCTACTTACACTTCATTAGGCTATTTGCATATCATGCATTCATTCAATAAATCATATTGGTTCAAGAGGATCAATAAAGCATATTGGTTCAAGAGGATAAATGATCATGCAAATTAGGTTTTCATAGTGATTTGAGGTGTATACATAAAATATGACTGATTCTTCTAGTTCTCAAAGAAGTGAAGTGTCAAGTTAAAGTTTTTATTCATGGTTATCGAGGGTATCTTCTTCATCAAACTGCAAGGCTATTCTTATATTCTCAACATCTTATGTAATATTCTTCTTCATTGAGCTTCTAAGACAGGTGGATTAGGGTTAGCATTTCACCAACTGAGGTTTATCTTAAGTAATCTCCTTTGGGGCTGGCTAACTACCTTATCTCCCTCTTCAAGCCGAATTTGATGCATACACATTGAAAGGTTAATATAGGGTATGTTAGCTAATGACCATCCAATCGCCTTCTTATGCTTCTTTAAAACCTATAAAAGCTTTTCTTCTTGATCAAAATTAAGGTTAGAAGAAATTATTATCGGTAGCTTTTCATTCCTCTATAAATAAGTATATTTCATATTTGTAGGAAGTAGTTTAAGCTCTAAGTAAGGAGGTTGTTCAATAGATGGTGTGTTTGGGGCAGCCAAGATTTCGAGAGCATCAACTACATCAATAACTTTATCTGTAACTTCATCTGCATGAAAAAAATAAACCTACAAGGCAATATCAATCTCAATACAAACAGAGCAAAGGTTAGTGTCAATACACGAATCACAAGAGTAAGTATCATCAAAGTCTGATAATGATGGTAAATTAGTTAACAAATCAGAATAAGTATCATTAATTAAATCAAAAAGCAACTCAATGTCAAAAACAAAATGTTCTTCCCTGAGGAGTTTCGCTCCCGGGATTTTCATCCTAATACAAATGCAAAAGTGGCACAGAAAAAGAAGAAGAGTCGCCAGCCATGCATTTTTATCCCAAGGAAATGGAAAGATAATGTTGCACAAACCCAGGGAAAAGGAAAGAATGAGGCCTTGTGAACCAGAGAGAATGGGTAAGGGAGTCGATTACGTGAAAGGAAGGTATTAGAACCCCTTCACGTCTGTCGTACTCGACGGGATCCACACTTGCATGTACTACTCAAAGGGTGTTGTGATCTGCTTCATCTATTACTGAACTAGAACTGGAGAAAGTATGGGAATGAAAAGAGAATGAGAAAAAAATGCTGGTAAAAGTAATAATTATGCTCGAATGAGACCCACCCCACTGCCTACGTATCTCAAAGGGTATGAGGATCAGAGCGACATAGTTCCCCTAACTAGGGAGGAAACTTGTTTTTTTTTTTTAAAGGAACGACCAATGCTCTAGCTCAGGTGTTGCAGGCTCGTTGAATCGAATATGTTACCATATTGCACGAGATAATAAAGAGGCGCATTCTTATGATGATAATGAGTGAGACGAAAAAACATTTCCCGAAGGAAAGACGTTTTTGTCTATTTTGAAGTGTTTTTAAGAGTATTATATTTGAGGTGTTTTGCGTAAGCAAGTGTACTAAAGTCTCTGACAATGGAGTGTGTACTACATACATCACTCCAAGATGTAATGACAATGAAGCACACTAAGTATGAGGAAGACCCTCACACTTATTTCCAGTGCACAAGGCTTAAGCATACTAACCTACTTCCTTTATTAAGTGTTTTTTTTGTTTTAGAATGAATAAGTGTTTTTGAGTTTTCTTTGTGTTACAACTTCATGCTAAATACTTGTGAAATATGCTAGATAACTTACAACTCATTCCAAGATGGAATTTTTGAAATCACCCCATGGTATAAGGCTCTTGGCACATGAAGATGTATACAACCTTTATTAGGTGTTTTTGAATTTGTTTTGAGATTAGAAGAGAAGACTCAAAGAGAAACAAAAGTAAAAACTAAGAGAGGACTAAGACTTACCCTAATGTTATCATGCTTGGTGATTCCTAAGGTTAAGTGTAGCATAATAAACCTAAGCCAAAAAGGAGAGAGAAGTAGGGAGAAAGAGGTAACATAACTCACTACTAAATAGAAGTTGAGTCATGAACTTATGGGGATGAAAATAAGTGAATTGTCAATGAAACATTGAAATGCTTATCACAAACACAGGAGAAAGCATTAAAGAGATAAGAGAAGTGGTGTGTCTGTAAGCACATCCACACACTAAACTTACCATTAGCCCCTACAAGAAAAGGTTATCTCAACAATGGAATATGAAAGCATGAGTAAAAGAAATAAAACAAGTAAGCCTTAAACATCCTATGATATGAAACTATGGATATAACAAGGCTTAAACCTAAAGGGAGAGGATCCAAAGTATCCAAGGACTTCTAAAGTCAGTAACTATGTCCTAAGAGTGTTGACTAAGATTATGGTACCTAATAAGATCAAACTAGGTCAAGATGGGTTCCAAAAGTTCACACAAGTTCAAGTTATCAATCATGGATGAAGTATGAATGCATATGACATACAAATATGAATGAATGCATGAATGAACCTCAAAGTCAGAAATGGATGACATATTAAAGTGCATATGAATTTTGATGAATGCTCATACAATCATGAAGGTAATCGTTTAAGAAGATGAAGCAAGAAGAAGAAGAAGAAGAAGTGAGAAGAAATGAAACAAGTATCACATAAGATCAATAATGATGCAAGTTAAAGATGAATGACATATGAATATGTATGAGAATGATTATAGGTCAATAGAATACAAGGTATGAAATTCAATTAGAATTCATGGAAAGACATTTATGATTCACATACAAGTCATGTTAACACCTAGGAGAGAAAAGAAACAAGTTTAAATCAAACAAGTTCAAGTAAGGATGCATTTTGAAAACACAAACACAAACCAAGTAAAAGTGACTCATACATGACTTATAAAGAAAACAAAGTACCCTATTATTTTCAAGAGATGACCTATAAAAATGCACAAACAAGTCCTAATAGGATGGCATAAATGCGTACCTAAAATTAGGGTTTAAAGGCTAGTGAAGTTCACACAATCATTGATGTTTCAAAAGTAAATGAAATCAACACAAAGAGATGAGGAAAAATTAATGGATGCAAGTCATTTGAGGTATGAACAGAATTCAAACCTATCACAAAATTATAGGTCAAGGAAAATTAGAGAACATGTTTAATTAGAGGTCACAACTTCACTTAGGCAATTCACAATGGTGCACAAAGATGACTCTAAAAACCTAACCTAAATATGCTTCTAAAAATTAACAAAAATATGAATGGAGTACCTTAAGGTGTTCTATGATCACATACCAAAGTTCAAGTCAAAATTCAAAACACAACTATGTCAATTAAAATGAAAATGAATCAAGTATCATGAAGAAAAACCTTAAAAAAAATTCAAAGAAAATTATGAAAATAAGGTCAAAATAAACCAAAATCGGAATAAAAAACATCAAAAACTATTTAAATGTGTTTAAATGTCTCATGAAATTTTGTGAAATTTTTAGAGATGATTTGATATTTATAAAAATAAAATAGTCAGGGGGTGTCACGAAAGAAATTTTCTAGTTAATATACGCTTGGGCCTCAGGAATAGGGTGTGTGAATAACAACCATAAGTCTATTTCATAAGTGTGCGTGTGTGTTTGGAATAATAGTGGACCTTCAGTCAAATGTTGACTAAATACTAACCCTAGGATGCAGTCAACCAAAGATGATCATGAAAGTAGTTCAATCAAATGGATCATAATGCACACACATGACAAATATGATGGACGCACACACATGCGTAGTCAAAGTCAACAAATATGAAAGTCAGAGGCACATGAGGGAGCACATTCTCATTAATGCATTGGCTCAATCCTGATCGCTCATGTAAAAAGATTTTATGGCTATGATATAATATGAGGAACAACCTAGGGTTTATGAGGTTGGGGATTCAGGTTACCGAAGAATATTCTAGTCATCTTCTCCGGGGAGCTTCTGAGCACATCACTACCAAACTTTCCAGAAATGAGCAAAATTGGCACCAAACGAATGCTTAGGTCACGTACATTCCAAATCCACAATTAGAAATCACATACAAAGCATGATCAGAGAGAATCGAATCAAACAATTTTGCCCTAAAATTTTGTTCTAAGCATCTATTATTCCTATCAACTAGCCAGATCAAGATTTGCTTCTAGTAAGCTCCAACAATCATCTAATAAGGTGTAAAACAATGAGAATCAAAGAGTAAGAAGTTTGAAGATGAAACCTAGATGTGAAGCTATTTGGATCTTCAAAAAAGTAGAGGTGCTTCCAATTGGACTTTGAGCTCGTGTATGGCCAAATAAAGGCTTAGCAATCGCCAAATCAATGAGAAGAAGTTGAAATATGGATATGAGGTGAAGTTGTAGTGATGAGGATCACTATGTGTAGCACCCAAAAATTTTCCCTCTTATTTATCACCGATTCCAGGTGGCTTATGCTTCATTCCCGTGTCATCTAGCATATTCATTCATACATTGCATAAATAAATAAATAAAAATAATGCATGTTTCATCGGTCGAGGTGCGGGGCATGTGATCAAGGGTTATTTGGCAATCATCGGGTCTAAGAAGGAAAATAATCTCAGAACATATGACCAATTATGGATATCCAAGATTTCTCACCAAAAAGACGAAAATTTCAAATTTTGGTTGAATACTTTGTGTAAAATGTGAAAAATTCAAAAATCAGATAGTGGCTTGTTCCATCACCTTCCATTTCCTTTTGTTTTGCAATTTTTACCTAATTCTAGAATCTTCTACCACTTTCCAAAGGAATATTCCAAGAATATGCCATAGAAATATTTTAAGAATATGCCAATGGAATATTCTAGGAATATTACCAACTAACTTTAACTAACCTTTAGCTTAGGTCCCCAGCCTAAGGCCTAAGCCTCATACTTAACACAAACCTATCTCAAATCTTAAGACCTATATAAGTCTTGTTAATTCCAAGCCTCAAGGATATTACACACTAGATTTCATTTTCACCATTTTTCTACAACTTCTATCAATTCTCTCATTTCTCCATTTCCAAAACTCACACTAAAGCTTCATCATCATCAAAAATCTTCACGTTTTTCATTGAAACTTGAAGAATAGGAAGCTAAGCCTCCATTATCGCATCAATTGCATGGATTATCGAAGAAATTGCTACGGTTTCGGTGTTTATTTCACCTTATGGAAGTGCTTTTCGAAGATTTCTCATCAACCGCATTTATTTTGCGCATTCGCAGATAGAAGCTTTGGATCTCCGTTTTTCTCTTCTTCCGTGCATCGTTTCAACATTGCTACTATTTCCAAAGCAAGCCTCCGCTTTGTAGGTTGGTGAATTCGTAATCACTTCTTGTTTTAACTTATTCCTCTTCATCTCGCCTCGCGCATTATTCACGTTTTCTCGCTTTTTGATACTTTGATTGGTTTGATTATAGAAGTTAGAATCGTGATGTAATTGTGGTTTTAATTGGTGTTAGATTGCTGCATTTAGGTGTAATTTTTGTGCTTAATTGATAAGTATTAGGATATAGCTTATGTGAATAAGTTGCTACTGATTTTTACATGAAAATGCAGAAATTTTTGGTTCTAGTCTCACAGTAACTGGTTACCACAAAGGTAGTAACCGGTTACCTTTGTTAAATTTTGCAGATTCTTGTTTTTTCTTGCATTTTTGTCATCCAGTCCCCCTTTAATCATCATTGATCTTTAGGATATGATTTTAGGGAATTTTTAGGAGTTGTTTAGGTGTAGGTGTGTGTAGTTTCGACAACTTTCGATGCGCATTTCATTCGGTTCTGATATTTTGCATAATAGTTGAATTTGTGTTCATAACATGTTATGATTGTTGTTTCAATGTCTGAGCATCATTGTTAGCATGTTTATGAGTGTTTATAATTTTATTTTGAATCGTATTTGCGATCCATGCATGTTTAAGTTGTTTGTGCGCATAATCGGAAGTGTTGCATATTGGTTGAAATTGTACAATTCACTTATTTACATTCATTGTTGATTATTGGTTTGTTGCATTCCGATTTTGACGTTCATTTCAGATTCGGATGCATTAAAATATATGTTCATTTCATAATTGTTTGCATTAAAGTTTCATTTTGCATATATTTGCTTTTGTATGAAAAATGCATTAAGAAAAGGGTTAAGTGTTTTCATAATCACAAGATCATTATCATACTAACCATGTTGCATCCATCAATGATTATAATATGTTACATATCCATGCATTATGAGTCATGCATTTGCATTGAAAAATGATTAAAATCTACCATGTTTTCACTGTTGTGTTTTGAAGCTGAAGTTGTAAAATGTATATTGCATTGTTGAGTTTTGACACTTTTTACACTTAATTTCATGTTGTTTGGTAGCTGTAATAGGTTATTTGCATTGTTAGTTGCATTTGGTAGTTGATTGTGTGTTAGAGCGCTATAGTAGCTGCTGAATTTTTGTTTTGCTTAGATTTTAGGAATCCTTAGGATTAGGATTGAGTCTAGTTTAGGTCATAACCATGCTAGGACATGTTTGATACTTAGATACCTCTTTATTTTTATCATTTTGGATTAATTTTACTAACCTTTGTTTTGTAGGGGTTATGGTAAGCCATGTGTGTGGGAAGGTATCCCACATGCACCTTCTTCTTTATCCTTTTAAAGTTCTCATATGTGTTTTCCATAAGCATTTTATGCTTCTTCGACATTTCTCTTTCTTCATTCCCTTTGAGGTCTAACTCATCTTCAATTCCTTGAAATGTGTTTGAACTTGCCATTGGGTATTTGCACGCATTCCATCTCGGGATGAGGTGTAGGATATCTATCTTGATGAACAAGTCTTAGCATGAGGATGTTTCACAAAAAAAAAATTAAAAACACTTCTTTTAAAAGATAGTAAACAAATAACAAACGTTTTTCCTGCGGGAATTCTCTTCTCATCTCATTCACTTTAAACGTGAACTCGTTATGACTCGTCTCTTTGCAAGATGGTAACGCACTCGTCGAGGAAAGCCTGCAACACTTGA
The DNA here is from genome assembly GCA_963966055.1 of Lathyrus aphaca. Taxonomy (NCBI): domain Eukaryota; kingdom Viridiplantae; phylum Streptophyta; class Magnoliopsida; order Fabales; family Fabaceae; genus Lathyrus; species Lathyrus aphaca. Next base: position 392,913,256 of record OZ014519.1, on the reverse strand, counting down.
GCATAGGCATAAGCAGTTCAATTCATAAAAGACTCAAACAAAGTTTCTGTCTTAGTTAGGCGAACTACGTCGACTCTGATTCTGATTTCCCATGAGATACGTAGGAAGTGGGGTAGGGCCCATTCTAGTTCCCTCTCTCATTCTAGTTCTAGTAGCGGTTTTTATTCAGCAAAAGTTTTATTCCCTACCCTTTGAAACAAACTAAAAAGCGTGGATCCCGTCGGGTACGACATACGATATGAGGCACAAATACCTTCCCAGTTTGTAACCGACTCCCAAACCCAATATCTTTGGTTTGCAAGACCTTGTTATTTCCTTTTTCTTCGGTTTGTGCAACATTACCTTTCCCATTCATGCGGGATATAAATGCCTGGATGGAGACCCTAACTTTTACCACGCCACTTTCTCATTTGTACTAGGATGAAAATCCCGGGAGCGACACCTAGCGACTCTGCTGGAGATCAAACCCAGAATATTCGGTTTCCCCTTTGAGAGTCAATCTTAGAACTTGTTTGTTTTTTTACCTTCGGTGTTTAGCTGTATGTTGTTGTGTGCTTTAGTTTAGCTTTACTGTTTTTATCTACAACTTTGATTTACAACTTTATTTATCGCTTTTAGTATTTTATTTACCATGCATCATATTATACTGGACTGTCTCGGCTGTGCTAGTTTTCTTTGGCGGGATGGGGTTATTGTGAGATGAGCCCTATACCAAGGCTTGAGTGCACCCTAGACTTTTAGCATGGACAACCATTGTATTTCCATCGTATCTCACTGTCGCTCCCAAAGATTTGCATCCCGGTACAAGCGCGAACGGTCGGCGAAAAGAACAATGAGAACACACAGTCGTGAACTCACTGGAGATGAATAGAGTCGCCAGCTAGGCATTTTTATCCCGGAGGAAAGGTAATGCTGCATAGACCTAGAAAGATATGGATAAGACGGTTGCGAACCAGAGAGACTGAGAAAGGGGGTTGGTTACAACCTGGGAAGGTATTAGCACCCAGATTGTCCGCCGTACTCGACGGGATCCACGCTTGAAAGATTTGTGTTTTAAAGGGGTAGTGTCAGTGCAATTTGTGTGTAAGAGAGTTGGAAAAGAATGTACAGGTGTCAGTGCTGAAAGAAGTGTAAAGTGTATAAATGATGTATCAGTGTAAGAACAAGAATAAAATGCCCAAGATCATGAGGCTAAAGAATGAGGCTAGAAAGAGGGGGAATATACAGAGACTTTTGTTCGATAACTGTTACGTTATGCCTACGTATCCTCTCGTGCAATGAGGAAGTCAGAACACCGTAGTTCGACCCAATGAGACTGAAAGATGAATTGACTTGTGAACTGCTTACTTGTCTATGCTCAAGTGTATGACCTGTCTGGCTCAGGTGCAAACTGTCTTGCATTAGACGGAAGAAGCGAGCTCTCGTTTGTGAGTGAATGAGATGAGAAAAGAATCCCGGAGGAGACGATTATTGTTTGTTTTTGTGTTTTCAGTCTTTTATTGCTTTTAGATTTGTCATAAGTTAATGAGCTTAAGTCTAAACCAATGGGTTAGTAAACTCATCACATCTTCCCTCTGATTAGGGGTAATGAGAATACCTTAAGTGTGAAGTCAGATTCTCACACTTAATCACCTTTGGTGTAGGATTAAGATCATTAACCTACTTGTGATTAATTAGATGTTTTTGTGGTTTTTGTTTAGTGTTGAGTAATGAGGTTAAGCCATAATCAGGGATTTAACAGACTCATTACACCATCCTAATAGAAGGATAATAGATGAGAATGTTTAAGCTGAGGAAGGCTCCTCAACTTAATCCATGATTAGGGATTAAACTCATGACAAAACAAGCCTTTGATTAAGTGGATTTTATTTAATGATATGATGATGAAGTGAGTTTTATGGTTTGTAAGACAACTTGAGGGGGACTTGTCCATTAACACTAGGGTTAGTCCTTCTTAACCAATTAAGGAAGAATTAGAACCCTAATGCAAGGCCCAAGTTACAAGTGTGGTGTCTTGATGATTATTAAGTGATTTGATTAAGAGATTTAAACACATTAAGGGTTTAACACTTAGGATTAAAGTTATACACTCCATCCTAAGAGAAGGATGCAGGCACAAGCTTAATCGCAAAGCCATAAAGCCTTTAGGGTTCAGTCCCTGATTATGAGATGAGAAGAGAAGACTCAAAAGAGACACAAAGGTAAAACTAAGGGGGGGGGGGAGGCTAATCAAAATCCTAATCATTGTCATGCTTGGTTGTTCCTAGGGTTTGTGAGGTTTTCAAGAGAAGTCTTCAATGGAACCACCAGGAAGCAGATGAAAGGATCAAGAGAAGCAAAGCAACTTGCTTCATTCAAGAAGTCAAGTCACTTGAAGAGAGAAAGTGGGAAGAAGAAGAATGAGCAAGCTCAATCCCAAACACATATCAAAATGCAGCATGGATGCAAGAGAGATGAAAAGAAAAGTAATGGGAAGTGAAGGCAAATTCACTTCTCAAAGTCACTTACCACCTGAAAGGTTAGGAAAGAAATGCAATGTAATGCAAAATGGGATGAGATGACATGATGAGAAACAAAACCAGAAGCATTTACATGATGATAATGATGCTATGAGATGCTACAAACATGAGGCAACACATGGGGATGATCATACAAGTTCATGAATGCAAATGAAGCAAGTTAGGAACCATGAACATACATGAAAAGATATGAAGTGCACATGGCATGCAACATGGCAAATACATGATGCAATGATCAAACATGCTTTCAATATGTCTTATGATGTCAAATGAATCAAATGGATGCTTGAAATGTCATGGCAAGTCATGTTGTGCAAGGGAAATGCAAGATGGATGCATATGGAAGCCCAAATTAGGGTTTATGGACAATACATCAAACAAAAATCAAAACCAGAAGCAAACAACATTATAAAAAATTGAAAATGCACTCGAAGGACCCCTAAACCTATACTAAACCAATGCCCAAAGGAGAGGTTTCAACTCTTAACCAGTTTCAAGTTATGATTTTTCTAAGTTTTCTAGGGTTTTAGGATTCCTAAACAAGAAAATTACCAAACAAATGGAAAATGAAAGATCAAATCATGGTCATTTAATCTCACAAACTACATTCTAAACACAATGCAATGCAAAAAGAATCAATGTCCAACTCCTCATGAATAGGCAGAAATGATTTTTGGAACTTTGGATCAAATTAATGCATAAAAATGATTTTAAATCAATGAAAAATTCTCAAAATGCATCAAGATCAAAAACTAAATTTGGTTTGAAGGTTGGACAATGTTTCTAAATGTCTTAGAACATTTCATGAATTTTTTGGTGATTTTTAAATACTTAAAAGTATTTTTAATAAATTAATTCTCATTAATCAATTAAAAGTAAACTTTTAAATATTTTTAAATACTTTTTAAATGCTACAAATGAAAATAAAAATATTTTTGTGTTTTAAAAATTAATGAAACTCTTGACAAAAAGTTTCATAATTTTTAAAACAATTTTGCTATTTTAAATAAATTATGTAAAACAAATGAATCAAATGGAAAATAAAATGAATTTTAAACTGAAAAAGTAAAAGTATGCAGATCCAACGTGTGAGATTTAAACTGGCAAGGGAGGGAGCTGACCACGCGCGCAAATGAACGGACCACATTCAAACTGGCTAATTAATGATTAAAACCCTAATCTCACCGTTAAACACCCTCAGGTGACCGGAACAGTGTTCCGGTCATCTTCCCCGTTCACCCCAAAAATCAATCTCTCTCTCTCTAGGCCGTTTCAAGAGCTCTAACTCTCCAGAAACTATCTACTAACTATCTTAAACACGAATCCAGCATCAAATCATGTTTAAACTCAAACACAAACAAGAATCGAAACAAAGAAATTTCTAGGTCAAACTTTCAGAACACCATAACATACTCATTTCTTGCTCATTTTCAAAAGTAAATAGATCCCAATGATCAGTGCAACATACAAAACAAGATTTTAACAAGAAAATGGAGTTCTGGAAAAAAAGTTCATGGAGTCACCTGAGATTGAGCTTTTGATTCAGGAGCTTTCTGGATGGTTCTTTGGCTCAAACAGGTCCCAATGATCCCCCTTTGAAGCTTTGGACACTTGGTTGGAGTTTAAATAGCCTCTTGAGTGAGTTTGCAGAAGCTCAGGCCAAGGGAGTGTGAAAATCGTATTTTGGTTTCAAGGTGTTTCAGGCCAGGATGAAGGGTGGTTTTTGGTCAGTGAAGTGAGCAGAGATGATTTGTGAAGTTTGTCTTTGTGTTTGAGATTTGTGGAGAGAGATTAGAAGGAAAATGCAAGTTGGGGTGAGTTTGTGTATGCTGACTTGTGGTGAGCTTCAGCCTTGCTTGTTGTGTGAAATGGCTAGCATTTGGCTTGCATAAAGTAATCTCATTGGTCAGATGATGTGACCTGGCCTGCTGTGATAGGTAGGTTCACTTTTGCAAAATGTCAACTTTGGTGTAAGGAAGGCATGGGCTGAGTTCTAGCTTGGTACAAGAGTGTGGGCTGGCGCAGCATGGTGATGGGAGAGGCTAGGGCTGGTTCAATGGCCAATGCAGCAAGTGGGTGAAGTGTGATGAGTGGTTTTGCAACTTGATCACCTTTGGTTCTTATGGAACTATCTTGCTATACAAGCCATAAAACATGAGGAAATCTTGGTCCAATCTGAACTTTAGGACTTACATGATGCTTGTGTAATGGTTAGACATGAATTAGAAGCTACAAGAATGCTTGGTACATGAAATTGCAAGTTTCTCATTTGAGGCATATCTTGAAAATTAGTGATTTTTGCCAACTTTGACAAACCATAACTTTTGATCCAAAATGAATTAGGTCATGTTCTTGTACTTTTTGAAAAGGGAATGATCCATTCTACAACTTTCATGACCAAAGTTTTTCCATTTGAAGCATTTTTGGATCAAAAAGTAAGGTTTGAAAAGTGGCATAAAATGACATATTCTTTAAAAGTCAACCATGCCCTAAAAAGTCAACTTTGCAAAAACTTGTAATTCTTGAATTTTGTGAACTTCCAACTTCTTCCATGATCAAATAAAGATAATATGCACTCAAAATGATAAAGATCACCCCTTGGTTGGGTCATTGGGGGCCTCAGATGCCCTGATTTTGCACTGACTTGTCTGAAAAGTCAACCCTTGATCAGATGACTTCCCCATGGAATTTCTTCATGAAAATTGATATGCATACTCCCTATACCATATAGAGACCAATAGAAACAAGAATGACCAAAAAAATTGGAGTTATGGCCTCTGAAACCAAAACCCTAATTTTAGGTCAACTGTGCAGTCAAACTTGGCTCTGCCTCCACACCAATCCCAGTTCTTGTGATTCTTTGGCTTTTTTGACTTTGAGGGGATGTAATATGATATAAGAACACACATGGACCCCTTTGAAGTGATTAGTGGCTTTTGGGGTGGCTCAAGAAGCTCCTGGATTGCTCAGATCACAAACCCTAGATGCAGATGACTTTAAAACAATACAGTGACTCAAAATTGAGATATGAGATGATATGATTGTGTTTATGCATATGAGATGATCACAAGCCATGGTGTGAATGGGTGAGGGTAAATTTGGGGTGTTTACACTCACCATGATGATTGGCGGTGTGTTCCACACCCAGAGTGCGACCGTCTTGGAACTATCACGTTTGGGGATTTCTTCCACTTCAGGATACGACCTCGATAGTTATGTGCATATGGGGACCGATCATTGAGGAACTTATTGGAAACAACTCTCTCCAATGATGATAGTGGCAGACCACATTTGTTGGCAAACCCACTCGCATCCAAGGGCCCACTAGTAACTCGCATAGGATGGCCTAGTTCTCTCATAGGAACTCAATTAAAGCAACTTTTCGTATGACGATAGTACTGTATCCCAAGGGGCTGAATGTACTGTTGTTTCTCAATTTTATGCTTGAAGGTGGGAACTTATGAGGGATGCTTGTTTTTACCGGACTCAAGTTAGACCTCCCCGAGTAGTATATAATGCTAAACCGATTCCCTGATATGGTTATTATGCCATTTCTCGAAAATGATGAATGTATTATTGGTATTCCGCTTTGAGAGTCCGTGATGTTGAGCCGAGGTAGCACACCCGTGAGATTGGGAGGGGTTTACAGGTTTGCAGGAACCCTAAACTTTCAACATACCCGCTTCACCAGTATTATTTTGTGACATGATCCAGTTCTATATGGTCCTTTGGTTTCGAATTCTGGGATTTCTACACAGAGATAATGTTATTATGACTCTTCACAGGCATCGGGTTATTTGATCAACACCAACACAGACATGTCACTGAACACACGCCTTGCATTGAATAACACCATGACATCATTAATCATTTGTATTCTTTTTCATTCTCAGGGTTTACTTACTGTCTCCCAGTTCCGGCCGGATTTCTTACTAAGAGATGGAAGACTTCAGGAAGAAGAATATTCATTATAAGTTCTTCGACACTAAGATAGGGATGATAAACCAGATGGTGTCTCTCATCACCCCGAATCATATTGAAGATTTTTGGAAGGCTTACGGGAATATTCGGGATATGGTGGTAGACTTGAGTAGTTCTGACCGAAGCGTTATTCATAAACTGCTGCAGTACTACGACCATCGGCTCAGATGCTTTACATTTCATGATTTCCAGTTGGGTTCTCTGCTGGAGGAATATGCTTTAATCTTAGGGGTTCCTCTTCAGGATCAGGTTCCTTTCAACTCAGAGATGGTTAGACCTACGCCTGCTGATATTGCTGAAGCTCTTTATTTGAGCCTGTCTGTTGTATCTGCGGATTTGAATACTACTAAAGGGGAAATTTCCGGTTTTTCACTGGATTTCTTGGTGAAGAAGGCTGAGGAGCTTGCTGCAAAAGCTCACTGGAAGTCTGTTTGTGCTATTCTGGCCCACTCTATCTATGGGTTCATTTTGTTTATGGACATCGACAAATTTGTAGATATAAATGATATTCATCTTTTTGTACTGAAGAATCTGGTGCCCACTCTGCTGGGAGACCTCTACTATTGAGTGCACTATAAGAATGAGAAAAAACGAGGAGGTCTGGTACGATGCTACACTCCTTTGTTTTATAAGTGGTTCATGAGGCACTTGCCAAACACTAAAGCCTTCACTTATCCTAACTTGATCTGGGCTCAGAGGTTGATCATGTTATCTCCAAAGACATCAACTGGTTTACCATGATATTGAAAGGGAGGAACTTCATCACTAGTTGTGGGAGTTATCCCAATGTGCCACTCTTAGGAGTAATCGGGGGTATCAATTATAACCTGATTCTCTTGAGAAGGAAATTGGGATACACTCTTAAAGATATTCCTGAGGAGTTAGAGTTAGCTCAGGCTTTTTACTTCCTAGTAAAGGACAATCTTCCATTGGTTAGGAAAGTTGCAGGATCTTGGAAGCTCATCTGAAGGAGAGGCGTAACATGCTTGGCCAGAAGCAATAACCAGACGTTTCCCGAATACGATGCATGGTTAAAGGAGAAATCCTAGGTTGTCCTGTTACCCTTCACTGCACCAGCTCCCCCTTCAATAGTTGAACTTAAGAATACCGTGCCTTTCGAGGAGTAACAAAAGCTAGAGGCTTTAGTTTAACAACTCAGGGCAGAGAATCAGGAAGCCCATAGTTCCTATTAGAGGATGGTGACCCTTAATCAAAAGTTAGAGGAAAGGGTTCAGAAAGCTAAAGAAATGGTGAAGGTAAAGCAGATAGACTTTGAAGAAAGAAAGAGAGCGTTTTTTCAAGAAAAAGGACTTGGCTGAGATCCGCAAAACGAACGAGCGTCGAAAGGAAAAGAAGTCTCTGATTGAAGCCAACGAAACAATAACTCTCTGGAAGGAAAAATGGGAGGCCAACCTGAAGAAGCAGAAGGAAGTGGAAGTTGAATACAAGAAGCAGATTGAAGACCTTCAAGAGCAACTAGGTGACCAGAAAGAACAGTTTCAGATATCCCATAAGTAACATCAAGACTAAATTCAGAAGATATCTCAAGGACAACAAACAATTGAGGATGTTCAGAAGGAGGTAGAAAAGCTTAAGGTCCGTGCAAAGTTCAAAAAGGCCAGATCTAAGCCTAGTCCTAGCAAGGGAAATGAAGAGATCTTCCTGCAGCAGATCAGTGAACTCCATGCTTCCTTCAATAAGAGGGATTTTCTCATACAAAAGCTCCTTGAATACCCAAATCATATGGAGGTCTCCCATTTGTTCGAGAACATCAAACGTCTTAGATGATGGCTAAAGGATGTTGAGTTTCATAGGGCTTAGATTTTTTATTTGTGATGGATTACCCACAGATCTGTTGTGGGAATCTTTTATACTACTGCGGTTGTGCTCATTGTAAAAACTCGTGCCCTTCGGGGAAATCCTTTATTAATCTCATGTTTCCATTTATCTGATATGATTCAAATTGCCAATGGTTTCACTGACACATGTTCCAGACATTATTTCTTCACAGTTAGTTAATCTGAGCTTCGTATGATATTTTCTTCCCAAAATTCAAAATTCTCGCAGGCCATCTGAATTCTCTTATTCTTAAATATTGGAATAGGGACATAAACAACCTTGATAATGAAGGAACACAGTATTTTCATGCATTCATGTCATATTTGCATTTTGCTTTTTCAGGTTATTCGGGTTTTCCTAACTTATATGTTTATTCATGAAGGATTGCAAATCGCCGTCTTCACCGGTATGCCACCCGCCGCAATTAAAGAAACGTCATGGACACCATTCAAGTTGAGCTGACTGAACTCCGTACACGCATGAATGAATTCATGAATATTATGAAGGGGGTCTCCCTAGGTCAACAAGAATTGAGGGTTGTTGTCAAGAGGCTTGATTAACAGCAAGTCGTCGGAGTTAATCTGGATGCACAAGGCAACCCAGTCAACGCTATTGTTGGGCCAACAGGAGCTAATGGGCCTACCCCAAAGGGTATTCATATTATGGTTCATAATGTGGAGGATAACCAGGCCGACTAGTTCTCTTTGCTGAACAAAGACTTGGGTCTCGGTATGGGGGCAATCATCAGGACTTTCAGATACCTTGGGTATTGATGTTTCTGACATGGGATTGGTGCAAGGTTTGATCATCCCACCGAAGTTAAAAACCCATGGATTTGATAAATACAACAGGAATTCATGTCCCAAGACTCATCTTCAAGCTTACTATCACAAGCTAGTTGCTTATGCCAAAGACGAAAAACTCTGGATGAACTTCTTCCAGGACAACCTGTCCGGAGGTTCTCTTGAGTGGTACATGAAGTTAGAACGGACTGCTGTGCGCAACTTGAAGAATCTAGGAGAGGAGTTTCTCAAGAAATACTATTATAATATTGATATGGCCCCAAGCAGAACTCAGTTGCAAAGCCTATCCCAGAAAAATTTAGAGAGCTTCAAAGAATACACGTAGAGGTGGCGCGAGTTGGCAGCGAGAGTACAACAACCCCTGCCCGAGAGAGAAATGGTGGACCAGTTCATGGATACCCTTCCAGGGAATTTCATGGAACGTCTAGCAGGTTGTTCCTCAAGTTGTTTTTATGATATTATATTGACTGTTGAGAGGGTTGTAAATTGGATGAAACAAGGAAAAATCCAAAATGGTGGAGCTTCTACTTTTGGGGCCAAAAGCCATTTGCAAATATAAGAGATGGAGAAACCGGGGCAGTGTACTCACAGAGAGAGAGAGAGAGAGAGGAAATCAGAATTCCTACTATCAAGTTGCATCTATCACCATCCCTGCTTCCACCAATCAACAACAGCAACCACTGCAACAACGTCAACAAAATTATCAACAACTGAGAGCTCCCAGATCATACTATCCACCAAGGCCGAGAGATAGATAGTTTGAAATGCCACCGATGTCATATTCACAACTGTTTCAGAATCTTTTGCAACTCCAAATGATTCAGCTGAGAACTATGTAGCCTCCAAAACATGGACAGGTCCTTGAGGTGTATGATGCCAATGCCTACTGCGGTATTCATTCCGGAGCTCCGGGCTATACCGTAGAGAATTGCAAGGCCTTCAAACATCTGGTCCAGGATATGTTGGACTCTAAGGAGATCAACTTTGCTCCTACTCCCAATGGCCTTCAAACATCTGGTTCAGGATAGATGACAGTGACAATTTGAATCTAGTTCATGATGTTAATTCCTTGAAGACTTCATTACTATCAGTAAAGGGCTATTTGGCAAAGAAAGGACTATTCCCAGGCTGTAGGAAGGTTTTCCTAGAATGTGAAGAATCAGTTGATGGATGTGACAGATTGGGATCAGGGATTCAGGAGATGATTGATGACGGAAGCATTTAGTTTTACCGGGTTGTTAAAGAAGATGAAGTTTCCACAATCACTATCTACTATACCCTAGTCGAAATTTTGGTACCAGCGAGACCATCACTATTCACGTTCACCACTTTGGGTCCTATGCCGTATCAAAGTGAAAAAGTTGTCCCATTGCATTATGGGGAAGAGGTTTATTACAACGGCCAGAAACAAGATGTAACCACCTCCAACACAGCTCAACATCAAGTCGAAAATGTGGGATTCGGAAGATTCTTGAGGAGTAGAAGATTGTTCGTGCGTCAAGAATTGAGGAACAATGTAGTGCCACCAAGTGATAGTGTAGATGCCCAGGCTAAGGCCAATGGAAAGCAAGTTGTGACAGATGATGTTCCTATTTCGTATCCCGACACTACTTTTGACAAAGAAGCTGAGGAATTCTTGAGAATCATAAAGAAAACCAACTACAAGTTAGTCGACCATCTGCAACAGACTCCCTCCAAGATATCGATCTTTTCGTTATTGATGTGTTCTAAATCCCATAGGATGGCACTTCTGCAAATTATGAATAATGCCTATGTGCCACTAGAAATATCGGTGAACCAACTCAAGACATTTGTAGCTAGCATGAACGCTAGTCACGGGTTAGGATTCACAGATCTTGATCTGACTGCTGACGCGCACAATCACAATAGAGCTCTACACATTTCGATGGAATGCAAAGGGGTTATGCTTTCCCATGTTCTTGTTGATACGGGGTCCTCCCTAAATGTGCTTCCGAAGAAGGCATTAATCAAGCTGGACTACGATGGTGTGGTGCTCAGGACAAGTGACTTGTTAGTCAGAGTGTTTGATGGATCCAAAAGGTCAGTTTTTGGGGAAGTGGAATTACCAATAGAGGTAGGCCCACAGGTTTTCAACACGACCTTTTATGTCTTAGACATCCAGCCAACATATAGTTGTTTACTCAGGCGTCCCTGGATTCATGCAATTGGGGCAGTATCCTCGACACCCCACCAGAAGCTAAAAAATTTCTAGGAAGGGAAGATTGTCACAATGTGTGGGGAGGAAGACATCTTCATTAGCCATTTATCGTACTTCGAATATGTGGAGATGAATGGCGAGATATATGAGACCCCTTGTCAAGCTTTCGATCCAGTGAAGACTGAAGCCGCAACATCCCTTTCAGAAGAGAAAAAGAAGGGTGTATCGATCGCATCCTATAAGAAAGCTCTGAAGGTGGTAGAATCAGGGGTCAACAAAGGTTGGGGCAAGATGATAGAGGTCTCCAAGAAAGAGGACATGTTCGGTATCAGTTACAACCCTGCTCAATCAAAGACAGCTCAACGAGCCAGAGGTCGTAAAGGCCCGATCACTTTTACCAGCACTGGATGGGTGGATCACAATAGTATTTGTGCTATTCATGAAGACAATTGATAGCGATTGTGAAATTGACAAGTGAATCAAGCCGAGTGTCCCAGGAGTGGAATTTAGTAATTGGTCGTCCGAAGAAATTATCATTATTACCCAGCATAAAGAGTAATTGTTTTGTGATTTTATTCTTGTATGAAAGCTCTATGTCCTGCCCAAGGCATAGTAGCTCATTATAAGGGCTTCATTGTTTCAATTTGCAACATTAATCATCAATAAAATGTACGTTTTTAAATTTATTCATGGTGTTCCATGTCTTTCCTTTTATTTTATTACATAATAAATGGCAATGTACATTTTCATTTTCATGTCTTTCCCACTCTCTAAAATCTAGCATGAATCATCATTCATGCAGATGCAGCCCATTGGGTCTTGTCGATAACAATCTTGCTATTACTCGCTATGAATTTGACCATCCGATTTACCTAGCCAACAAGGAAGGTGAAGAAGATTGTGAACTTCCTGAGGAGTTAGCCATATTGTTGAAGCGAGAGGAGAGGGAGATTCAGCCACATGAGGACATCATTCTGATTGTAAACCTGGGCCCCTAAGAGGTGAAGAAAGAAGTCAAGATCGAGGATGCTTTAGAAGAATCTGTGAAGGACCGATTGATTGACATGCTCCATGAATATGTTGACATATTCTCCTGGTCCTACCATGATATGCCAGGGCTGGATACCGATACCGTAGTGCACAGGTTACCGCTCTGAGATGACTGCCCATCATTGAAGCAGAAACTGCAGAGAACTCGAGCTGACATGGCTATAAAGATCAAGAGGTCCAAAAATAGTTTGACGCTGGATTCTTGTTTGTTACGAGTTATCCACCATGGGATGCCAATATTGTGTAATTGTCGAAGAAAGATGGCAAAGTACAGATGTATGTTGACTACCAAGACTTAAACAGAGCTAGTCCCAAGGACGATTTCCCGTTGCCACACATTGATGTGTTATTCGATAATACAACTTAATTTTCGGTGTTTGACTTCATGGATGGATTTTTGGGCTACAACCAAATCAAAATCTCGCTAGATGATATGGAGAAAACTACATTCATCACCCCTTGGGGAACCTTTTGCTACAAAGTGATGTCGTTTGGTTTAAAGAATGCTGGAGCAACTTACCTACGGGCAATGGTGACCCTCTTCCATGATTTGATTCATCACAAGATCGAGGTCTATGTGGATGATATCATTGTGAAGTCGGAAAATGAGGAAGAGCACCTAGTCAACTTAGCCAAGTTGTTTGATAGGCTGCGGAAGTTCCGACTAAGGTTAAATCCGAAAAAATGTACATTCATAGTACGCTCTGGTAAGCTGTTAGGCTTCATCATAAGTGAAAAGGGGATTGAGGTCGATCCTGCGAAGGTGAAAGCAATTCAAAAAATGCTTGAGCCTAAAACTGAGAAAAAGGTGCGTGGCTTCTTAGGAAGATTGAACTACATTACACAATTCATATCTCATCTAACAACTACGTGCGAACCAATGTTTAAGCTCTTGAGAAAAATCAGGCTATCCGGTGGAACGATGATTGTCAATTGGCTTTTGATCAAATCAAAGAATATCTACAATAACCGTCAATCCTCATACCTCCTATTCCAGGGAAGCCTCTGATTATATACCTTACAGTATGTCGCTCCCACCAAATGACACCCGGTCAGAAGGGGTACAGAAGCGAACGGTCGGCAAAGGAAAAGAGTCGCCAGCTAGGCATTTTTATCCCGAAGGAAAGGTAATGATGCATAAACCTAAGAAAAGATGGATAAGACGGTCGCGAACCAGAAAAACTGAGAAAGGGGGTTCGTTACAACCTGGGAAGGTATTAGCACCCAGATTGTCCGCCGTACTCGACGGGATCCACGCTTGAAAGTTTGTGCTTAAAGGGGTAGTGTCAGTGCTATTCTCTGTGCAAAAAGCTGGAAAAGGATATACAGGTGTCAGTGTTGAAGAAGTGTGACGTAAATAAAAGGAGTGTCAGTGTAAGAACAGAGTGCAATGCTCAAGACAATGAGGCTTAAAGAATAATGCTGGAAGAGGGGGAATATACAGAGACTTTTGTTCGATAACTGTTAAGTTATGCCTATGTATCCTCTCGTGGAATGAGGAAGTCAGAACACCGTAGTTCGACTCAAAGAGACTGAAAGATGAATTGACTTGTGAAATGCTTACTTATCTATGCTCACGTGTATGACTCGTCTGGCTCGAGTGCTAACTGTCTTGCATTAGACGGAAGAAGCGAGTTCTCGTTTATGAGCGAATGAGATGAGAAAAGAATCCCGAAGGAGACGATTATTGTTTGTTTTTGTGTTTTCAGTTTTTTTATTTCCTTTTTTGTGTTTGTCATAAGTTAATGAGCTTAAGCCTAAACCAAGGGTTAGTAAACTCATCACATCTTCCCTCTGATTAGGGGTAATGAGAATACCTTAAGTATGAAGTAAGCACCTCACACTTAATCACCATGGTGTAGGATTAAGATCCTTAACCTACTTGCATTTATTTATATGTTTTTTGAGTTTTTGTTTGGTGCTAAGTAATGAGTTTAAGCCATAATCAAGGATTTAATGGACCCATTACACCATCCTAATAGAAGGATAATAGATCAGAACATTTAAGCTGAGGAAGGCTCCTCAACTTAATCCATGATTAGGGATTAACCCCATGACAAAACAAAGCCTTTATTAAAGTGGATTTTAGTTAATGATGAGATTAAGAAGTGGATTTTATGGTTTGTAAGACAACTTGAGGGGGACTTGTCCATTAACACTAGGGTTAGTCCTTCTTATCCAATTAAGGAAGAATTAGAACCCTAATGCAAGGCCCAAGTTACAAGCTTGATGTCTTAGTGATTATTAAGATGGATTAATTAAAGGATTTAAACACATTAAGGGTTTAACACTTAGGATTAAAGTTATACACTCCATCCTAATAGAAAGATGCAGGCATAATCTTAATCACAAAGCCTTAAAGCCTTAAGGGTTTAGTCCTTGATTATGAGGTGAGAAGAAAAGAATCAAAAGATGACACAAAGGTAAAACTAAATGGGGGGACTAATAAACCCTAATCGTTATCATGCTTGGGTGTTCCCAGGGTTTATGAGGCTTGCAAGAAGTCTTCAAGAAGAGCCACCAAGGAAGAAGCAGATGAAAGGAAAAGAAGCAGCAAGAAGCAAGACAACTTACTTCACTTAAGAAGATAAGTTGCTTGAAGAAAGAAAGAGGAGAAGGAGCATGAATGAGCAAGCTCACTCTAATTCACAAGTAAAATGCAGCAATGAATGCATAAAGGAGATGAGAGAGATTATGAGAAGTGAAGGCAAATTCACTTCTCAAAGTAACTTACCACCTGAAAAGTTAGTAAAAGGAAATAAAAATGAAATGAAAATGAAAAGTATGCAATGATGCAAACCTAAACCAGAAGCATATTAAAGATGCAAATGATGTTAAGAGATGATGCAAATGTATGTCATGAGATGTGAATGATCATACAAGTAATAAGGATGCAAATGAAGCATGAAAGGAGCATGAAAGTTCATGAAAACTTATGAAATGCAATGGATGCATAACATGGCAATTGGATGATGCAATGATCAAACATGATTTCAATATGTCCTAAGATGTCTTACATGTCATGTGGATGCACAAAATGTCATGGCAAGTTTATGTATATGCAAGCTTATGAAGGATGAATGCAAATGAATGCAAAGATTAGGGTTTATGTACAAGATGCAATGCAAAATTCAAAATCAGAAGCAAATCATGAGATAAAAAATTGAAAATGGGATCAAAGGTACCCTAAAACTATACAAGTTCACTGCCCAAAGGGGAAGGTTAGAAGCTAAACCTTAAAGGACTTATGATTTTTCTAAGTTTGTTAGGGTTTTAAGGTACCTTACAAGGAAAAATGCAAAACAAATAAAAAATGAAAGATAAATTCATGCCAATTCTATCTTAGAAACTACATGATATGTGGGATGCAATACAAAAAGAATCACTATCAAACCCTTCATGGTTAGGCAGAAAAGATTTTTCTAAGTTAGGGTCAAAATATTGATTTTTAAGAACCCTAAATCCAAAGAAAATGTCAAAATGGATCAAAAACCAAAAAGAAATTTGTATGAATGGTTTGATAATGTCTCTAAATGTGTCAAGATGCAAAGTGATTGTTTTGGTGATTTTTATAAACTTAAATGGTATTTTAATTAATTAATTTCCATTAATTAATTAAAATAAACATTTGAATATTTTAAAAATACAAATTTTATGCAAAAAATAAAAATAAAAATATTTTTGGGTTCTGAAAATTAATAAAAGATTTAATAAAAATTTTCAGAATTTTTTGATGCTTTTAACTATTTTTTATAAAATGTAGAAAGAAATAAAAAGAAAAATAGAATAAAAATAATAAAAATGAAAAGTAATCTGATCCAAAGATCCAGATTCAAAGTTGGAGGTTTGAGATTGACTGCACGCCCAATCCTAAGGTTGTGGTTCAATCTGGCCTTTTTAAAATTAAACCTAATTAATTAATATTAATTATGAGATTAGGGTTTTAACACTGAATCCTGGCCAATCACACGCGCGGGTAAGCTGGATCCTACGGCTCACATTTAAACTCACTCCTAAACCCTAATTAAGCATTAATGACTTTCAGGTGGCCGAAAATGACCTATGGTCATCTTCTTCGGCCACACCCTTCCCTGAGAATTTCAATCTCACTCCCCAGGCCATTTCTGGAGCTCTAAAGCTCCAGATTACTTCCTCTCTCCATCCTAAACTCATCCCTGACCTCAAACCTCATTTATTTTCACTCACCAGCAAGATTTGAAGCAAAGTATAAAAATGGCAGAAATTTCAGACAAGTCATACATGCTCAATTCTTCATCATTTTCAAATATAAAAGGTTCAGTGCGTTCAGGGGAGCAAGCTTAAGCATTTAGAAACTTAAAACACGAGTTCTGGAAAAATAAATTCCATGGCTACCTGAAACGATGCTTTCAACCCAAGAGCTTTTTGGCTGTCTCCTTGCTTCCAATCACCTCCAATGATCTTCCCCAAGAGTTTGCAATGCTTGGTTGGAGTTTATATAGCCTCTATGTGAAGTTTGCTGAAGCTCAGGTCAAGGATGGTGAAAATGGTATTTTTGATATGGGGTGTTTAAAGGCAAAGTGAAGGGTGGGAAATGATCAGTGATGAATGTGGAGTTGAATGGTGGAAAAAGCTTGGAGTTTTGATGGTTGAGTTGTGTGTTTCGAAGAGAAATGCACAAGAGGGGATTTTGGTGAATGCTGAGTTGTGGGAGGATTCAGCTTGTGTTGTTGTATGAAATGGCTTGCTTGAGGTCCACATAACATGTTCTGATTGGGCAGAGAGTTGTTGTGGAGCAGTGTGATTGGTATGGCTCATTTTGCAAAAAGTCAAGAAAGTTGTACTTGGAGGTATGGGCTCATGGCAGGCTGAGGGTAAGGGGGTGTCTGGCGCAGCTTGATTCATGGGCAGCCATGGAATTCAAATTGAAGCAAAATATCAAGTGGAATGAAGTTTGTGGGTGGTTTTGCAAATTGTGAAAGTTTTGGCCCCTTTTGAAAAGCTTGATGATCAAGGCATGAAACTTGCGAATTATTTGGGCAATTCTGAATTATAGGTCATGTATGATGTTTGTGTAATGGTTAGAAGTCACTTTGAGGCTACAAATTGGTTTGACATGAGTTTTTGCAAGTTTCCCTCTTTGGTACATAAGTGAAATTTTGTGATTTTTCCCAACTTTGCAAGGCCATAACTTGAGTTCTATGATGAATTAGATCAAGTTCTTGTACTTTTTGAAAAGGGAATGATCCAATCTACAACTTTCATGACCAAGAAATTTTCATTTGAAGCATTTTTGAATCAAAAAGAGGAGGTTGAAAAACTTTCCCTAAATGGCAAGTTTGCATTACAAGTCACTTTCCCAAAATGGCAACTTTGCAAATGGCTTGAAATTCTTCAATTTTATGAATTATAACTTCTTGTAAGATCAAATAAAGATCATATACACCCAAAATGATGGAGAAGACCCTTTGGTTGGATGATTGGGGGCCTCAGATGCCCTGATTTTGCACTGACTTGTTCAAGAAGTCATCTATTGATCAGATGCCTTCCCCATTGAATTTCTTCATGAAAATTGGTATGTATGATCCTTATAAAATATATAGACCAATAGAAACAAGAATGACCAAAAAATTTGTAGTTATGGCCTCTGAAACCAAAACCCTAATTTCAGGTCATATGTGCAGTTAAACCTGGCTCTGCTTCCATGCCTTTCTCAGTTCTTGTGATTTTATGACTTTCTTGATATTTGAGGGATACAACATGATATTTGAACATACATGGACCCTCTTGAGATGATTGAAGACCTTTGGAATGGCTCAGATGGCTCAGGGATTACTCAGATCACAAACCCTAGATGCAGATGACTTTGAACCAATGCAGTGAAGCAAAAATGCAACATGAGATGATATGATTGAACTTATGCAAATGAAAAGATCATAAGCCATGTTGAAATGAGTGAGGGAAAATTTGGGGTGTTTACAGCTGCCCCTATTCAAACATGAGTTAGCTGTGCAGGATGTAAGCAACGGCTTAACAGGCAAACAAGATAACTTGTGGTTGAATATCCAAGACAGTCCAAAATTTGCGCTCACTGATTATGAAGAAGAAAAGGGATATAGATTGTAAAAGGAAGGAAAGTATGATTATAAAGCGCGGGCGACGGAGGACGACCGTCGAACAGAGGACGACTGCTGGGGATAAAGCAATGACGGGGACGACCGACATGCTAGGGAAATAGAGAAATTATGATGGGGACGGCCATCAAATAAAGGAACAAAACTCTCTAGGAATTAAAGGTAAAGTAAATGATGGGGACGACCATCAGGTTCAAAGCATAAATGAAATAAATGATGAGGTACGGTCATCAAAGGTGAAGGACGATCACCTAGCAGGGGACGGCTGCTCTGTTGGGGATAAGGATGAGGGACGGTCATCCAAGGTGAAGGATGATCACCTGGAATGGTACGGTTGCCGAAAATATCACGGCATAGGACGAATGCCGGATAGAAAAGGTCGAAGATGGGGACGGCCATCGGATAAGCATGATGAAGGACGATCATCAAGAGGTGAAGGACGATCACCTAGCAGGGGACGACTGCTAAAATATCACGACATAGGACGAATGTTGGATAGGAAAGGGTTCCAATAAATGGAGACTCCGCTGGGGGGATGATGAAGGACGATCATCAAAAGGTGAAGGACGATGACCTGGCAGTGTACAGCTGCCGAAAAGTATCATGACATAGGACGAATGTCAGATAGAAAGGAAACAATCTATTGGGATTTGCTGGGGATTCCTCTGGGGAATGGTCGACACAGACGAGTGCCTACATTCAAGAAAGGAGAGGTATAAGTGTTTGACACTGTGTATAGATTTAAAGATGCGGACGCGCATCCTTAAGACTACGATACGGACGAGCATCGGTAGAAACAAACGCTGGCGCATGTTCAGAGATGATGGTACGGACGAGTACCAACCGGTTAACAAAGAACACGGACGAGTGTCAAATTTGAGGAAGATAAGTGGTGTATACAAGACACGGACGAGTATCTGTATGAGTAAAAAGTAAGCATGAGTGAGACACAGACGAGTGTTCATCTCGCCGGGGATAGCATGATACAGATGAGTATCATAAAGGGAAGTGTATAAGTTATAAGAGATATTCTGAAGATCTGTGGGGATAAGATGACACGGATGGGTGTCGGAAGAAGTGTGTTATAAACAAGTGTTTGGTTTACAATAACTGTTTGGGTAACCATGCTGGGGAATGGTGACACAGACGAGTGTCCAAAAAGTGTATAGATATCTGTTTATGGTTTATATCTGCAGGGGAGTATATAACACAGACGAGTGTCGAAAAAGGTATATAAGCAAGTATTCGTGTCGGAGTGTGCAAAGGGGACGCTTTGGCTTTTTGCTGAGGAAATATGAGATGACACGGCCGAGTGTCGGGACGAGCAGGTTATGTATAAGTATCTGCTTGTGGAGAATGTTCTGGCGACTTTACTGGGGAAAACGACACGGACGAGTGTCGAGTGAGTATATATACTTGTGTTAGAGAGTGCAAAGGGGACGCTTTGGCTTTCTGTTGTGACTTGTGGGTCTTTGTATATATGTATATGGCTGATGGAATGTCGGTATAAATAGGTGTTTGATTCAAAACATGGCTTATGATTATGCAATATGTTTGACTTTTGCCGTAATGCTCCATATTAGACGGAATGCTACGCTCTGGGAGAATATGATGCGAATGCTATGATTGTGCAAAAGATACCGATCCGGGATTCGGATCCCGTTGCTGTGAAGATTTCCGATTGATCTGCTTGCAGCGGTGTCCCAGCTGGGCATGAGATGATTCTGCTTGGGGGGAAATAAATCACTGATAAACCTATCTTGGTAATGAGGAACCCAACTGGGGTCTTATGGAAGCTTCTGTCACTTTGTTGTGAGATATTCAGACATTGTTCTTCTGGATAGAGGCTGGAGCTCTGTGGGGAGATGGTTCCCTGTCTTTGCACTTGGTTGGGGAGGAACGATTACTGGACGATCTTCCTAGTGATTTTTGTAGAGGCTCTGCTGAGGGTGATGGACTTACCTGGGGAAATGAGCCCCTCCCGATGTTGTCCTAGAGAAAGTGCTGAGGAAGTACTGATTTGGCATCCTACTGGGGAGAAGCTTTCATGCCCCATGTTGCACTTTGAGCACCTGCAATCATGTTATAACAAAGAGATGTACAAATACCCCGAGGTATCCCTTACTGGATTCCATCATAGGAATTTAGACACTCCCGGAAGCAAGTATATTTCCTGCAAGCATGTAATTTAGAAAAAGACGCATCTGTATTTATGCAACCATTATATTAAGGACATCGGACATTTTTGCAAATAAAGATAAAATGTAAGAGACAAAATGTGACTGAAGATCTGATTTTATTAATTTGGGGTGCCCTGAATTGGAAAGTACAATCAAAGAAACAAATCCCCTGAAATGAGGAGAATGTTACAAATTGAGAAAAGTAAAGTGCTGGCAATGTTAATGACGCTTTAGTGCTTCCCTTTTGCTATGACTTGTATGACATTGACGTTCTTCTCATCTTGCTTTCTGAAGAAGGCTGATTCTGACCGATGCTTGAACCTTTCGAAGCTTGCCAAGTTGTAAGTGATACAGACGAATTCAGAATACAGTTGTTCACTTATTCCCTTATTTTGCGTGGATCGCCCTTTCAGGTTTTCAATCCACCGGGATACCCATTTTTTCCTGAGCTGTCCAATGTGGCTTTTCAACTCAGCGGGTGTACATTTTTTTATTTTCCCTTATTTTTGCCCGAGTCTTTTATTCTGTTTTTGACTCACCGGGATGCCCTATTTTTGCCTGGACTTACATTCTGTTTTTATGTCCAGCGGGTCATTTTATGTGAAGTATTTTTTAACTGCATCCAAATTCACCAGGGACAGGAAGTCTTCACCATCCATAGTGCTTAGCATCAGTGCTCCGCCAGAGAATACTTTCTTTACTATAAATGGACCATCGTAATTCGGGGTCCACTTGCCCCTGTGGTCTGTATGAGGAGGGAGGAGTCTTTTCAGCACAAGATCTCCTACTTGGTATTCCCGAAGCCTGACTTTCTGATCGAAGGCTTTCTTCATTCACTTCTAATATAACTGCCCATGACAGATTGCAGCTAATCTCTTCTCTTTGATCAGATCCAGTTGTTCGTATCGGGATCAAACCCATTCTGCTTCATTCATCTTAACATCCATCAGTACTCGCAAGGAAGATAATTCAACTTCAATAGGTAGGACTGCTTCCATACCATACACAAGCTGATACGGTGTTTCCCCAGTGGATGTTCTGATTGACGTACGATAACCATGCATGGCAAATGGTAACATTTCATGTCAGTCTTTGTAGGTAACCACCATTTTTTGCACAATCTTCTTAATATTCTTGTTAGCTGCCTCTACAGTGCCATTCATCTTTGACCTGTAAGGAGAAGAATTGTGGTGTTGGATTTTGAAGTCCCGGCATAGCTCTGCCATTATTTTATTGTTCAAGTTGGAACCATTATCAGTAATGATTCGCTCGGGGACTCCATACCGATATATGATGTCTCTCTTCAGGAATCGGGCTACCACTTGCCTGGTGACGTTTGCATATGAAGCTTCTTGAACCCACTTGGTAAAATAGTCAATGGCTACCAAGATGAATCTGTGGCCATTTAAGGAAGTCAGTTCAATCTTGCCAATCATATCTATGCCCCACATGGCGAAGGGCCAAGGTGAAGACATCACATTCAGAGGATTTGGAGGCACATGCACTTTATCTGCATAAATCTGGCATTTATGACATTTCCTAGCATAAGCACAACAATCTGCATCCATTGTGATCCAGTAATAGCCTGATCTTAACAACTTTTTAGCCATAGCATGCCCTCCAACATGGGTACCAAAAGATCCTTTGTGCACCTCGTGCACCAACAAGTCTGCTTCTGCCTTATCAACACATCTGAGGAGTACCATGTCAAAGTTGCGCTTGTACAAGGAGCCATCAGCATTCAGGAAGAAGCTACCAGCTAGCCTTCTTAATATCTTCTTATCATTGGAAGATGCCCCAGGTGGGTATGTTTGATCCTCCAAGAAGCTTTTGATGTCATAGAACCAAGGCTTATCATCTTTGGCAAGGTCTGTTGAGAATACATACGCTGGTCTATCAAGTCTGGATACTGAAATCCGAGGCACAAAGTTGGCAGCTTGAACTTTGATCATGGATGAAATGGTAGCCAGAGCATCCGCAAACTGATTTTCATCTCAAGGGATATACTCAAGCTTGACTGTTGTGAAGAATGTAAGTAACCTTCTTGTATAATCCCGATATGGAATTAGATGCTCCTGGTGAGTATGCCATTTGCCGTTGGTTTGATTAATTACCAGAGTTGAATCTCCGAATACAGTTAAAGTCTTGATCCTGAGGTCAATGGCTTCCTCAAGACCCATGATACAGGCTTCGTATTCAGCTTCGTTGTTAGTGCAGTTAAAGGTGAGTTTTGCCGAGAAAGGCATGTGAACTCCCTCAGGTGTAATGGGTACTGCACCAACACTATGACCATTCATATTAACAGCCCCATCAAACATCATTGTCCATTCTTCCTCCGGGTCAGGCCCTTCAGTGAAAACAGGCTCTTCGCGATCTTTGGTTTTTATGAACATGATGTCTACATCAGGGAAGTCAAATCTCATAGGTTAGTAATCATCAATGGGTTGCTCAGCAAGATAATCATACAATACACTGCCTTTGATGACTTTTTGAGATGTGTACTGAATGTCATATTCTGTGAGAATCATTTGCCATCTTGCAACCCGTCCGGTAAGTGCTAGCTTCTCAAATATGTACTTGACTGGATCCATCTTGGAGATCAACAAGGTAGTGTGGGTCAACATATACTGCCTTAGTCGGCGAGCAGCCCACGCTAAAGCACAACAAGTTTTCTCGAGCAGTGAATAACGTTGTTCACAATCGGTAAACTTTTTGCTTAGGTAGTATATTGCATACTCTTTTCGACTAGACTCGTCATGCTGGCCCAACACACACACCCCATTGACTCTTCTAATACTGTCAAGTACATGATTAGAGGTCTTCCTTCAACTGGAGGCATGAGGATTAGAGGCTCTTGCAAGTATTCCTTGATTTTGTCAAAAGCCCTTTGGCAGTCTTCATTCCACCTGACCGTTTGTTCTTTTCTTAACAACTTGAACAAAGGTTCACAGGTTGCTGTAAGATGAGATATGAACCTTGAAATGTAGTTCAATCTACCTAGAAACCCCCGAACTTCTTTTTCTGTCTTTGGTGCAGGTATTTCTTGAATGGCTTTGACTTTGTCAGGGTCAACTTCAATCCCTTTTTCACTTACGATAAATCCCAGCAGCTTACCGGATCGCACCCCGAATGTGCATTTGTTGGGGTTTAGCTTTAGTTGGTACTTCCTCAGACGCTTGAATAGCTTCAACAGATTCACCAGGTGGTCTTCTTATGTGAGGGACTTGGCAATCATGTCATCCACATAACATTCAATTTCTTTATGGATCATGTCATGGAATAATGTTACCATAGCCCGTTGATAAGTGGCACCAACATTCTTAAGTCTGAATGGCATTACCGTGTAACAGAATATGCCCCAGGGTGTGATGAAAGTTGTCTTCTCCATGTCTTCGGGTGACATTTTGATCTGATTATATCCTGAAAATCCTTCCATGAAGGAGAACACTGAGAACTGAGTCGTATCGTCGACCAATACATCAATGTGAGGTAATGGGAAGTCATCTTTCGGGCTGGCTCTGTTCAGATCCCGGTAATCCACACACATCCTCACCTTGCCATCCTTCGTAGGCACAGGTACAATGTTAGCAACCCACGGCGGATAACTAGTTACAGCAAGGAAACCGGCGTCCCATTGTTTTTGTACCTCTTCTTTTATCTTCATGGCCATATCTGGGCGAGTACGACGCAACTTCTATTTTACTGGTGGACAATCCTCCTTTAGAGGTAGCTTGTGCATAACAATGTCGGTGTCCAACCCTGGAATATCCTGATAAGACCAAGTAAAAACATCCACATACTCCCGAAGCATGTCAATAAGTTGCTCTTTCACTGAATCTCTCAGACAGGCCCCGATTTTAACTTCTTTCAAGTCTTCTTCCGTACCAAGATTAACCGTTTCAACCTCCTCCTGATGAGGAGTTATAACCTTCTCCTCTTGTCTTAACAACCTGGCTAGTTCTTCAGGTAGCTCATAATCTTCTTCAACCCCTTCATCAGCTTGATTAATCGGATTGTCGAAGTCATACGAAGTCATAGCGGTGTTGTTGTCGGTACAGTCTGGAGGGTACTCTCTGCAAGGGTTTAGATTTGTTCATTTTAGTGATCAGTTTTATCTTGCTTAGAAAAAGTGAAAATGAAGTTACTATTTTGAAAATCATTGCCATTTTATTTTTGTACAAAAAATGAAAAATGAAAAACAGTGAGCGGAGAAAGAAAAGAAGACTCATTTGCAAAAGATGTCCTGATATTCATTAATTTAATCGTTTGCACAAAATACAAGATGGCCCGATTACAAAATGAGCCCTGACATCTTGGGCAAGATGCAGGACTTGATGCATGCTTAAAGACAGGAAATAATAATTACTCTGCAGGAGTAACTCTTATAATTTCCTGGGAAGACCACTTTGAGACATGGTTCCCCGGGATCCTTGGACGTATCTAGCTTTCCAGGTTGCGCTCGTCTTCTGACTCATCTTCCAAACTGTTCACAGCATCTGGGGTGAGCATTCCCCCGCTGACAAACTTGGGCTCCTTTGCAGCCTCTGGTTGATCTTGTCGAGTTGGTCTTTAACCCAACCTGAATCGGTCTTCTTTCTTCTCAACTGGCAGCAGCTTGCCCCAGCCTTGGGCGGTACCCTGCTCAACATCCTTCCGGGCTTGTTGATATGATGTGATGGAAGTCCCAGACACAGCAGATGCTTCATTAATATTAAGGGCCTCAAACCCCTGACTCATGGTCTCATGGATTTCCCCATCCATTTCTATGTATTTGAAAGTAGCTAACTGGCTAACGAAGATATCCTCTTCCCCGCAAATGGTAATGACTTGGCCTTCCCACTCGAATTTTAACTTCTGGTGAAGGGTTGACGTCACAGCGCCAGCGGTGTGTATCCATGGTCTACCCAATAGACAGCTGTAGGCAGGCTGTATATCCATCACAAAGAAGGTCGTTTTGAAAACCTGTGGGCCAATAATTATTGGCAATTCTATCTCTCCCAGAACTGGTCTTTTAGAACCGTCAAAGGCTCTCACTACCAAGTTGCTTGGGCGTAGTGCCAATCCATCATGTTCCAGCTTCACAAGGGCTTTCTTGGGTAGGACATTGAGTGATGACCCTATGTCCACCAATACGTGAGAAAGAACTGCACCTTTGCACTCCAAGGTAATGTGTAAAGCCTTGTTATGATTGTGACCTTCCGTTGTCAGATCAGCGTTGGTAAACCCTAGTCAATGACTAGCGTTGACATTTCCAACCACAGCCTCTAACTGATTGACAGTAATCTCCTCCGGCACAAAAGCTTCGTGCAGGACCTTTAATAGTGCGTTTCGATGAGCCTCGGAGCACATTAGCAATGATAGTATGGAGATTCTGGAAGGTGTCTGGTGAAGCTGGTCCACCATCTTATAATCACTTTTCTTGATTATCCGCATGAATTCATCAACCTCTTGATCAAAAAGAGTCTTCAAAGTTTCTTTAGCAACTGATTCTTCCTGCACCACGTACTTCCCTTTTGCCTTAGCAGCAACTTCTGCTTCAGCAATGGGTCTTGGTACTTGCGAGGCAAAGAGACGTCCGCTTCTAGTGAAGCCTCCGCCTCCCCCCACATTGCCTATCTGAGGTGAAGAAGTTAATGACTCTAAAGTGATTTTCTTCCCCTCGCAGTATAGATCTGAGCCATAATGTCAAGGGATGGCATTATTGCTTTCGTAAGGAACTGGCCCAGGCACTGTGATAGTGATTAGACTGATAGCAGCTGTAGAGGGGACCACAATGGTGTGTGGATCATAATATATGGTAACTGGTGCTCTGACAAGAGTAGCATTTTGTTGTGAGTTGTTAGAAGGAACATTTGCGGGATCGTAGTATATCGTAACCGTTGAGACGCTTTCATTAACTGTTGTTGATGTTGTAGACGGTACTGTTGACTGGACGGGTGTTGAAGTTGTAGCAGGAACTGATGGAGTAATGGGTGTTGTCGTTGTAGAAGGAATTGTGACTGAGCTTGTATCCGTGGAAGTGATTGACTGAGTAATTGTCGGAGTTGTAGCAGAATCTGTTAGAACAAGGGTTGCTGATGTTGTAGGAGTATCTGTGATTGTTGATGAAGGAATTGTTGGAGTTGTAGTCGCTGTTGTTGTAATCTGAAGAGTGCCATCTATAATGAGGCCATCTATGCCGTTTCTCAGTTTCTCACATCCATTAATGGCAATATTGCAATATCCACAGCCGACCTCACACCCGAGGAACACTTGGCATTCTAACAACTGAGCTTTGATTTCAACCAAAGGTGTTCGGATATGTGCAACACTACTAATTAATGTGGATGGTTTGCCCTCCTCAATAGCATTAATCCTAGTCCCGTTGTGACTAGGCATTGGATTTCTTGTGACGTTCGGAGGAGGCGCAAAATTGAGAGCTTTTGAGTCCACCAAATCCTGGACTTTCATCTGTAGGGCCCTGCGTTTTTCAGTATTATGCCCCGGTGCGTTTGAGTGGAATGCACACCTGGCATTTGCATCATAGTTCTTTGGAAAATTAAGAGGATCTGGAGGTGCCAACGTCCTTAACTCAACTAGGTTGAGCTTTAGGAGTTGTGGCAAGAGTGCAGCATACGACATTGGGATTGGGTCAATTACCTTATTTGCTTGTGATGGCCTATGTTGGAAAGGACGCTGTTGTTGAATACTGTTGTTGTTGTTATATGATCTTTGTTATGGATAATGAGCTTGTTGTTGATATTGTGGTTGTTGTTGTTGAGGATACAATGGTTGTTGTGATACTGGAGCTGGGATGGTAACAGCTGCTACTGACCTGTGAGAATACTGGGCCTGCCCCTGCTTGTATGAATGGAATTTGTTTCACCTGCCCTTCGGGGCCCTGCAAATGGTTTTCTTGGATTGCTGGAGGAACTTGCACCACTGTCGGATATTTTTCCCATCTTCAATAGGCTCTCAATTCTCTCACCAGCTATGACCACATCAGCAAAACTGGTAGAAGAGAAAGCAGCAAGCCTATCAATATAAGTCCCTTGCAATGTGTTCATGAACATGTCAGCCATTTCCCTTTCTGACATGGGTTGCTAGACAGCAGCAGCTAGCTGTCTCCACCTCTGAGCATAATCCCGGAAGCTCTCTCTAGAAGACTGAGACATGCCCATTAGAAGAATTCTATTGGGAGCCATGTCCAGGTTGTACTGATATTGCCGGATGAAAGCTTCGGCCAAATCCTTCCAACATCTTATGGTGGCTCTAGTAAGGTGCGAATACCATTCTCTCGAAGCTCCAGTTAGACTGTCCTCAAAGTAGAACATCCATAACTTTTCATCCATGGTATAAGCCTTGAGCCTTCCCAAAAAGGATTGTAGGTGAGTTCGTGGACAGGAGGTACCATTATACTTTTCAAAGCATGGGGGCTTGAATTTGTGGGGAATTCTCACCCCATCTACTAGTCCCATATCCATCACATCGAAGCCCAAAGAATTCTGAGATTCCAAAGATCTTAACTTTTCAGCAATCTCATCCAATCTTCTATCATATACCTCATCTCCAGCCCCTATAACAGTAAAATGTTCTTCCTGGGGATCCTCTTTCAGGATTCTGCCCCCAGCAGTATTACCTTGACCATTCCTCGGGATGTTAACTTATGGATTCAAATGAGGGCCATACTCTGGTGGATCAATACGAGGCTGCCCCCGTTCATTGTTGCTAGTTCCCCCTGTTCTCAGATGAGGCTCTTCAGGAGTTTGTCTTTCCACGAGCTCTCTTAACCTTTCTTGGCTCTGGGCCAAGCCAGTCATCACTGCCATTAACTGAGACATCTGATTTCTCATCTCCACTCTCTCATTGGCCATCTGATTTCTAACCTCATTCAGGTCCTGCTGTACTTGCTCCATTTGAATACCGGGAAGGTTGTTACGAGTCGGTACCGGTGCGTGCGGTTGACAGGGAACACTCGGCGACGAGCAATGTTTCCTGAGATGACAACAAAGTTAGAAATAATAATAATAACCAAAACCTACAAAACAAAGAAAAAGTCAGTATGCAGTGCAGTATGCTTATTTGTTTTCCAAGGTATCCGGTTTGGTTCTTGGTTTTGACCTTTCCAGACCTCGAGTAAGATGCTTGATGTTGTTGAGAGAAAGCCCAAATGAAAATAAACTAACATATATTACAAATGATGAACAATACATAGTTCATTTTACAATACATGCCCATGGAGGGTCAAAATACAACAAAAGGAAAGGTACATCAAATGGAAACAAACAACAAGTAAAGAATCAGACATCTAGTCCAAACTCATCTTCTCTGACCTCCTTTAGGAGTGCCTCAGTCCCTGGACCAGTTGGGTGCTCTGTAATGGTCCTAATGAGGAGGTTCCTGGTAGCAATGGCAGTAGTCAGTTTCTTATGTCGGTCCTGGTCTTTTGATCTTTTCAATCCTGCTCTGAGCTTCAACTCTGAAATCTCCTTCTGAGATGCCAACAAAGCTTCCTGCTGCTTCTTCTTATTGGCCTCTAATTGTTCAATCTTGGCTTGAGTCTTCTGGTCTTCTTGTGTATGGGCTTCGGTGATCCTAACTCACCTAGCCTGGCTCTCTTGCAAATAGTGTTCAGCCCTAGCTTTTTGAATCTTGGCCTCCTTGCAGGCATTCTTTAATGTCTGTTCCCCAGCCCTTGCTTTCCTTATGTAGTCTTCTGTCCTTTCAATTTTGGCCAGATGCTCAACTCTGAGCTTTTCCAATCTCTCAATGTCCAGACGACCATCACTCCTTTCCCAAAGAGTCTTCTTCAAGGCTTGAGATAGTTTTTCATTCCTTTCCTTCAACTTTTCAAATTCCTCCAGGCTAACTGTTGCTACAGGCTGTACTGTAGATGATCCAGGTATATCTTCCAAGGTTAAAGGCATCCTGGAAATCTGAGCTCTAGCACGAGACCAGTCTGTATACTAAGCTGAAGCAACATTGTTACATTTTCCAAGAATAGCTACCCCTTTTGTTTGGAAGTTGTCCCAAGCCCAAGATGCTTGTCTGACAACTGCTGAATTAGGTTGAACTTCACAATATTGGGTCTCAGCTAAATCCTGTCCTCTGGGAGGGTGAATCAAGGTATAACCCAATTGTCTCTTAAACAGTAAGGGGTTGTAGTTGATGCAACCCTTCACTCCTATCAGAGGCACATTTGGGTATTGTCCACAGCTGGTGATAATGTCCTTGCCTTTGGTGCTCTGGGTGCACCATCTGATATCATCTGAAGTCAAGGTAATGAACCTCTTGGCCCAATTCTTCTACTGGTGGGGGTTTAAGAAAGCATCTGACTTAGGCAGGTGTCTGAGAAGCCAGGTGTAAAACAAAGGAGCACAACATCTTACCAACTTCCCCCTTTATTTCTCATTCCTCTGATGGATGGAATAATAAAAGTCTCATAGCAGTGTGGGTACTGGGTTCTTCAGAAGAAACAGATGGATGGCATTCTTGCTGACAAATCTTGGTTCATCTGCAAACAGTATAGCCCCATATATGTTGAGGGCTAAAAGTGCACAGACTGCGCTCAACTCTCCTAATGAAGCCTTCAGGATGGCTTGAGAAATCAAGAAGTCCAAATGCAAACTAGGAATCCTAGCTTTTGTTGTCATACTTTTCTCAATAAGGGTAGGCTCTAGGTACAGTGCCCTTGCTATTTCTTCATTTCTGGGAGCAGTCATCTCTGGGTTGAAGGGGCTTCCACCTCTGATAGGTACTCCAATCAATAAAGAAAACTCTTCAAGCAGAGGCCCTAACTGGAAGTCTGGAAATGTGAAGCATCTCAGTGGTGGGTCATAAAACTGCATGCATGTGTGGATCATGCTCCTCTGAGAAGGATCAAGGTCCATAACCATATCCAAGATACCTCCATAGTGTTCTCTAAACAGTGGGATATGGTCAGGTGTGATAAGTGACTGGACCTGCCTGATACCAGTCAACACAGGCTCAAAGAAGTGGTAGGATATGTTGCTTTTCCTGGGAGTAGTCATGAGTGATGTTGAAGAAGCTGAAGATAAGTGCTGATGAAGATCACATACTGAAGTACTGAAGGTGGACCACTGACAGACTGGTGCTGGTGGTGATGGGGATAACTGAAGCAGATAACTGATGAAGAGAGCTGAAGCAGAGGTCTAAGCAAAAGAAGGGGTCAAAACCAAAACCAGGATACAAAGAAATGGATACCCTGAAAAGCAAATAAACAAATGTCAAATAATGCAATGATGATATATGCAAATGATATGCAAGGGTTTGTGATCAAGCTGGATCTGATAGTCTGTCTTGATATAAGGCTCATGTATGTTCAAAAGTCCAGATGAAGGCTCAGAAATCCAGTAACTAGGGTGGGGGACTCAAATAAAGAGTCACATGTCCAGGGTTAATCACAAGAACTGTCCAAAGTAAGGTACTCTTAAACAAAACAGTAACAGGGTATGATGTGGCCAAGGGTTCCTGCAAACCTGTAAACAGCCCAACCCCCTCACAGGTAATGTTCTAGAACAAGGATCCTCAGACTTGGATCAGTTATGAGAAGTGTAAACACTTCTAACCCGGAGGTACAATGTTTACAATAACCATAAAAGATCCTCCTCTAATTCACCTCAGCTTCTGAAGGTCATAATAAAGGTCATCCAGACTTAGCAGGCTTCCCAGATAGCCCTAGTACTACAGGAAATCTATAGCATAGAGTTCTCAAAAAGAAACCCACATCTGAACCGTGTTTCATATTCCCGCACCAGACCGAAATGGAATGGGAAAGAACATGAACCACTCTAGCCTAGGTGTCACTTAGGTTCCAGGTATAGGACCTTAAACTCTCAATGGAACCCCACCCACAAAAATAGCAAACCAGATCCAACAAATGACAGTATGAAATATGCATAAGACTGTAAAGAAAGCAAGTAAATAAAGCTATACATAAAGCAATAAATAAAGCAAAATAAAAAAACACACATAGCACATAACACCCCAGTAAACGCAAATCAAACAAGCGCTAGGAGGAACCCACAAAACGAACCAGAAGCCCTGGTTGTAGTATAAGGGTCCCAAGCAGAGTCGCCAAGCTGTCGCTCCCACCAAATGACACCCGATCAGAAGGGGTACAGACGCGAACGGTCGGCGAAGGAAAAGAATGAAAAGAGTCGCCAGCTAGGCATTTTTATCCCGAAGGAAAGGTAATGCTGCATAAACCTAAGAAAAGATGGATAAGACGGTCGCGAACCAGAAAAATTGAGAAAGGGGGTTGGTTACAACCTGGGAAGGTATTAGCACCCAGATTGTCCGCCGTACTTGACGGGATCCACGCTTGAAAGTTTGTGCTTAAAGGGGTAGTGTCAGTGCTATTCTGTGTGCAAAAAGCTGGAAAAGGATGTACAGGTGTCAGTGTTGAAGAAGTGTGAAGTGAATAAAAGGAGTGTCAGTGTAAGAACAGAGCGCAATGCTCAAGACAATGAGGCTTAAAGAATAATGCTGGAAGAGGGGGAATATACAGAGACTTTTGTTCGATAACTGTTAAGTTATGCCTACGTATCCTCTCGTGCAATGAGGAAGTCAGAACACCGTAGTTCGACTCAAAGAGACTGAAAGATGAATTGACTTGTGAACTGCTTACTTGTCCATGCTCAAGTGTATGACTTGTCTGGCTCGAGTGCTAACTGTCTTGCATTAGACGGAAGAAGCGAGTTCTCGTTTATGAGCGAATGAGATGAGAAAAGAATCCCGGAGGAGACGATTATTGTTTGTTTTTGTGTTTTCAGTTTTTTTATTGCCTTTTTTGTGTTTGTCATAAGTTAATGAGCTTAATCCTAAACCAAGGGTTAGTAAACTCATCACATCTTCCCTTTGATTAGGGGTAATGAGAATACCTTAAGTATGAAGTAAGCACCTCACAATTAATCACCATGGTGTAGGATTAAGATCCTTAACCTACTTGCATTTATTTAGATGTTTTTGGAGTTTTTGTTTGGTGTTAAGTAATGAGTTTAAGCCATAATCAAGGATTTAATGGACCCATTACACCATCCTAATAGAAGGATAATAGATGAGAACATTTAAGCTGAGGAAGGCTCCTCAACTTAATCCATGATTATGGATTAACCCCATGACAAAACAAAGCCTTTATTAAAGTGGATTTTAGTTAATGATGAGATTAAGAAGTGGATTTTATGGTTTGTAAGACAACTTGAGGGGGACTTGTCCATTTAACACTAGGGTTAGTCCTTCTTAACCAATTAAGGAAGAATTAGAACCCTAATGCAAGGCCCAAGTTACAAGCTTGATGTCTTAGTGATTATTAAGATGGATTGATTAAAGGATTTAAACACATTAAGGTTTTAACACTTAGGATTAAAGTTATACACTCCATCCTAATAGAAATATGCAGGCATAATCTTAATCACAAAGCCTTAAAGCCTTAAGGGTTTAGTCCTTGATTATGAGGTGAGAAGAGAATACTCAAAAGATGACACAAAGGTAAAACTAAATGGGGGGACTAATCAACCCTAATTGTTATCATGCTTGGGTGTTCCTAGGGTTTATGAGGCTTGCAAGAAGTCTTCAAGAAGAGCCACCAAGGAAGAAGCAGATGAAAGGAAAAGAAGTAGCAAGAAGCAAGACAACTTACTTCACTTAAGAAGATAAGTTGCTTGAAGAAAGAAAGAGGAGAAGGAGCATGAATGAGCAAGCTCACTCTAATTCACAAGTAAAATTAAGCAATGAATGCATAAAGGAGATGAGGAGAGATTATGAGAAGTGAAGGCAAATTCACTTCTCAAAGTAACTTACCACCTGAAAAGTTAGTAAAAGGAAATGAAAATGAAATGAAAATGAAATGAAAATGAAAAGTATGCAATGATGAAAACCAAAACCAGAAGAATATTCAAGATGCAAATGATGTTAATATATGATGCAAATGTATGTCATGATATGTGAATGATCATACAAGTAATGAGGATGCAAATGAAGCATGAAAGGAGCATGAAAGTTCATGAAAACTTATGAAATGCAATGGATGCATAACATGGAAATTGGATGATGCAATGATCAAACATGATTTCAATATGTCCTAAGATGTCTTACATGTCATGTGGATGCACAAAATGTCATGGCAAGTTTATGTATGCAAGCTTATGAAGGATGAATGCAAATGAAGGCAAAGATTAGGGTTTATGTACAAGATGCAATACAAAATTCAAAATCAGAAGCAAAACATGAGATAAAAAATTGAAAATGGGATCAAATGTACCCTAAACCTATACAAGTTCACTGCCCAAAGGGGAAGGTCAGAAGCTAAAACCTAAAGGACTTATGATTTTTCTAAGTTTGCTAGGGTTTTAAGGTACCTTACAAGGAAAAATGAAAAACAAATAAAAAATGAAAGATAAATTCATGCCAATTCTATCCTAGAAACTACATGATATGTGGGATGCAATACAAAAAGAATCACTATCAAACCCTTCATGGTTAGGCAGAAACGATTTTTCTAAGTTAGGGTCAAAATATTGATTTTTAAGAACCCTAAATCCAAAGAAAATGTCAAAATGGATCAAGAACCAAAAAGAAATTTGTATGAATGGTTTGATAATGTCTCTAAATGTGTCAAGATGCAATGTGTTTTTTTGGTGATTTTTAGAAACTTAAATGGTATTTTAATTAATTAATTTCCATTAATTAATTAAAATAAACATTAAATTATTTTAAAAATACAAATTTTATGCAAAAAATAAAAATAAAAATATTTTTGGGTTCTGAAAATTAATAAAAGATTTAAGAAAAATTTTCAGAATTTTTTGATGCTTTTTACTATTTTTTATAAAATGTAGAAAGAAATACAAAGAAAAATAGAATAAAAATAATAAAAATGAAAAGTAATCTGATCCAAAGATCCAGATTCAAAGTTGGAGGTTTGAGATTGACTGCTTGCGCAATCCTAAGGCTGTGGTTCAATCTGGCCTTTTTAAAATTAAACCTAATTAATTAATATTAATTATGAGATTAGGGTTTTAACACTGAATCCTGGCCATTCACACGCGCGGGTAAGCTGGATCCTACGACTCAAGTTTAAACTCACTCCTAAACCCTAATTAAGCATTAATGACTTTCAGGTGGCCGGAAATGACCTCTGGTCATCTTCTCCGGCCACACCCTTCCCTGAGAATTTCAATCTCACTCCCCAGGCCATTTCTGGAGCTCTAAAGCTCCAGATTGCTTCCTCTCTCCATCCTAAACTCATCCCTGACCTCAAACCTCATTTATTTTCACTCACCATCAAGATTCGAAGTAAAGTATAAAAATGGCAGAAATTTCAAACAAGTCATACATGCTCAATTCTTCATCATTTTCAAAAATAAAAGGTTCAGTGCGTTCAGGGGAACAAACTTAAGCATTTAGAAACTTAAAACAAGAGTTCTAGAAAATAAATTCCATGGCTACCTGAAACGAAGCTTTCAACCCAAAGCTTTTTTGTTGTCTCCTTGCTTCCAATCACCTCCAATGATCTTCCCCAAGAGTTTGCAATGCTTGGTTGGAGTTTATATGGCCTCTATGTGAAGTTTGCTGAAGCTCAGGTCAAGGATGGTGAAAATCGTATTTTTGATATGGGGTGTTTAAAGGCAAAGTGAAGGGTGGGAAATGATCAGTGATGAATATGGAGTTGAATGGTGGAAAAAGCTTGGAGTTTTGATGGCTGAGTTGTGTGTTTCAAAGAGAAATGCATAAGAGGGGATTTTGGTGAATGCTGAGTTATGGGAGGATTCGGCTTGTGTTGTTGTATGAAATGGCTTGCTTGAGGTCCACATAACATGTTCTGATTGGGCAGAGAGTTGTTGTGGAGTAGTGTGATTGGTATGGCTCATTTTGCAAAAAGTCAAGAAAGTTGTACTTGGAGGTATGGGCTCATGGCAGGCTGAGGGCAAGGGGGTGTCTGGCGCAGCTTGATTCATGGGCAGCCATGGAATTCAGATTGAGTTAAAATATCATGTGAAATGAAGTTTGTGGGTGGTTTTGCAAATTGTGAAATTTTGGCCCCTTTTGAAAAACTTGATGATCAAGGCATGAAACTTGAGAATTCTTTGGGAAATTCTGAATTATAGGTCATGTATGATGTTTTTGTAATGGTTAGAAGTCACTTTGAGGCTACAAATTGGTTTGACATGAGTTTTTGCAAGTTTCTCTCTTTGGTACATAAGTGAAATTTTGTGAATTTTCCCAACTTTGCAAGGCCATAACTTGAGTTCTATGATGAATTATATCAAGTTCTTGTACTTTTTGAAAAGGGAATGATCCAATGTACAACTTTCATGACCAATAATTTTTCATTTGAAGCATTTTTGAATCAAAAAGAGGAGGTTGAAAAACTTTCCCAAAATGGCAAGTTTGCATTACAAGTCACTTTCCCAAAATGGCAACTTTGCAAATGGCTTGAAATTCTTCAATTTTGTGAACTTCTAACTTCTTCTAAGATAAAATAAAGATCATATACACCCAAAATGATGGAGAAGACCCTTTGGTTGGATGATTGGGGGCCTCAGATGCCCTGATTTTGCACTGACTTGTTCAAGAAGTCATCTATTGATCAGATGCCTTCCCCATTGAATTTATTCATGAAAATTGGTATGTATGATCCTTATAACATATAGAGACCAATAGAAACAAGAATGACCAAAAAATTTGTAGTTATGGCCTCTGAAACCAAAACCCTAATTTCAGGTCATATGTGTAGTTAAACCTGGCTCTACTTCCATGCCTTTCTCAGTTCTTGTGATTTTCTGAATTTCTTGATCTTTGAGGGATACAAAATGATATTTGAACATACATGGACCCTCTTGAGATGATTGAAGACCTTTGGAATGGCTCAGATGGCTCAGGATTGCTCAGATCACAAACCCTAGATGCAGATGACTTTGAACCAATGCAGTGAAGCAAAAATGCAATATGAGATGATATGATTGAACTTATGAAAATGAAAAGATCATAAGCCATGGTGAAATGAGTGAAGGAAAATTTGGGGTGTTTACACAGTACTTGAAGGATCAATGGGTTTTGTTCTTGGGCAACATGACGAGTCTGGCCGAAAAGAGCATGCAATATACTACCTTAGAAAAACGTTTATCGATTGTGAGACAAGATACTCACTGCTCGAGAAAACTTGTTGCGCTTTGGCATGGACTTCTCTCCAACTAAGACATTATATGTTGACTCATACAACCTTATTGATATCCAAAATGGATCCTGTCAAATACATCTTCGAGAAGCCAACTTTGACCGGAAGAGTACCCCGTTGATAGATGATCTTGACTGAATACGACATCTAGTATACTTCTCAGAAAGATATCAAGGGAAGCATATTATTAGATTATCAGACTCAACAACCAATTGACGACTATCAGCCAATGCGGTTTGAGTTCCCTGATGAAGACCCATGTTCCTCAAATCGAAAGATTGCGAATAACCACTCTCGGAGGAGGGGCAAGACCCTGAATCCAAATGGATTCTGATGTTCGATGGAGTCGTTAACATGAATGGTAGCAGAGTTGGTGATGTCATCATCACACCAGAAGGAGTTCACATGCCCTTCACTACCTGGTTGACATTTGAATGCACTAACAATGAGGCAGAATACGAAGCTTGTATAACGGGGATCGATGGGGAGATTAATTTGCGAATACCCTCAATATCTTTGGTGATTCAGCTTTGGTCATAAATCAAGTTAACGGAATATGGCTTGTTCATCAACCACATTTGGTTCCCTATAGCGATTACACTAGGAGGTTGTTGACATTCTTCATAACGGTAAAACTTCATTATGTGCCTCGTGAAGAGAATCAATTTCTTGATGCTCTAGAAATCTTAGCATCCATTATTAAAGTTCAGCAGTGGACCTATATGCCCAAGATTATGGTGTCGCGCCTCAAAAGGCCTGCTTATGTGTTTGCAGCTGATGGTGTTAACGATGATAAGCCTTGGTACTACGATATCAAATGTTTCCTGAAATGTCAGGAATACCCGACAGGGGCATCCCATAAAGATAAGAAAACCTTGAGAAGGTTGGCAGGTGGGTTCTTCTTAAATCAGGATGACATCCTATACAAACGGAACTTCGACATGGTTTTTCTCAGATGCGTGGATAGATACAAAGAAGACATGTTGATGCAGGAATTAACGAGGGATCCTTCGGTACCCATGTTGGAGGACACGCCATGGTGAAGAAACTCTTGAGATCAGGGTATTATTGGATAACCATGGAATCCGATTGCTGCAAGTATTCTCACAAATGCCATAAGTGTCAAATCTATGTTGATAAGGTGCATGTGCCTCCTAATCCATTGAGTGTCATGTCTTCACCTTGGCACTTCTCCATGTGAGGAATCGATATCATCGGAAATATCGAGCCTGCCGCTTCAAACGGTCATCACTTCATCCTGGTTGCCATTGACTACTTCACCAAATGGGTAGAAGCGGTGTCGTACACTAATGTTACCAAGCAGGTCGTGGCCCAATTCATAAAGAGGGATATCATTTTTCTATACGGAATACCCGAAAGAATCATTACTGATAATGGTTCCAATCTAAACAACACGATGATGGATGATTTGTGTCAGGATTTCAAAATAGAGCATCACAATTCTTCTTTGTACCGCCCGAAGATGAATGGCACCGTCGAGGTGGCCAACAAGAACATCAAGAGGATAGTATATAAGATGGTTGTGATGTATAAAAATTGGCATGAGATGTTACCATTTGCATTGCATGGGTGCTGAACATCTGTGCGCACCTCAACAGGGGCAACACCGTTCTCGCTTGTGTATGGTATGGAGGCAGTCCTACCAGTGGAAGTCGAGATTCCCTCCTTGAGGATAATGATGGATGTCAAGCTTGACGAAGCTGAATGGCTCCAGTCCATATTTAATCAATTGAGCCTCATCAAAGAGAAATATTTGGCAGTTGTATGCCATGGACAGTTGTATCAATGGAGAATGAAATAGACGTTTGACCAGAAGGTGCGACCTCGGTGCTACATACCCGGCGACTTAGTGTTGAAAAGGATCCTTTCTCCTCAAACAGATCACAGGGGCAAGTGAACACCCAACTATGAAGGGCCATTTTTGGTTAAAAAGTTTTTCTCACGCGGAACCTTAATGCTAATAACCATGGATGGAGAAGACTTCTCATCCCCTATCAACGCAGACGCAGTTAAAAAATACTTCGTATAAAAGATACCCACTGTAAGAAAACAGAATAAAAGTCCAAGCAAAAAAGGGCATCCCGGCGAGCCAAAAACATAATAAAAATCTCGGGAAAAAGTTAGGGAAATAAACAAAAAAATATACACTCACTAAGTTGAAAAGCCATATTGGACAACTCAGGAAAATAAAGGTATCTCGGTGGACCGAAAACCCGAAAGGGGGTTCCACGCCAAAGAGGGATTGAAGCGAACAACTGCGATCTGCGTGATCTTTTATTCACCGTCTACAATCATGGATAACCTAAGGGTTAAGAATCAGTCCAATCATCTTCCTTAAAAAGAAAAGTACACGTAAGGTCTCGAGAACATACGAGTCATAGCCGAATTGGAACTTGATGAGATCCAATTTCACATTGCCATTAGGATAATTTACTTTTCCTTTTGTGAAATTTCCTCTTTCTAGGGATTACTTCCCGGTGTAATGCATATTCACAGTCACTTTTCAATTAATAAAATGCATTTTTTCCAATTGGCTCATTTGTTTTGTTTTCATATACCATTGGTTGATTACGAAAATGTCTAACAAATTGTGATAAATATTGCATTGTGAATACATTGAAGCTTTATAATTCATTCTTAAGGGACATGCATCTTAAATGTGGAGTAACAAGATGATCGATTCAAACCTTGAAAATGGGGCATGCAGGCTTGTCTAACTTTCTCTTTTGCAGGAGTATCTTTGTTGTTCTCAGCTTCAGGAAGGTCCCCAACAACCTGTGCACCTTCATCATTTTGATTAGTAATCCCAATAGCAAGTGTTACAACATCTTCAGTATCATCTTTGGAACTCCCTTCAATAACATATACAATAGTGGTTTCTTTAGCAGCCTCACTACTTGGTCTAGACCATGGATTCTTCTGAGTTTCCTGAGAAGCATATTCTCCAGCAAAGTCACTATTTTCATCCAAGATTCTTGAGATGAGTTCTTTAGTGGTTTCATCACCAAACATAGTGACTTGAAAGCCAGACGATGGACATGCAGACTAATCCTTGGTCTACGCATGTTAGTTGTTCTAGGTTTAGAAACCCTAGCAACTTCAGGAACAACTACATTTAGAGGAGCAACATCTAGGACATCTTCAGAAATATAATGAACCCTAGATTCAGGCTTGAAAGATGACCTCTTTGAAGGTAAAGTAGATGATTGTTGAGACATGTAGATAGGTCTTTGCAAAGAGAAAAAATAGGCAGATTTGGAATGGAAGTTAAAAGAGCAAATGTGCAGTATGATGTAGTGAAGCGTTTGTGGAGTGATGGGCCTTTGAATGAGTTTCCTTCAAATAAGTGAATTAATGATGAAATCAAATATTCTGCTCCTCTACTTAAAGTGCATTAAACCTGATTTTCGAAAATACACGATGTCCTTAAGGATGTTCCCACATGTCACTAATTGCCACAAACCCTTATAAAGACATGTTCTCATGATGATTGTATTGGAATCTTTGAAGTACAATGTTATGACATTCTGTGTGACATTATATTTAGACATTCTTTGGTTCACCTACACAAGCTGAGAGTCCCTATCCTCAACAGATACACACTCTCTCGACATACTTTTTCCAAACAAGGTATAATCACTCTCTTAAGATTGCAGAATGCAACAGTCACAAATTCCATTGTTTTGAGTAATACTGTTCTCTTCCTCTGTTACCCTTTTTGAGCAAACTGGCTCTTGATTAACCCAGTGATAATAGTTATCTTCAGTCCTGACACCCTTCATGATCACACCATTCTCTTCATTTGTGACAAGACATTCTGATTTTGTGAAATTGACATGACATCCTTGATCACATAGTTGCCTGATGCTAATGAGATTAGCAGTTAATCCTTCCACAAGAAGTACATCATCAAGATTTGGAAAATTGAGCCTTCAAGTTTTCCAACTATATTGATTTTTCTTCTTGCTCCATCACCAAACGTGACATAGCTGGTAGGATGAGGTTTGATATTAGTCAACATATCTTTTATTCCAGTCATATGTTTAGAGCAACCACTATAAAAATACAAGTCCTCTTCAGCTAATCCTTTACGGGAAGTATAAGCTAGCAAGGCAACATGCTTAGGAACCCATTGTTGATTCTTAATAATAATGTTATGCTTATGTTTGGGTTGAGGATTCTGATTAGGGTATCCATGGAGTCTGAAACAGAAAGGTTTTATGTGACCAAACCTCCCACAGTAGTGACATCTCCATCTTTGATATTTTTTTCTTTGATGAGTTGTTTCATGATGTTGAGGAACTGGTTTCAACATTTGTTCAGTAACATTCTTCTTGAACTCAGGTTGGATACTCCTTTTAAAGCCGTCAAATCCTAGGCTATATAGGTCTCCTGCACTTCTTCCAGTCTGAAGAATGTTATCAAGAGTTTCAGATCCACTATTAAGCATTCAGATGGATCTAATCATTTGATCAAGTTTGGAGTTCAGCAAGGTGACCTCATCATTTAGATGTGATATTGTTGACAAATGCTCTTTCTTTTCAGCCTCAAAGGTAGATATGACCTTTTTATGTTTTTCTACTTCTTGTACCACTTGAGAACACTTTATACATAACTTTTGATAAGTATCAACAAGTTCCTCAAATGTTAGCTCATCTCCACTAGAGTCTTCATCCGACAAACATATCCCTATCAAAACAGTGATATGTTTAGCTGATTCTTCTTCAAAGTCACTCTCAAAATCTCCATCAGACCATGTAACAGATAAACCTTTCTTTTTCCCCTTCAGATATGTGGGACATTTAGCTTCAATATGGCCAAAACCATCACACTCATGACATTGAACTCTTCTACTTTGGCTTGGCTTCTCTTCAGGTTTTGTACTTGACTTATTTGATCTACTGATGTCAGATGCAATGTTCTTGACATTTGATCTTGAGACAAAATTCATCCTCTTCATGACCTTGTTGAATTGTCTTCCCATCATGGCAACGACTTCTTTCAGACTTTCCTAATTCTCTACTTCACCTCTTTCTGCTTCCTCCTCAGTATTTAACACAAGAGATATGCTTTTGTTCTTCTTTTCAGACACATCATTGAATCCCATTTCAAAGGTCTATAGGGATCCAATAAGGTCTTCTACCTTCATGTTGCAAATGACCTGAGCTTCCTCTATGGTTGTCACCTTCATAGAAAATCTCTTGGGAAGAGATCTGAGAATCTTCCTCACATGCTTTTCATCAGACATCTTTTCTCCTAAGGCTCCTGAGGCATTAGTAATGTCAAGAATGTTCATGTGAAAGTCATGAACAATCTCATCTTCTTTCATTCTCATAGTTTCAAATTTGGTGGTAAGCATTTGAAGTCTTGACATCTTGACTTTAGAGGTTCCTTCATGAGTGGTTATGATAATATCCCAGACTTCTTTGGCATTTTGACAGTGATGCACTAGCCTGAATATATTTTTATCAATGCCATTGAACAAGGCATTCAAGGCTTTAGAATTCCATAGTGCCAGCTCATCCTCATCTTTGCTCCAATCATCCCTATGCTTCAGAGTTGTATTTCCATCTTTATCAGTAATAGCAAGATGTTCCCATCCTCTATCAGCAACTTTCCAAGCCTTTTTAGTTAGATACTTTAAAAAGGCAACGATGTGAGGTTTCCAATAATCATAGTTAAAACCATCCAGAATGGGTGGTCCATGTCCAAATCCTTCTTCCTTGTCCATGGTACCAGAATACTGCCCTTATATCTCACCCAGAAAAACAGGCAGGGTGTCTGCTGTGATGCCAATTGAAATTCTGGCAACTTATATACAATGTCGAACACAATGTCATAACACCAACAAGCACAAGTTTAAAAACACAATAAAAGACAAAGACAGAATTAAAGAACACTGAGAGTTGTTAACCCAGTTCGGTGCAATCACACCTACTCTGGGGGCTACCAAGCCAAGAAGAAACTTCACTATCAGTAGTGTCAATTCAAAGATCCACAACAAACACCTCAGTTTGTAATATTCTCACTTAATACCTACCCAATGACAGTTCTACCTAGGAACTCCTAGATAAGAGACCCCTCTCACTCCCCCTCAATCACAACAGTGATCTTAAACAAATAACTCAAGGAAAACGAAGACACTCTTCAAAACAATCATTGGCCTTGCTTAAAAGCTTCAGTCAAATACAAATGCTCTTGCTTAAAAGCTTTGAGTGGACAAAATACAAATGCACACCTAGTCCAAAACAATAATCAAAAGAAAATTTCTTGGCTCATAAGATACTAACACACGTGAATGTTGTATACACAATCCTTATTTTCCATACGTTCACATTAGGGTAAAGTAGCCTTAAGTAGATCCTTGAACAGGCATTGGGCCTGCTGAACTTTCACAAATCAGAAATAATAATTCCTTAAATAAAGTAACAAAAATAGCAAGAACAAATGTTCTGCTAAAATAACTCCAAGTTGAATCCTTCTTTTCCTT
Source organism: Lathyrus aphaca (assembly GCA_963966055.1). Classification (NCBI taxonomy): domain Eukaryota; kingdom Viridiplantae; phylum Streptophyta; class Magnoliopsida; order Fabales; family Fabaceae; genus Lathyrus; species Lathyrus aphaca. Next base: position 392,869,904 of record OZ014519.1, on the reverse strand, counting down.
CTGATAAAATCGCGCTAAAACCACAACAAAATCTCAGTAATAATAACTGAAGGATGCGCGCATAAAATAGGATTCACTTAAGTCTTCAGGCCCAGTCAGAGATGTCATGAAACTAGTTTTGACATCCTGATTAAAAACAGTTGCACCCAAAATTTTCACCCCCTACATAATGCTTAAATCACATGTCATAACATTACTTATGACATCCAAAAACAAATATAAGTTTTACCACATAATATAGCAAAGCTAAAACATCTACAAAATACAACAACTGGGAGATGAGGACTCTATGGGTCGTGATCGCATTCTATCTCCACCATCACAACATGATAAATGGAAGAGAACTTTGTAACACTCTTCTAACCCCATGAAATAAAACACAATAATTACTTAAATAATTCATAGTACATCTCAGAAAGGTGTCACATTTTCTTCATAAAACATCTTAACAACAATCTTGCTCTATAACATGGGTTACAAAACCTTTATAATAATAATTTAATTAAATAAATCAACAATTAAATTCATACTTCGCAGCGGAATCATAATCACAAAATAACTTCATTTATTTCATCAAAACATCAAGATCTTATGTCATTGTCAACAATCCTTATTAACTAAAAATCAGCATCTAGTAACTCATAAAAATCATTCTAACAAAACAACATAATATTCACTTAAGCGTTTTCCCCACCCGATGTTACATCTACCAGAGCAAGACACAATACAACTCTATATAAATAAGCTAAACAACTCCAAGCTATAACTTCATGCACCGCAAACTAATATTGGTTATCTACATATTACCCACGTAAAGGCAACATTCAAACAGGCAGGGTGAGTAATCACAATTCAATATAAATGATATAAAGAAAAGATATTAATGGTTCATATTCATCATAATAAAACATCATAATAACTCACCCAAAACATCATATAAATCACCAAGACATCAACAATCACAACATGCAATCATGCAATGCCACAAAGACATATCATCATTATAGCATCAACATTTGTAAATATTCATCATAAACAACATATTATAGCATCACAACTTCAACTCAATAAAATTTCATCATAATTTATTTGATCATTATGTTTGTCATATAGCATATATAAACATCAAAACATATAATCATTATGGTAACATCATTCATATAACTCATACCTTCATAAGCATCAACACATAATCATTACATAATTTTCAACATATAATTAACATCACAAAACAACAACAAACAATTATCATCATGCAACCATCACACAAGTATTCATTAAACATAATCTATACACATCACATCAACACCACACATCTGGTACAACAGCATACATATTACAATATTGTAACAGTTGCCACAACATCAAATCATCAATTTATAATCAATCCACGTTTATAATCATAAAAACCAATTCAAATTTTTCTAAAAATTGATCATTATAAAGTGTCTCACGTCACTCATTTTATTTCATCAAATTAAAGTTCATCTCGTTAGCTTTCTGATGCTCCAAACGGGACCCCAATCGGAGTTAAGGATCAAAAGTTATGGGTTTTAGAAGATTTTAAAATTTTCAGAATAGTGTTAATCGGTCAACCATTTTGTTAATCGATTAACCAAACATAAATTCATGCAGAACACCTTTTTCATTGGTTAATCGGTTACCACTTTGGTTAATCGATTAGCCATGTTACAGAAGCTCAAATTCACGTTTTTCTTGATACGAAACCCATCCAAACTCAATCAAAACATATCCAAACATAACTACAAGTATTATTGATTAATCCAACTCATATCCCGACTATACTATGCAATTTTCTCCATATTTCAATCGTTAAAAAATCATTGGTTAGGAATTTTATCGAATTTTCAACATTTCTAACATAGCTTTAGAAATCAAAGAAAACTAGAATTAAAGTGTCTAACTAGAACCCACAACACCTAATCCATATATCAAAATATTTTGAAGTGATACTCCCCATAAAATGTTGGTTTCTTTCAATCTTCCCTCGAAATCACCCGAAATCTCCTATGCCCTAGCCTCATCCCCCTTGTTCTTCAAACCTCTTGCCTATTTTCTCCAAATGTTACGTATAATAAGTTTCTCCTCACTATTCCCCTTCAAATACCCCTAAATGGGTTCTCCTTATTTTATCCTCACTTATTCATCCCTAATGACCAACATACCCTCAATACTCCCACTTCTATTATTTTAAATAATAAACGATAATTTGAATAATACTACATGATTATTCTTACTATTAATATTATTAAAATTATTTTACCACAATGCATCGTGTCACATAACCACATATTGTCAAAATCATGTTATATCCTCAAATAAGTAACAATTAATTATAATCAAATTTAGGGTGTTATAACCTCGACATGCTGTATTAGTAGAAGCAATCGGAACAAAGAAGCATGATGGGTGTGTCTATGGTGTTGGAGATGGAATCAAACTGGGAGTGTGGTTTGATACATCTAGAAAAAGCTCCGAACAAGTCCAAATATAAAATATTGAATAATTTTATAGGAAGTTGGAGAGTCAAAATAAAGATTTTCAAGATATGTAAGCTGCAAAGCGGGAAAGTCGCAGGAAAGACATAAAAGAGTTATTTGCGGTATGTGAGAATATTGTGATAAATAGAATATATGATATATGATATATGATATATATATATATATATATATATATATATATATATATATATATATATATATATTTATTTATTTATTTATTTATTGTTTTGTATTCATGTGTTTTTTACTCTTCCATGTGCTGATATATATATATATATATATATATATATATATATATATATATATATATATATATATTGTTTTGTTGATATATGAAATATAGAGATTCGGTGGAACCGTCCCACAGTGTACACATGAAGATGATAGTGATGATCAATTGCTTACAAGAACTTTTGTACATGGTGCAAACACAAAAGGAAGTTGTTCAACCACCCCTACCAATAATGAGATCCATAATGAATTATTAATTACTTCTGAACATTCATATACAAAAACATTATGTCACCTTATTGAAAACACAAAACTAATTCCTCTAGAGCTAGAACATGATCTAGACCCTAAAGATATAAATGATATGGTCATTGGAATCGATGGTTGGACATAGGGTTACTACATGTTTGGTGCAAGTAAGTATGTAAAATTGAATATCTCATTATGGTTTTGTACATTCATCGAATACAGGGTTAGGTAACTTTATCCGATGAATGTTTATGAGAATTTTATTAATATTTATGAGACTTCTATCTGAATTCTACACAACAAGATAAAATATACATTGTTAGTTACCTAAACAATTTAAATAACAGGGTTGTGGGGTGACACTTTATTATGAAACAAATAATTACTAGGTAACTTTATATTTATGAGACTTTTAGAAATGTTTTTTTACTTTGTAATTAGTATAGTGTGTGTAATATTTTTAAATCATTTTTAATATCATGAACAATTCTAGAAGAAGAAAACTCATATTTTTTACATCTAAGGTAAGTGGGTGACTTGATATATATATACATATATATATATATATATATATATATATATATATATATATGTGTGTGTATATATATAATATATAATATTTAATGTGTGTTTCATTACATAATACTCACACTCGTATCTCTCTACTTGTCTCCTTGTCTATAAATTTAAATATTTCATGAATATATATATATATATATATATATATATATATATATATATATATATATATATATATATATATATATATGAAATGTTTAAATTTATAGACGAGGAGACAAGTAGAGAGATACGAGTATGAGTATTTTGTAATGAAACACACATTAAATATTGTCTCTGCCGAAATTGTTGATTCTTGGGATCAAGCATATATTATGTCATGAAATTTTTATAATAACACGTTTTTAGCTTAATTTTTCTATTATATTTCAAATTTTGTGATATTCAATTTTCTTCATTTTTTTGTAGACATTTAACAACATGACACTTTTATTCCCCGATGACTTAAACAACATTCGTAAATGTTGTGCATTATTTTCAATGAGCTACTTAAAAAGGGTGCTAATTCATGACTTTTGTTTTGATGTTTGTAAATATATGTTTTTGGTTTAGTTTAATATTTGTAATATATGACAATGATATATACATTTTTGTTTGTAAATAATATTTTTGGTTTTGATGTAAAAGAATATAATAGAAATTATATCAACCTCATTTGCTACAATTTAAAATAATAACTTAAATATTTAACATTAATTATTTAATAATTATAAATCATATAATTTAAAAAAAAAAACCTTTAAAATGAGTTTTTGAGAAATAATTCAAAATATTTTTTTAGGTTTAATACTATTTTTGGTCCTCTAACTATAGGCCCAGATCCAATTTGGTCATCTTTCTTTTAATAGTTCCAAATTGGTCTCTTACGTTATCGAACAGAATCAAAGTAGTATTGTCCGTTAAATATTGATAAAATACGTTAAACAAATATGACGTGACAATTTAATCCATTGACTTGTTTGACCAACCATTAATCTCTTGACATGTTCCAATAATAATTAATAATAATAATAAAGTTGACATCATCATAAAAATTTATTTTCAATTCTTATAATTAATAATAATAATAATAATAAATATAAGTTGGTTCATTCATTTTCTCAACTTACCACTAACCACTAACTAAAACTTGAAAGCACCATTCTCATTCTTAATTTACCACTAACCACTAACTAAAACTTGCAAGCACACCATTCTCAGCTTAGCACCGTCGTCACCGCCATGGTTGCCTCCGTTATCTCAATCGTTAAAATCATACTTAATTACTCTTAAATAATCTTCGTTTCCTCATGCATGTTTCTACTTTCTCTACAACAAAATGAATCTAAACATCAACATCATTATTCATCTCCTTCAGGCATGTATGAACGTAGTTTTCGGCGAGTATAAAATTTTCGGCCAAACATATGCAGATTTCGGGGAGCAGTGGTGTTCGTTGTCATATGATCCAAAAGCTATTGTGCCCTCTAACTTTGTATCTGGAAAACCAATAAAACCTTTCAATATTACATTAATTATTGCGTATGTTGATAATTAAGTGTAAACGTTAATGCATAATAGATTTAATTGTAGGAGCAATGTTCAGATCTAATATATAAGTATTGGCTCCTATGCTGGAATTGTATAATGTGTGTGGAAGAACGAATTGAAGATAGGTGTATCTTCTCATCCTTAGAGAATCTTTCCAAATCTATAGTACTCCTTCTACAATTTAATGAAGTAGTCTATTACAAACTTAGATGATTTGCTTTAAATTGTTTATGGAAGAACGAATTGAAGACAGGTGTATCTTCTCGTCCTTAGAGAATCTTTCCAATTCTACAGTACTCCTTCTACAATATTGTTTATGTGGCATAATGACTTCTGATCACTCCAATTATACAGTACTCCTTATTCCCTCTTTTATTTACATCACCATGTGTATCATAGAATTCGTATACTTAAATATAAATAAATCCAAATTAGACGAAAATAAACATTGTCATTCAGGTTTTGAGTTATAGTACACATATATAGACACATAAAAAAGCAACAAAACATGCCTTTTAAGATGTATGCAACAACGTTTTTTTTTTCATTCAGGATTTGAGTTATAGTACACATATATAGACACATAAAACAACTACTTATATGAAGAAAAACACTAAATAAATGGAACTAGAGTATAATTTGAGAAATGGTAGAAAAATGACAGTGTTAGATTATGAGATCAACCTTAAATGTCTCATATCTGAAACCTTTATCATACTTGATCCACCTCTTGATTAATAACCATACATGAAATTCATATTTTACCAGAGGGAATTGAAGACATAAAAAATGTCCTGGTTCTACTGAACTAGACAAAGATTTTCTCAATCAACAAAATGTAAAGTGACACGTATGTCAATTTTAGACATTTCTTCACCTCACCAAACACCAACAACGATGTAAATAATACTGGATCAACTCTAGGAATAATGCTTAATATTTGTAAACATAACACCGGTACAGCCAAGTGACTCCATAAGAATGACTTTTTCCAAAGGACATGTGCAATTTATAGTTAATTCTGGAGGTGAAGAAGTTGTTGCTTATTCAGAAATTAATAAGCTTAAGACTATGTTTGGTGGAAATGGGTTATATGGCATATGTAAATAAAAGAGGGAAGAAGGAGTATTGTAGAATTGGAGTGAGCAGAAGTCATCATGCCACATCCCCATTGACTAACCGACACATAAGCAAAATAATTCCACCTTATCAAACTTTTAAGTGAAAATATGAATTTTCTAACAGTTATGACAAATGTGTACCATTTAATAACGTAAGGGACCAATTTGGAACTTATAAAAGAAAAAGAACCAAATTGGACCCGAGCCTATAGTTAGAGGATCGAAAAGGGTATTAAGCCTATTTTTTAATATGAATTATTTTTAAAATTTTTCTATTTAAAAAAGTCGTAGAAAAAATATTAAACACTTAAATTTACAATGATAAAAAACTATGTGTCCATATGCGTGTATGTGTGTATTAGAAATTTAATCTAAATTAAATTGATTAAAGCTAGAATCAAGCATATAGTATTTCATTAAAAGAATTTCAAGCATTCTCTAAAATATCTTAGAGTCTACACACATGAATATTCGGTATAATTTAACTTATTTTAAGTTTGCACAAAACTAATGAAAACTCAAATGTCGGGAAGAAAAATATGGAATTAAACAAAAGAGAAGAGAGTTAAAATTGTAGTGTTTTTTCTGAAATCTGAAATAGTTTATTTATAGACTAAAAGATGTTATTTCACAAGATTGCGACCCTTGATAAACATACCATTTCACCTACTAATGCAACCTTTTCCACTAAGAGTTACAACTATTCGAATTCAAAAATAATAAAATGGAATAATGAATACTTCCACGTCTGGTCGGACACTGTACACACGACGAGCAGTCTGGATGCTCAGATGCCACATATAAGTTGCCACATACTAGCCTCCACTAGTGCCTATATATCCATGACCCCGATCCCAATCTCGGAGTCAGATTCGATGTCGTCGAGGGAGACACTGAAGATGGGGAGTTTTATGATCACAAGTGACATAAGACGTGAGACTATCAAAATCATCCAAGTGGGGGATAAATCCACAAGGAAAATTTTCCACTAAGAAAGGCTTCACCAATCGATACGAGAAGATCACAAAGTCTGCAAATAAGGGAAGATGATTGCTAGGGCCAGGGGCCTCATTTAGTTCAGTTTGTTAAATGTTCATTTGGTTTAGCCGAGTTATATTCTCAGGAATATTTGTAATAATAATGACGTTTTCGCAGGGGCGCTCTTTTCTTATGCTATTAGTGTACAATTTTTAATGACACCCTCACGTTATTTATATAAATTTTGGATGGTCACTGGTTTATTTATAGGACTTCTAACAAAAAAGGAATATAATTGAGATCGTCTCTTAAGGCTATTAAACATGATGAATCCATATATGGGAGTCTTTTTCGCCTCTCGAGGCTATTAAACACAATGAATACATACATGGGAGTCCTTTCCACCTCTTAAGGTTATTGAACATGTTGGATCCCTATGCACTAGCCCTTTCCGCCTCTTAAGGTTATTGAATATGCAGGGTCCTTATGTGGGAGTTCTTTCCTTTGTAAAGGTTATTGAATGTGTTTGGATCTCCATGTAGGAATCTTTGCTGTAAAATTCAGGATAAATGTTGATCTCTATGAGGAACCCACGTCGCTTTAAGGTGAGATGAGAGGTCCTGGATAGTAAATCTTAACAATAGATGAATCATCGAAAAAGAACAAGATTAATATATGATGAAACCTTTAATAGAGGTTTTTTACATTACATAAAAATCCCCTAGGTATAACTATCAGGGGTATGATTACAAAGGTACAAAGAAAATAAGAATTGGAATAGTCTACAAATCAATGGCTTTCTTAGGAAGGCAACTTTTCTTCAGGACCGTCCCCAAGGGAAGTTCCCACCATATTAGCATCCTCCACCTCATTGTCACCCTCTGGGACATCTTGAACATCCATGGCAGGTGAGACCACAAAGTCAGAAGGCTGGGAGGCATCTGAGATATCCACCAACTAGCCATCACGATCAATTTTGAACATATTATTAGGTAGGAATATGGAGTAAAGGAACGGTCTAGAGGGGGTGAATAAACCCCTTTTAAAATTTGACAAATTTTCAAAATGAAATATTAGAATTTTTCAATGTTGAAGTCTTATAGCTAAAAATAGAGACGTTATGCTTGAATTGGAAATTAATCACGAATACCGTTACACAATTAACACCTATCTCATATTGATTAGAGATTATATCCAAAGAGTTACAAACTACAATGAATTAACACTTTGTAATTGCACGAGATGTGTGTCGCTCTCCCGAAAAGACACCGGGTCAAATAAGGTACAGACGCGAATGGTCGGCGAAAGGAGAAAGCGAAATGAAGTGAATAGAGTCGCTAGCTAGGCATTTTTATCCCGAAGGAAAGGTAATGCTGCATAAACCTAGAAAAAGATGGATAACACGGTTGCGAACCAGAGAAACTGAGAAAGGGGGTTTGTTACAACTTGGGAAGGTATTAGCACCCAGATTCTCCGTCGTAGTCGACGGGATCCACGCTTGAAAGATTGTGTTTAAAAGGGGTAGGCGTAGGTGCTATCTGTGTGCAAAAGTTGGAAGAGAAATATATAAGTGTCAGTGCAAAAAGGGTAAATGCTCAGGAACTGAGGCTTAAAAGAGAATGCTGAAAGAGGGGGGAGACACAGAGACTTTTGTTCGATAACAGTTAAGTTATGCCTACGTATCCTCTCGTGCAATGAGGAAGTCAGAACAATGTAGTTCGACTCAAAGAGACTGAAAGAAAAATTGACTGCGAACTGCTTACTTGCCTATGCTCAAGTGTATGACTCTTCTGGCTCGAGTTCTAACTGTCTTGCATTAGACGAAAGAAGAAAGTTCTCGTTTGTGAATGAGTGTGATGAGAAAAGAATCCCGAAGGAGACGATTATTGTTTGCTTTTGTGTTTTTAGTTTTGTTATTGTTTTTGGTGTTTTGCATAAGTTAATGAGCTTAAGCCTAAATCAAGGTCTTGTAAACTCATTATATCCTCCTTGATTAGGAATAATGAGCCTACTTAAGTATGAGATAAGCATCTCTACTTAATTGCCATGATGATGTAGGATTAAGATCATTAACCTACTTGTGATTAATTAGATGTTTTTGGGTTTTTGTTTTGTGTTAAGTAATGAGTTTAATCTCTAATCACATATTTGTGGACTCATTACAACATCCTAATAGAAGGATAATAGATGAGAACACTTAAGCTAAGGAAGATACCTGAACTTAATCCATGGTTAGGGATTAAGTTCATTATAAAACAAGCCTTTATTAAATGGATTTTAATTAAGGGATGAGATTAAGAAGTGGATTTTAAGTTTGTAAGACAACTTGAGGGGGACTTGTCCATTAAACACTAGGGTTAGTCCCTCTTAACCATAAGGAAGAGTTAGAACCTTAATGTAAGGCCCAAGTTACAAGATAAAGTCTTGGTGATTATTAATGTGTTTTGATTAATAGGTTTAAACAAATTAAAGGTTTAAAACTTAGGATTAAAGTTATACATTCCATCCTAAGAGAAGGATGCAGGCATAACCCTAATTCCAAAGTCCTAAAACTTTAAGAGTTTAGTCTCTGATTATTGAGATGAGAAGAGAGACTCAAGGAGACTCAAAGGTAAAAGGCTAAGGGGGGATAATCACAACCCTAATTATTATCATGCTTGGACATCCTATGATTTATGAGGCTTAATAAAGATCTTCAAGGAAGCCACCAATGGAAGAAGCAGATGAAAGGAGGATGAGAAGGAAGAATAAGTTACTTACTTAATTGAAGAAGATAAGTAACTTAAAGAGAGAGAACGAGAGAGATGGAACACAAGTGAACACGTTCACTTAAAAGAAAAGTAAGAATGCAAATGGAAGAGATAAGAAGAAGTGAGAAGTGAAGGCAAATCCACCTCTCAAAATGACTTACCACCTAAAAGTGTTAGCATGAATGCATAAGGTATAAAGCATAAGGAAATGAAGTGAAATGAGATGAAATGATCAAAGTCATAAGTGTTTATGTAATGCAAATGTCATGTAAGATGATGCAAAGTCATACAAAATGCATATGTATGATCATACAAAGATGAGGTGCAAATGGAAGCATGCTTTGAAGTTTGAAAACACATGAAAGTTAATGAAATGAAATGAATGCAAATCGTGTCAAATGAATGAATAAATGATTGAGAAAGGTCTTAACATGTCCTAAGATGTCTAAGATGTCATATGAATGCAAGAAATGTCATGGAAAGTTCATGTATTGATGCATATGCAAGGTGAATGCAAGTAAACATGAGAAATTAGGGTTACATGGAAGTATGAGATGCAAATGACCAAAACAGAAGTATATGACATGATACAAATTTGCAATCAAGCTCAAAAAAACCCTAATCCCATATTAGGTCACACCCCAAAGGAGAAGGTCAGAAGCCTAACCAATCAAAAGTTATGATTTTCCTAAGTTTTCTAGGGTTTTTGGGTGGTTCAAAGGGAAAAATGCAAATCAAATTGAAAATGCAAGATAAATTCAGGAGGAAAATGTCCTATAAACTACATGCAATATGTAACACAATTCAAAAAGAATCATCTTCAAACTCTTTTTGGTTAGGCATAAATGATTTTTTAAAGTTAGGGTTTAAAAATATGATTTTAATGTCCCTTAATTCAAAGAAAATTCACAAACTATAATCAAACCTAAAAATGCATTAGGATGATTCATGATTTTTTTTGGTGTTTTTTAGAAACCTAAATGTATTTTTAATTAATTAAAAGACTTTAATTAATTAAAAATAACATTTAAATATTTTAAAAATGCTTTTTTAATGCAAAAAAATAAAATAAAAATCATTTTTGGAATGAGATAAATATTTAAAGTCAGAATGTAGAAGAAAATATTTTTTAGATGTTTTTTACTATTTTAAATTAATTATGCAAAAGAAATAGAAAGAAAATGAATTAAAATGAAAGTATGCAGATCCTAAAGCTGAGATTTAAACTAGGTTGGAGGGAATTGATTGCGCGCGCAGATCAATGGCCCACATTCAAATTGGGCTTTAATTATGTATTCATTTTAATTAATATGGATTAAAGGCTAATGGCGCATCTGGACCACATGTTCACTAACCCTAATCACCATCCAACGACCACGTATGCATCTGGGCAACTAACCCTAATTAGTGTTCTAAAAACTTTCAGGTGACCGGAGCAAGCTCCGGTCATCTTCTCCTGCAAGCCAAACCACCTAACTTCTTCCCTAGGCTAAATCAAACTCTCTAACTCTCCACAAATGATCTACTAACCTCCCTCAACAAGAATCCATCATCAAAACACATTCATCATTCATCAAAAACAAGATTCGAAGTAAATCGTGAAAATAAACAAAATTTTCAGAAGTTCAATACATGCTCATTTCTCAATCATTTTCAAAACAAATCATATCAGGGTGATCAGTGAAGCATGTAGATTCATTTAGGAACTTAAATAGCAAGTTCTGGAAAAAAAAGTTTATGAAGCTACCTGAGTTGAAGCTTTGTGTTCTTGAGCATTCTAGCCTCCCTCTTGGTTCAAATCCACCCCAATGATCTTCCTGATGATGAAGATGAGCTTAGAGCAAGCTTATGATGGCCATTTTGAAGTGTTTGGTTTTGAATATGCAGAAATTGAATTTGTGTTTAGAGGTGTTTTAAGCTATGGTGATGGGTGGGAAATGATCCTGGGGTGATGCTGAGTTGATTGGCGGAAGAGTTTTTGATTTTTGTTTGTTGTGTTATGAAATTCGAAGACTTGAAGTTTTTGCAAGTTTTTGGCAATCTGAGCTTAGGGTTGCATTCAGGCTTTTGTGTTATGTTCTTTGAGGTCCATGATGTTTGTATAAGGTGTTCTGATTGGTTCAGAGAGTTGTTGTGGCATAGTGTGATTGGTATGGCTTCAATTGCAAAAAGTCAAGGAAAGTGTACCACAAGCATGGGCTCGGGTCAGAGGTGATCTAAAGGGTGGATTTTCCTCAGCTGACTTTGTGGAGAGCCATAAAATCAAATTACATGAGCTGGCACAAGTGGATGAAGAGTTTCATAGCTTTTTGCAATTCTTGGAAGTTTTGACCCTTTTGTGATTTCTTGAAGTTCAAGTCATGAAAATGCTTGGTTCAATGCACAATTCTGATTTTTAGAGGCCCAATTGACATATTGTGAAGTGTTTGTGTCCATTTGAAGTCATTAGATTGCTTGAATATGTCAATTTGCAAAATCCCTCTTTGACATGAAACTTGAAATTATAGGATTTTTGTCAAATTTGAAAGGCCATATCTTGAGTTCTAGGATGAATCATGACATGTTCTTGTTTTTTTGAAAAGGGAAAGATCTAATCTACAACTTTCATGACCACGAATTTTTCATTTGAAGCATTTTTTGTTGAGAAAGAGGAGGTTGAAAAACTTTCCCAAAATGGAAAGTTTGCATTTCAAGTAATTTCCATTTTTGGCAAGTTTGCAAATGGCTCAAAATTCTTCAATCTTGTGAACTTCCAACCTCTTATAAGGTCAAATAGATATCATATAACTTTAATTTAATGAAAATACCCCTTTGGTTCCATTGTTGGGGGCCTCAGATGCCCTGATTTTGACTTTACTTGCTCAAGAAGTTACCCAATGAACATATGACTTCCACAATGAATTTCTTCATCAAACTTGGTACATATGATCCTTATAACATCTTAAGAACATTAGAAATAAGAATGGCCCAAAAAATTGGAGTTAAGGCCTCTGAAACCAAAACCCTAATTTTGGTCATTTGTGTTGTGAAACCCTAGCTCTGCTTCCATGCCTTTGCCAGTTCTTGTGATCCCATGACTTTCATGAACTTTGAGGAGCATAATATGATGATAGAACACACATGGACCCTCTTGGAAAGCTTTGAGGCCTTTGGGATGGCTTAGATGAACTCTTTGATTACTTAGATCACAAACCCTAGATGCAGATGAACTTGAACTTATGTAGTGAATCAACTATGCAATATGAGGTGGTATGCTTATGCTTATGCAAACATGAGAGATCACAAGCCATGGTGTGATATGAATGAGGGAAAATTCGGGGTGTTTACAGCTGCCCCTATTCAAGCATGAGTTAGCTGTGCAGGATGTAAGCGCCTGGCTTTAACAGACAAACAAGATAACTTGTTGTTGAATATCAAAGACAGTCCAAAATTTGCACTCGTTAGATAGAAGAAGAAAAGGGATATAAATTGTAAAAGGTAGTATAATATGATTATCAAATGAAAACGACGGAGTACAACCATCGAGCAGAGGACGACTGCTGGGTATAAAGTGGTAACAAACGCTGACGCGTGTTTAGAGATGATGGTACGGACGAGTACCAACTGGTTAACAAAAAATACAGACGAGTGTCGAATCTGTTGAGGAGTGATATATATACAAGATAAGGACGAGTATCAGATACTTCTGTATAAGTATGGGTGAGGATTGTTTTGTTGATTGAAGTATGAGCAAGATACGGATGAGTATTCGACTTGCTGGGGAATGTAGGACACGGAAGAGTGTCTGATATGCTTTGGCTTTCTGCGGGGATAGGATGACACGGACGGGTGTCGAAAAGAGTGTGTTATAAATAAGTACTTAGTTTGCAAAAAGTGATCTGGCAACCATGCTGGGGAAGTATGACACGGACGAGTGTCAAAAAGAGCATGTATTTGTATTTGAGGTGCAAAGGGGACGCTTTGGCTTATATCTGCAGGGGTTATGAGTTTTTATACATTGCTGATGAAATACTGATGGTAATTGCAGGTGACTGGCTCGAACCTGGCTTGTAGTCATGCAAATGTTTGATTTTTTCCGTAATGCTCCGTATTAGGCGGAATTCTACGCTTATTTGGTGAATATGATGCAAATGCTATGATTATGCAAAAGAGAAACCGATCCGGGACTCGGATCCTGCTGAAGATCGCTGGCTGATCTGCTTGGAAGAATAACCCGGCTGGGGAAGAGATCAATGGATCTTTCAGGAGAGATAGCTCTACTTGGGGAAATAGATATTTGGTAGATCTACCCGTAAGGAGAACTCAGCTGGGGAGAAGGAAACTTTTGTCACTTTGTTGGGTAAGAGTTGCAGGCATTGCTCTTCTGGGGAGAGGATGGAAACTCTGTGGGGAGATAGTTCTTTTAACCTTACTAAGGATGAGAGATCTGGAACTATGGTGGGGATCTCAGTTGGGGAAGTTCCCATTGGATGAACTTGTGCTGGGGATGAGGAGGCTTTGGCAACTTCATTGGGGAAAAGCAGTTCAGATGTTGCTCGGGAGATCCCGCTTTGGGAAGTATGTTGGGGATTTGGTGCTTGGCATGCCACATGTTGTGTATTGAATACCTGCAACCTGTTAAGACAAAAGAAACACACAAGTATCCCGAGGTACCCTTTGCTGGATTCCACCATAGGAGTTAGATATTCCTGAAAGTAAATATATTTCCTGCAAGCATTATTAAAAATGGCTCATTTTGCTTTATGCAAGTACTGTATCATGAATATTGGACATTTTGCAATCGAAACAACAAAAAAATGTACAAAACGAGGTGTGACTGAAAACTTCTGATTTTATTAATCTGGGTTCCCTGAATTGGCAAATACAGTCAAAAAAACAAATCCCCTGGAATGAGGAGATTGCTATAAATTGAGAAAATAAAAGTGTTGGCAATGTTGACGACACTCTAGTGAGCTTCCCTTGCTATGACCTTGACGTTCTTCTCATCTTGCTTTCCGAAGAAGGTTGATTCTGACTGATGCTTTGTCCTTTTGAAGCTTTCCATGTTGTGAATGATACAGATGAATTCAGAATGCAATTGTTCGCTTATTCCCTGATTTTGTGTGGATCGCCCTTTTGGGTTTTCAATCCACCGAGATACCCATATTTGCCTGAGTTGTCTAATGCGGCTTTTCAACTCAGTGGGTGCACATTTTTTCCATTTTCCCTTATTTTTTCCCGAGTCTTTTTTTCTGTTTTTGACTCGCCGGGATGCCCTATTTTTGCCTGGACTTACATTCTAGTTTTATGTCCAGCAGGTCATTTTATGCGAAGTATTTTTTAACTGCATCTGAATTCACAGGGGATAAGAAATCCTCGCCATCCATAGTAGTGAGCATTAGTGCTCCACCAGAGAAAACCTTCTTTACTATGAATGGAGCATCGTAGTTTGGTGTCCACTTGCCCCTGTGGTCTGTATGAGGAGGAAGAAGTCTTTTCAGCACAAGATCTCCCACTTGGTATTCCCGAAGTCTGACTTTCTGATCGAAGGTTTTCTTCATTCTTTTCTGATATAACTGCCCATGACAGATTGTAGCTAATCTCTTTTCTTCGATCAGATTCAATTGATTGTACCGAGACCGGACCCATTCATCCTCGTCTAGCTTTACATCCATCATTATCCGTAAGGAGGGTAGCTCAACTTCAATAGGTAAGACCGCCTCCATACCATATACAAGCTGATAAGGTGTTACCCTAGTAGACGTTCTGATTGAGGTTCAGTACCCATGCAAAGCGAATGGTAGCATTTCATGCCAGTCTTTATAAGTAACCACCATCTTCTGCATAATCTTCTTGATGTTTTTGTTAGCGGCCTCAACAACGCCATTCATCTTTGGCCTGTAAGGAGAAGAGTTGTGATGTTGGATTTTGAAGTCCCGACACAGTTCTGCCATCATTTTGTTGTTCAAATTGGAACCATTATCATTAATGATTCGCTTGGGAACTCCATATCGACAGATGACGTCTCTTTTCAGGAATCTGGCTACCACTTGTCTGGTGACGTTTGCATACGAAGATGCTTCAACCCATTTGGTAAAGTAATCAATGGCTACCAGGATGAATCTATGGCCATTTGAAGCAGTTGGTTCGATCTTTCCAATCATGTCAATGCTCCACATAGCAAAGGGCCAAGGTGAAGACATCACGTTCAAAGGATTTGGAGGCACATGCACTTTGCCTACATAGATCTGGAATTTATGGCACTTCCTGGCATATGCACAACAGTATGCATCCATTGTGATCTAGTAGTAACCTGATCTTAATAATTTCTTAGCCATTGCATGTCCTCCAGCATGGGTACCAAAAGATCCTTCATGCACCTCGTGCATCAGCAAGTCTGCTTCTTTCTTGTCAATACATCTGAGTAGAACCATGTCAAAGTTTCACTTGTATAATGAACCATCAGTATTAAGAAAGAAACTACCATCCAGCCTTCTTAATGTCTTTTTATCATTGGATGATGCCCCAGGTGGGTATGTTTGATCCTCTAAGAAGCATTTGATATCATGGAACTAAGGCTTGTCATCTTTAGCAATGTCCACAGAGAAAACGTATGCTGGTCGGTCTAGTCTGGATACTGAAATCCGAGGCACATAATTGGCAGTTTGAACCTTGATCATGGAGGAAATGGTAGCTAGAGCATCTGAGAACTGATTTTCGTCTCGAGGGATGTACTCAAGTCTGACTGTTGTGAAGAAAGTCAATAATTTCCTCGTATAGTCACGGTATGGGATCAGATGCTCTTGGTGAGTGTACCATTTGCTGTTGGTCTGATTGATTACCAAAGCTGAATCTCCGAATACATTCAATGTCTTGATCCTGAGGTCAATGGCTTCCTCAAGACCCATGATACGGGCTTCGTATTCAGCTTCGTTGTTAGTGCAGGCAAAGGTGAGTTTTGCCGAGAAAGGCATATGAACTCCTTTAGGTGTAATGAGCACTACACCAACTCCATGACCATTCAAATTGACAGCCCCATCAAACATCATTGTCCACTATTCTTCTGGGTCAGGCCCTTCAGTGTGAACAAGCTGTTCATGATCTTTTGCTTTTAGGAACATGATGTCTTTATCAGGGAAGTCAAACCTCATGGGCTGGTAATCATCAATGGGTTGCTCATCCAGATAATCAGACAGTACACAGCCTTTGATGGCCTTTTGAGATGTATACTGAATGTCATACTCTGTCAGAATCATTTTCCATCTAGCAACCTTTCCGGTAAGTGCTGGCTTCTCAAACATGTACTTGACGGGGTCCATCTTTGAGATCAACAAGGTAGTGTGAGTCAGCATATACTGTCTTAGTCGGCGAGCAGCCCACGCTAAAGCACAACAAGTTTTCTCGAGCAGTGAATAACATTGTTCACAGTCGGTAAACATTTTGCGTAGGTAATATATTGCATACTCTTTTTGACCAGACTCGTCATGCTGGCCCAACACACACACCATTGATCCTTCTAATACTGTTAGGTACATTATTAGAGGTCTTCCTTCAACTGGAGGCATGAGAATCAGAGGTTCTTGTAGGTACTCCTTGATCTTGTCAAAAGCCTTCTGACAATCGTCGTTCCACCTGACCGTTTGTTCCTTTCTTAACAACTTGAACAGGGGCTCACAGGTTGCAGTGAGATGAGATATGAACCTTGATATGTAGTTCAATCTACCTAAGAACCCCCAAACTTCTTTTTCAATCCTAGATGCAGGCATTTCCTGAATGGCCTTGACTTTGTCAGGATCAACATCAATTCCCTTTTCACTTACGATAAATCCCAACAGCTTACCGGAACGTACCCTGAATGTGCATTTGTTGGGGTTTAGCTTCAGCTGATACTTTCTCAGACGTTTGAACAACTTTAGCAGATTTACCAGATGGTCTTCTTCAGTAAGGGACTTGGAAATCAAGTCATCCATGTAGCATTCAATTTCTTTGTGGATCATATCGTGGAATAACGTTACCATTGTCCGTTGATAAGTCGCACCGGCATTCTTCAGTCCAAATGGCATTACCTTGTAACAAAATGTTCCCCAAGGTATGATGAAGGTTATTTTCTCCATGTCTTCGGGTGACATCTTGATCTGATTATACCTAGAAAAACCATCCATGAAAGAAAATACCGAGAACTGAGCTGTGTTGTCGACCAATACATCAATGTGAGGTAATGGGAAGTCATCCTTTGGGCTAGCTCTGTTGAGGTCCCGGTAGTCCACACACATACATACTTTGCCATCCTTCTTAGGCACTGGTACAATGTTAGCAACCCACGGCGGGTAACTAGTTACAGCAAGGAAACCGACGTCCCACTGTTTTTGTACTTCTTCCTTAATCTTCATGGCCATATCTGGGCGAGTACGGCGTAACTTTTGCTTCACTGGAGGGCAATCTTATTTTAATGGCAGCTTGTGCATAACAATATCTGTATCTAGACCTGGCATGTCTTGATAGGACCAAGCAAAATCGTCGATGTATTCTCGAAGCATGTCAATGAGCTGTTCTTTTACTGAAGCCTGCAGACTGGCCCCAATCTTCACTTCTTTCAACTCCTTCTCGGTACCAAGATTAACAGTTTCAATCTCCTCCTGATGAGGAGTAATCACTTTCTCTTCTGGCCTCAACAACCTGGCTAACTCTTCAGGTAACTTATAGTCTTCTTCAACCCCTTCATTAGCTTGATTAATTGGATTGTCGAAGTCATATGAGGTCATAGCAGTACTGTTATCGGTGCAATCTGGAGGATAATCTCTGCAAGGGTTGAGATTTGTTCGTTTTAGTGATCAATTTTAATCTTGTTTAGAAAAGTGAAAAATGAAGTTATTATTTTGAAAACATTGCCATTTTATTGTTTTGTGCAAAAGAGAAAAATGAAAAGACAGTGAGCAAAAGAGATAATTGTTTGCAAAAGATGTCTGATATTCATTGATATTCCATTTGCACAAAATTACAATATGGCCCTATTACAAAATGAGTCCTGGCACCTTGGGCAAGATGTAGGATTTGATGCATGCTGAAAAAAAGTAGGAAATAATAATTACTCTGCAGGAGTAACCCTTATAATTTCCTGGGAAGACCAATTAAAGACTTGGTGACCCGGGATCCTTGGACGTATCCAGCTCTCTAGGTTGAGGTCGCTTTCCGCCTCGTCTTCCACAATGTTAACAACATCTGGGGTGAACATCCCCCCACTGATGAACTTGGGCTCTTTAGCAGACTCTGCTTGATCTTGTCGGAATTCTTTGTAACCCAAACCAAATCTGTCCTCTTTCTTCTCCACTGGTAGCAGCTTGCCTCAGCCTTGGGCATTTCCATATTCAACAACCTTTCGGGCTTGCTGATAGAAGACAATTGAAGTACCCATCCTATCCTCCTGGGATGCAGCAAATAATTCATTCGTCGCCTCATTGACGTTCAGTGCTTCGAACCCTTGGCTCATAGTTTCATGGATTTCACCATCCATCTCAATGTATTTGTATGTAGCCAGATGACTAACAAAGATGTCCTCTTCACCACAGATGGTGATAATCTGTCCTTCCCACTCATATTTCAATTTATGGTGAAGGGTGGACGTAATTGCGCCAGCGGCGTGAATCCATGGTCGACCCAACAAACAACTGTAGGCTGGCTGAATGTCTATCAGATAGAAAGTAGTCTGGAAGACCTGCAGACGGATTATCACAGGCAGCTCCACTTCTCCAAGAACAGACCTCTTGGAGCCATCAAAAACCCTGACCACCAGATTGCTTGGTCGGAGAGCTATTCCATCATATTTGAGCTTGACAAGAGCCTTATTTAGCAAGACATTGAGTGAAGACCTAGTTTCAACAAGAACATGAGAGAGCACAACCCCTTTACACTCCAAAGTGATGTGTAAAGCTTTGTTGTGGTGACGTCCTTCCATTGTTAAGTCAGCATTGGTGAAACCTAGCCCATGGCTAGTATTAACATTAGATACCACTGTCTCAAGCTGATTCACTGTGATCTCCTCTGGCACGTAGGCAGCGTGCAAGACTTTAAGTAGTGCATCCCGATGAGCTTCGGAACACAGCAGCAGGGATAAGATGGAGATCTTGGAAGGGGTCTGGTGGAACTGATCCACAACTTTTTAGTCACTTCTTTTAATTATCCTCATAAATTCATCCAAATCCTGATCAAAGGATGATTTATGAGTCTCTTTTGGTACAGGTTCTTTAGGTGCCACACTTTTCCCTTTGGATTTGGCAGCAACCTCTGCCTCAGTATTGGTTCATGGAGCTTGTGACACGAAGAGACGTCCGCTTCGGGTGAAGCCTCCGCCTCCCCCGACATTATCCACTTGGGGTGCATGAACCGAAGAATCAAGAAGGACTCTTTCTCCATTGCAGTAAAGGTCTGAACCATAGTGCCATGGTACAACATTGTCTTTGTCATAGGGAATGGGCCCTGGCACCGTGATGGTGACTGGGCTAACTGCAGCAGAGGTTGGAACCGTTATTATCTGTGGATCATAGAAGATGGTAACATGACTTCTGGTGGATGTTGATGGTGACTGATTGAAGCTTGGTTGTTGCTGAAACTGTTGCTGAGATTGTTGTTGATAATTGTTAGAAGTAGGGACCGTTGCAGGGTCATAATAGATTGTAACTGTGGAGACGTCGTTGTTGGTGGTTGTTCTAGTTGTGGAAGTGGATGCAAATGAACTTTTGTTTGTTGAAGTAATGGAATAAGTGGTTGTTGTAGTTGTAGATGAGTTTGTGGGAACAATTGTCTTTGCAGTTGTAGGAGAATCATTTGTTTTTGAAAAAGGAGTTGTTGGTGTTGTAGAAGCTGTTGTTGTTATTTGCAGAATGCCCTTTTTGATCAAGCCATTGATGCCATTCCTCAAGCTTGCACACCCGTTTACAGAAACCTTGCAAGATTCACAACAGGCCTCACAACCTGGAAACACTTGGCTTTTCAAAAGCTGAGCTTTAACCTCTGTCAGAGGTGTCTGAATACTTGCAGTATCTTCAATCAAACTCATGGGTGAGCCATCCTCTATAGCATTTATCCTTGGCCCACCATGGCTGGGCATAGGATTCTTCGTGACATTGGGAGGTGATGCAAAATTTAGGGCTTTTGAATCTACCAGATCCTGGACCTTGATGTGCAGAGCTCTGCACTTTTCTGTGGAGTGACCAGGTGCATTAGAATGAAAAGCACACCTGGTGTTGACGTCATAATTTCTCGGAAGGTTCTGAGGATCTGGTGGAGCCAATGTCCTTAGCTCGACAGGATTAAGCTTTAGGAGTTGTGGCAACAATGTGGAATATGGCATTGGTATAGGGTCAATCACCAAATTGATCTGAGATGGCCGCTGCTGGAAAGGGCGTTGTTGTTGGTTGTTGTTGTTGTTGTAGGATCGTTATTGAGGAAACTGTGGTTGTTGAGGAAAATGTTGTGGTTGTTGAGTATATTGAGAAGGTGGAGTAGGAATAGTGATGGCAATAATTGATCTCGGCAGATACTGGGGTCTACTTCTTCCCATATGTACAGAGTTTGTTTCACCAGATCTGCGAGGCCCTGCAAATGGTTTCCTTGCACTGCTTGAACTGGCGCCGTTGTCAGAAATCTTTCCTATCTTCAGTAAGCTCTCAATTCTTTCTAGCTATAACCACATCTGCAAAGCTGGTGGAAGAAAATGCAGCCAACCTGTCAATATAAGTACCTTGGAGAGTGTTCATGAACATATCTGCCATTTCCCTTTCTGACATCGGGGGTTGAACGCAAGCAGCTAATTGCCTCCATCTTTGGGCGTAATCTCTAAAGCTTTCTCGGGAAGACTGTGACACTCCCATCAGAAGGGTTATGTTTGGAGCCATGTCCATATTATATTGATAGAGACAAATGAAGGCTTCGGCCAAGTCTTTCCAATTTATTACTGTGGCCCTGGTTAAGTGAGAGTTCCATTCCCGGGTAGGCTTTCAATCTCCCCAGGAAAGACTGAAGATGGGTACATGGGCAGGATGTGCCATTGTATCTTTCAAAACAGGGAGGTTTGAACTTGTGAGGAATTCTAACCCCCTCCACTAATCCCATATCCATGACATCAAAACCCAGAGTGTTTTGGGATTCAAGAGACCTTAGCTTTTCTACTATTTCATCCAACTGCCGATCGTAGACTTCGTCTCCAGCCCCAACCACAGTAAACTGTTCTTCTTGAGGGTCCTCCTGCAAGGCCCTTCCTCCAGTGTTACCTTGGGTGTTTCTTATAGCATTGATTTCTGGGTTCATATGAGGTCCAAACTCCGGGGGATCAGTACGAGGTTGTACGTGATCGTTGTTACTGGTACCCCCTATACCTGGGTGGTTTTCTTCAGGAGTTTGCCGCTCGACTAACACTCTCAGTCTCTCCTGGCTCTGAGCAAAACTGGTCATCAATGCCATAAATTGATTGATTTGGGCCCTCATCTCTGTCCTTTCATTGGCCATTTGGGTCCTCACATCAGTCAAATCCTATTGAACCTGATCCATTTGTAATCCCGAAAGGTTGTTTCTTGTCGGATACCGGTGCGCTCTATTAACGGGGAACACTCTTCTACGAGCAATGTTTCCTGAGATCATAACAAAGTTATAAATAACAAAAAAAAACAAAAAAACCTACAAAACAAAGAAATGATATTAGTATGCAATGCATGATGCCTATTTGTCTTCCAAGGGTATCCGATTTGGTTCTTTGGTTTTGACCTTTCCAGCCCTCGAGGAAATGATGATGTTGTAGAGAGATAAAGTCCATGAAATAATACAAACCGTATATTACAAAAATGTGAAGATACATAGTTTGATTACAACAAAATCCCCATGATGGGTCAAAATACAACAACAAAATCAAAAGTACAAACAAAATGAGATACAAATACAGAGAAATCAAACATCCAATCCAAAGTCATCCTTTCTGACTTCCTTCAGGAGAGCCTCAGTTACCAAGCTAACTGGGTGTTATGTGATGGTCCTGATGAGGAGGTTCCTGGTGGCAATGGCACTGGTCAACTTCTTGTGCTTATCCTGATCCTTTGATCTCTTCAACCCCGCTCGGAGCTTCAACTCAGAGATCTCCTTCTGTGCATCTAACAAGGCCCCTTGATTCTTCTTCTCACTAGCCTCCAGCTGCTCTATCCTAGCTTGGGTCCTCTGATCTTCTTGTGCAAGGGCCTCAGTGATTCTGATCCACCTAGCCTGAGTCTTTTTTAAGTAATGCTCAGCTCTGGCCTTCTGAGTCTTAGCATCCTTGCAAGCATTCTTCAACACTAACTCTCCTTCTCTAGCCTTTCTAATGTAGTCATTTGTCCTTTCAATCTTGGTCAAGTGCTCAATCCGGAGCTTCTCTAACCTTTCATTATCCAGACGGCTGTCATTCCTCTCCTAGAGGGTCTTTTTCAAAGCTTCAGAGAGCTGAGTATTCCTTTCCTTCAATTTCTCAAACTCCTCTAAACTGACAGTAGCTGCAGTCTCCACTGTTGATGGTCCAGGTACATCCTCTAAGGTGAATGGCATACGGGTGATATGTCCCCTAGTACGAGACCAATCGAGATACCGAGCTGAAGCTATGTTGTTGCACTTGCCAAGAATAGTTGTTCCCTTAGTCTGAATATTGTCCAAGGCCCAGGCTGCCTGTCTGACAATGGAAAGGTTGTGCTGGATGTCACAATAGAGGGTTTTTGTCAAATCTTTCTCTCTTGGGGGATGTACCAAGGCATACCCTAATTGCCTCTTGAAAAGCAAAGGGTTATAGTTGATGCAACCTTTTACTCCAATCAAGGGTACATTGGGATACTGCCCACAGCTAGTAATGATATCTTTGCCCTTGGTACTCTGAGTGCACCATCTGATGTCTTCTGATGTAAGAGCAATCATTCTCTTAGCCCAGTTCCTTGGCTGATGAGGATTCAAGAAAATGTCTGACTTCGGCAAGTGCCTCAACAACCAACAGTAGAAGAGGGGTGCACAACATCTGACCAATATTCCCCTCTGCTTCTCATTCCTTTGATGTACTGAGTAGTAAAAGTCTCCAAGCAAGGTAGGAAGAGGTGGATAGCACCCTTGCTTACAAACTTTGGCTCGTCTGCAAATAAGATGACTCCATATATGCTGAGGGCTAGAAGAGCACAAACAGTGTCCCACTTCCCGGCTGCAGCATGAAGGGTGGCCTGAGTAACCAAGAAATCCAAATGAAGGCCCGAAATTCCAGCCTTGGTGGTCATATTCTGGTCAATGAGAGTGGACTCCAAGTGCAAAGCCTTAGCTACATCTTCATTCTTAGGAGCAACCATCTCAGGGTTGAAGGGAATCCCTCTCCTGATGGGGACACCTAACAACATGGAGAACTCTTCCATCAATGGTCCCAACTGGAAATTTGGGAAAGTGAAGCATCTGAAAGGAGGGTCATAGAACTAGAGACAAGTGTGGATCATGCTCCTCTGGGATGCATCCAGGTCCATGATCATGTCCATAATGCCACCATAATGTTCCCTGAATAAAGGGACATGATCAGGAGTGATGAGAGACTGAATTTGTCTGATGCCTGTCAGAGTGGGCTCAAAGAAATGATAGGTGATGTTGCTCTTCCTGGATGTGTCCATGCCGACAATGGATGCTGATGAAGAAGACTAAGGAGAAGAAATGATGAAAGAAACTGCTGAAAACTGATGAAGATAACTGGAGAAGGTACTGAAGAAGAGTCTCTGATGAAGACAAATGATGAAGAGAACTGAAAAGAATCTCTGGTGAAGATAACTGATGCAGAGGCTGGTGCATGTAGCTGGAAGAATCTGAGTAGTAGAACATGTCAAAACCAAACCAAAGATAAGATGTGGATACCCTGTAGAATAAATAGACAAATGATAAATGATGCAAAATGATGTATGCAGAATGATATGCAAAGGGTTTGCGATCAAGTGTTGGATCTATTATCTGCCTTGATAGGATCCATGCGTGTTCATAAGTCCGGATGAAGGCTTAGAAAATCAGTAACCAGATGGGGGACTCAAATAAAGAGTCACAAGTCCATGGTTTCACAAGAATAGTGCAAAATGATACAACCTTAAAACAATATTAGTAACAAGGGTATGATGAGGCCAAGAGTTCATGCAAACATGTAAACATCCCACCCCCCTCACATGTATTGTTCTAGAACAAAGATCCTCGGACTTGGATCAATTATGAGAAGTGTAAACACTTCTAACCCGGAGGTACAGTGTTTACAAAAACCATAAAGGATCCTCCTCTAATTCACCTCAGATGATGAAGGTCATAAAAGGTCATCTATACTTAGCAGGCTTCCCAGATAGCTTTAGCACTACAAGAAATTCGTAGCACAGAGTTCTCAAGAAGAAACCCATGTCTGAACCGTGTTTCATATTCCCGCACCAGACCGAAATGGAATGGGGAAGAATATCAAGCCACTCTATCGTATGTGTCACTCAGGTCCCCGGTATGGAAACAACAGATCCATCACAAATGATATGATGATAACAGTATGAAATGCATATAAATAGTAAATGAAAGCAATATATAAATCTATACAGAAAGCAATAAATAAAGCAATACACAACAAGCACAAGTAGCACATAACACCCCCATAAACACAAATCAAACGAGCGCTAGGAGAAACCCACAAAAAGAACCAGAAGCCCTGGTTGCAAGATAAGATTCCCCAGCAGGGTCGCCAAGTTATCACTCCCCTGAAAAGACAACGGGTCAAATAGGGTACTGTCGCTCCCGATAAATGGGACTGGCCCAAATAAAGGTACAAGCGCGAACGGTCGGTGAAAAGAACAATGAGAACACACAGTCGTGAACTCACTAGATATGAAAAGAGTCGCCAGCTAGGCATTTTTATCCCGGAGGAAAGGCAATGCTGCATAGACCTAGAAAAGATGGATAAGACGGTTGCGAACCAGAGAGACTGAGAAAGGGGGTTGGTTACAACCTGGGAAGGTATTAGCACCCAAACTGTCCGTCGTACTCGACGGGATCCACGCTTAAAAGATTTGTGCTTTAAAGGGGTAGTGTCAGTGCAATCTGTGTATAAAATAACTGGAAAAGAATGTACAGGTGTCAGTGTAAAAGAAGTGAAGTGTATAAATGATGTGTTAGTGTAGGAAGTGAATGGAATGCTCAAGATCATGAGGCTTAAAGGATAAAGCTGAAAAGGAGGGGGAATATACAGAGACTTTTGTTCGATAACTGTTAAGTTATGCCTACGTATCCTCTCGTGCAATGAGGAAGTCAGAACACCGTAGTTCGACCCAAAGAGACTGAAAGATGAATTGACTTGTGAACTGCTTACTTGTCTATGCTCAAGTGTATGACCTGTCTGGCTCAGGTGCTAACTGTCTTGCATTAGACGGAAGAAGCAAGTTCTCGTTTGTGAGTGAAGATGATGAGAAAAGAATCCCGGAGGAGACGATTATTGTTTGTTTTTGTGTTTTCAGTCTTTTATTGTTTTTTTGGATTTTGTCATAAGTTAATGAGCCTAAGCCTAAACCAATGGATTTAGTAAACTCATCACATCTTCCCTCTGATTAGGGGTAATGAGAGTACCTTAAGTGTGAAGTCAGCATCTCACACTTAATCACCATGATGTAGGATTAAGATCATTAACCCATTTGTGATTATTTAGATGTTTTTGTGGTTTTTGTTTAGTGTTAAGTAATGAGGTTAAGCCATAATCAGGGATTAAACAGACTCATTACACCATCCTAATAGAAGGATAATAGATGAGAATGTTTAAGCTGAGGAAAGCTCCTAAACTTAATCCATGATTAGGGATTAAACTCATGACAAAACAAGCCTTTGATTAAGTGGATTTTATTTAATGATGTGATGAAGAAGTGATTTTTATGGTTTGTAAGACAACTTGAGGGGGACTTGTCCATTAACACTAGGGTTAGTCCTTCTTAACCAATTAAGGAAGAATTAGAACCCTAATGCAAGGCCCAAGTTACAAGTATGATGTCTTGATACTTATTGAGTGAATTGATTAAGAGATTTAAACACATTAAGGGTCTAACACTTAGGATTAAAGTTATACACTCCATCCTAAGAGAAGGATGCAGGCATAAGCTTAATCACAAAGCCTTAAAGCCTTTAGGGTTTAGTCCCTGATTATGAGATGAGAAGAGATGACTCAAAAGAGACACAAAGGTAAAAACTCAAAGGGGAGACTAATCAAAACCCTAATCATTGTCATGCTTGGTTGTTCCTAAGGTTTGTGAGGTTTGCAAGAACAATCTTCAATGGAACCACCAGGAAGCAGATGAAAGGATTAAGAGAAGCAAAGTGACTTGCTTCATTCAAGAAGTCAAGTCACTTGAAGAAAGAAAGTGGGAAGAGGAAGAATGAGCAAGCTCAATCTCAAACACATATAAAAATGCAGCATGGGTGCAAGAGAGAGATGAAGAGAAGTTATGAGAAGTGAAGGCAAATTCACTTCTCAAAGTTACTTACCACCTGAAAGGTTAGAAAAGAAATGCAATGCAATGCAAAATGGGATGAGATGACATGATGAGAAACAAAACCAGAAGCATATACATGATGCTAATGATGCTATGAGATGCTGCAAACATGAGGCAGCATATGGAAATGATCATACAAGTTCATGAATGCAAATGAAGCAAGCTAGGAACCATGAACATACATGAAAAGTTATGAAGTGCACATGGCATACAACATGGCAAATACATGATGCAATGATCAAACATGCTTTCAATATGTCTTATGATTTCAAGTGAATCAAAGGGATGTTTGGAATGTCATGGCAAGTCATGCTATGCAAGAGAATGCAAGATGGATGCATATGAAAGCCCAAATTAGGGTTTATGAACAATACATCAAACAAAACCCAAAATCAGAAGCAAACCCCAAGATAAAAATGGAAAATGCCACTCAAAGGACCCCTAATCCTATACTAACCCAATGCCCAAAGGAGAGGTCTCAACTCCTAACCAATCCCAAGTTATGATTTTCACAAGTTTTCTAGGGTTTTAGGGTTCTTAAACAAGAAAATTACCAAACAAATGGAAAATGAAAGATCAAATCATGGCCATTTAATCTTACAAACTACATGCTAAACACAATGCAATGCAAAAAGAATCAATGTCCAACTCTTCATGGATAGGCAGAAATGATTTTTTGAACTTTGGATCAAAACAATGCACAAAAATGATTTTAATTCAATGAGAAATTCTTAAAATGCATCATGATCAAAAAATAAATTTGGTTTGAAGGTTGGACAATGTTTCTAAATGTCTTAGAACATTTCATGAATTTTTTGGTGATTTTTAAATACCTAAAAGTATTTTTAATAAATTAATTTCCATTAATCAATTAAAAATAAACTTTTAAATATTTTAAAATACTTTTTAAATGCTAAAAATGAAAATAAAAATATTTTTGTGTTTTAAAAATTAATGAAACTCTTGAGAAAAAGTTTCATAATTTTTAAAACAATTTTGCTATTTTAAATAAATTGTGTAAATAAAATGAAAAAGAAATGAAAATAAATGAATTTAAACTGAAATAAGTAAAAGTCATGCAATCTGATGGTGGAGATTCAAATGAAAACACGCGCGCGTTGACCTGGCGCCAAATCCAAAGGCCAGCATTCAAACCTGGCTAATTAATGCTTAAACCCTAATTACGCCGTTAATCACTTTCAGATGACCGGAACAGTGTTCCGGTCATCTTCTCCGTTCACCCCAAACCTCAAACTCCTCTAAAACGCATCTAAAACAAAATCTAAAAACACAGAAATGATTCCCACTCACTCACGAATCAAAACCCCCAATCAAAACATATTTATTTTTCCAGGAATGGCTGAATCGAAGCAAACAAGAACTAGGGCAAAAAATTTTCAGAGACTAATTAAACTCTCATCTCTCCACCATTTTCAAAACTAAAGATACCAGAGCAATCAGTGAAGCATATAGAACAACTTAAGAACTTAAAAAACGAGTTCTGGAAAAAATGTTCTTGAGCTACCTGAGTTTCGAAGCTTTCAACCTGGTAACTTCCAGACCTCCCCTCCTTGTGAAATCCACTCCTTATGACCCCTTGATGATGCTTGAATGCTTGGAAGAGATTTATGCTGGCTAGTTGAAGAGTTTGAACAACTTCTGCTCAAGCTCAGTTGAAAATGGTGATGATAATCCAAGCTGTTTCAGGCCAATGTGAGTGGTTCTTTGTGATCAGGGTGATGTTTTGAGAAGGTTTGTGGAGTTTGTTTGAGTGTTTATGGCCTGTGGAAGATGTTTCGAAGGAAACTGCAGATTGGGGTGAAAATGGAGAAACAATGTTCTTGCTGGATTCAGGCTTGGTTCTTTGTTGGTTTGGGCTCAATGAAGTATGGTGAGATGATTAGTGAAACTTGTTTGAATGTTTGTGAGCTGGGCAGAGAGATTCGAAGAGAGATGCAAATGGGGTGAGTTTTGTGTATGTCTTGCTAGGGCTTGTTTCAGGCTGGCTTGATGTATGAAATGGCTTGCCTTTGCTTTGCATAAAAGACTCCTATTGGTCAGATGATGTGACCTGGCCTGCTGTGATTGGGATGTTTACTTTTGCAAAAAGTCCACTTTGTTGTAAGAGAGGCATGGGCTAAGTTCTAGCATGGTACAAGAGCATGGGCTGGCGCAGCATGGTGTGGTGAGAAGCTATGGCTGGTTCAAAAGCCAATGCAGCAAGTTGGTGAAGTGTGATCATGAGTTTTGCAAGTTGTTTCAACTTTGGTTCATATGGAACTTTCTTGCTATACAAACCATGAAGCATGAGGGATCTTGGTTCAAATCTGACTTTTAGGAGTTGCATGATGCTTGTGTAATGGTTTGATGACAATTAGAAGTTACAATTTGCCTTGGTTCATGATTTTGCAAATTTTCCTTTTAGTGCATAACTTGAAAATTAGTGATTTTTGCCAACTTTGTCACACCATAACTTTTGATCCAAAATGAATTAGGTCATGTTCTTGTACTTTTTGAAAAGGGAAAAATGTATTCTACAACTTTCATGACCAAAGTTTTTCCATTTGAAGCATTTTTGGATCAAAAAGTAGGGTTTGAAAAATGACCTAAATTGACAAATTCCTTAAAAGTCAACTATGCCCTAAAAGGTCAACTTTGCAAAAGCTTCAAATTCTTGAATTTTGTGAACTTCAACCTTCTTCCATGATCAAATAAAGATCATATACACTCAAAATGATGAAGATCACCCCTTGGTTGGGTCATTGGGGGCCTCAGATGCCCTGATTTTACACTGACTTGTCTGAAAAGTCAACTCTTGATCAGATGACTTCCCCATAGAATTTCTTCATGAAAATTGATATGCATAATCCCTATACCATATAGAGACCAATGGAAACAAGAATGACCAAAAAAATTGGAGTTATGGCCTCTGAAACCAAAACCCTAATTTTAGGTCAACTGTGCAGTCAAACTTGGCTCTGCATCCACACCAATCCCAGTTCTTGTGATCCTTTTGCATTTTTGACTTTGAGAGGATGTAATAAGATATTAGAACACACATGGATCCCTTTGAAGTGATTGGTAGCCTTTGGAGTGGCTCAAGAAGCTCCTGGATTGCCCAGATCATAAACCCTAGATACAGATGACTTTGAGTCTATGCAGTGAATCAAAACTGTGATATGAGATGCTATGATTGAGTTTATGCATATGATATGATCACAAACCATGGTGTGAATGGGTGAGGGCAAATTTGGGGTGTTTACAGCTGCCCCTATTCAAACATGAGTTAGCTGTGCAGGATGTAAGCAACAGCTTAACAGGCAAACGAGATAACTTGTGGTTGAATACCAAAGACAGTCCAAAATTTGCACTCACAGAATGAAGAAGAAAAGGGATATAGATTGTAAAAGGAAAATAAAGTATATTGTAAAGTGCGGGCGACGGAGGACGACTGCTGAGTAAAGAACAATGACGGGGACGGCCGACATGCTGGGAAAGTGCTGAAAATAAAGCAATGACGGGGACGGCCGACATGCTGGGGATAAAAGGTAAAGCCAAGACGGGGACGGCCGACTAGCTGGGAAAAATAAGGAATTATGATGGGGACGGCCATCAAGATAAAGTTATAAGGTTCTCCGGGAGTTAATGAAACATGACGGGGACGGCCATCAAGTCTATAAAGCAGGGTAACCGACGATGGGGACAGCCATCGGGCTAAAAGAAAAGGAAAAGGGACCACGATGGGGACGGCCATCGGGTTAAAGAATAAATGAAATAAACAGATGATGGGGTACGGCCATCAAAGGTGAAGGACGATCACCTAGCAGGGGACGGCTGCTCTGTTGGGGAGTAAAGGAATTATGATGGGGACGGCCATCAAAGGTGGAGGACGACCACCTGGCAGGGTACGGCTGTCGAAAATATCAACGATGGGGACGGCCATCGGATGAGCATGATGGAGGACGACCATCAAGAGGTGGAGGACGACCACTTAGCAGGGGACGACTGCTCTCAGGGTTTATCTGGACATAGGACGAATGCCAGATAACCAAAATCAACAATGGGGACGGCCATTGGATAAAATTGATGAAGGACGATCATCAAGAGGTGGAGGACGACCACCTAGCAGGGGACGGCTGCTAAAAAAATCAACGATGGGGACGGCCATCGGATGAGCATGATGGAGGACGACCATCAAGAGGTGGAGGACGACCACCTAGCAGGGTACAGATGCTCTCAGGGTTTATCATAACACAGGACGAGTGCCAGATAAAAAGGAAATTTGCTTTGTTGGCGATCTACTGGGGAGTAGTAAACACGGACGAGTGTTTATATCCAAGAAACAAAAGGTATAAGTGTTTGGTATTGTGTATAGATTAAAGATGCGGACGAGCATCCTTAAGACTACGATACGGACGAGTATCAGGTAGAAACAAATACTGACACGTGTTCAGAGATGATGATACGGACGAGTATCAACTGGTTAACAAGGAACACGGACGAGCGTTGAATCTGAAGGGGCTCTTCTGGGGAATAATAGACACAGACGAGTATCTATATTCAAGAGGACATAAGTGTTTGACACAGCGTATGGATTAAAGATGCGGACGAGCATCCTTAAGACTGTGATACGGACGAGTATCATGTAGAAACAAACGCTGGACGCATGTTCAGAGATGATGGTACGGACGAGTACCAACGGGTTAACAAAGAACAAGGACTAATGCCGAATTTGTGGGGACATGGATATATACAAGATACGGACGAGTATCTGTATGGGTGTAACATGAGTAGTGAGTATGAGTGTCGTATAGATGAGTGTTTATCTGCTGGGGAGAGTGACACGGACGAGTGTCGAGAGAGAAAAGTATAATAATATCAACAAGTATACGGGTTGTAAAAGTGTAGGCGACTGCGCTGGGGATATGACACGGACGGGTGTCGAGAAAGTGTATATACAAGTAGGTGAGTGCAAAGATGATGTCTTTGGCTTTCTGCCGGTGATTTGACACGGACGGGTGTCAGGAAGTATCTGTAATATGGGTGATTTTGTTTGTAAGGAGTGTTTAGGCGACTTTACTGGGGAAAGATGGCACGGACGGGTGTCAAAATGGGTATATACTGGTGTTTGTGGATTGTGAGGCAGCTGCTTTTGCTGGGGACTCTGGTGGGGATTTTTCTGTACGTTGATGAGCTGTCATTATTCACAAGTGCTGATTCAAAACATGGCTTATGATTATGCTGTATGTTGGATTTTTGCCGTAATGCTCCGTGTTAGACGGAATGCTACGCTTTATGGGTGAATATGATGCAAATGCTATGATTATGCAAAGATACCCAACCGGGATTCAAATCCCGTTGCTGTGAAGATCTTTGATCGATCTGTTGAAGTAGACGTCCCAGCTGGGGATGAGATCATTGGTAGATCTAATAAGATGATATTTGCTTGGGGATTCGGGTCACTGATAGACCTATCCTAATAAATGAGAGACCCAGCTGGGGTTTGAAGAAGCTTTCTTCGCTCTGTTGTGATTCCTTCGTGCGTTGCTCTTCTGGATAGAGGCTGGGGCTCTGTGGGGGGATGGCTCTCCGACCTTTGTGCTCGGTTGAGGGCGAGATGGCAACTCGGCTGGGGAGAAAGAGAGGAATCACTGGAAGACCTCCTTAGAAGTTCTGTTACGGTAACTTCTTGACTCAGTCGGGGATATGGGCATCTTCTGTGATACCTGCCCATCCTGATGGGGATAAGTAATAAATGGCCGACTCAACTGGGAGGAGTCATGAAAGGCAACTCAGCTGGGGAGAGAACACTTTGGGTGCTAAAATTGAGTGTTGATTTGCCAGCTTGCTGGGATGAAGCTTACATGCCCCAAGTTGTGCTCTGGATTCCTGCAATCCTGAAAAGACAGAGAAACACACAAGATAATCCTGAGGTATCCCTTACTGGATTCCGTCATAGGAGTTTAGAATACTTCTGAGAGTAAACATATTTCCTGCAAGCATGTTTTTATTTGAAGATAAGCATCTGTATTCTTATGCAATCATTTTTTTTTTCTTTTAAGACATCAGACATTTTTTGCAAATAAAATGTACAAAACGAGACATGACTGAAAACCGGATTTTATTAATTCATATGCCCTGAATTGGCGAGATACAGTCAAAGGAACATATCCCCTGAAATGAGGAGATTGTTACAAATTGAGAAACAAAATGTTGGCAGTGTTGATGACGCTTTAAGGAGCTTCCTCTCTTGCTATGGCTCGTATGACTTTTGACGTTCTTCTCATCTTGCTTTCTGAAGAAAGTTGATTCTGATTGAAGCTTGATCCTTTTGAAGCTTACCAAGTCGTAAGCAATACAGACGAATTCAGAATGCAGTTGTTCGCTTATTCCCTTATTTTGCATGGATCGCCCTTTCGGGTTTTCGATCCATCGGGATACCCATTTTTGCCTGAGCTGTCCAATGTGGCTTTTCAACTCAGCGGGTGTACATTTTTTTTTGTATTTTCCCTTATTTTTGCCCGAGTCTTTTATTCTGTTTTTGACTCGCCGGGATGCCCTATTTTTGCCTGGACTTACATTCTGTTTTTGTGTCCAGCGGGTCATTTTTATGCGATGTATTTTTTAACTGCATCTGAATTCACAGGGGCCGGGAAGTCTTCACCATCCATGGTGCTGAGCATCAACGCTCCACCAGAGAAAACTTTCTTTACCACAAATGGTCCTTCGTAGTTCGGAGTCCATTTGCCCCTGTGGTCTGTATGAGGAGGGAGGATTCTCTTCAGCACAAGATCTCCTACTCGGTACTCTCGGTGCCTGACTTTCTGATCGAAGGCCTTCTTCATTCTTTTCTGATATAACTGCCCATGACAGATTGCAGCCAATCTTTTCTCTTCAATCAGACTCAGTTGCTCGTATCGGGACCTAACCCATTCTGCTTCGTTCAGCTTAACATCCATCAGTACCCGGAGAGAGGGTAATTCAACTTCAACAGGTAAGACTGCTTCCATACCATACACAAGCTGATACGGTGTTGCCCCAGTGGATGTTCTGATTGACGTGCGGTACCCATGCAAGGCAAACGGTAGCATTTCATGCCAATCTTTGTAGGTGATTACCATCTTCTGCACAATCTTCTTGATATTCTTATTTGCCGCCTCAACAGCGCCGTTCATCTTTGGCCTGTAAGGAGAAGAATTGTGATGTTGGATCTTGAAGTCCCGGCATAGCTCTGCCATCATTTTGTTGTTTAAGTTGGAACCATTATCAGTAATGATTCGCTCAGAAACTCCGTATCGACAGATGATATCTCTCTTCAGAAATCGGGCTACCAC
This sequence comes from Lathyrus aphaca, assembly GCA_963966055.1. Taxonomy (NCBI): domain Eukaryota; kingdom Viridiplantae; phylum Streptophyta; class Magnoliopsida; order Fabales; family Fabaceae; genus Lathyrus; species Lathyrus aphaca. The sequence continues at coordinate 392,835,106 of OZ014519.1, read as the reverse complement.
CAGCCTTGTAACATTTACATAGGAGGTTGCTTCGACCCACTTGGTGAAATATTCAATAGCAACCAGGATGAATCTGTGGCCATTTGAAGCAGTTGGCTCAATCTTGCCAATCATATCAATGCCCCACATAGAAAAGGGCCAGGGTGAAGACATTATGTTCAAAGGATTGGGAGGCACATGCACCTTGTCTGCATAAATCTGGCATTTATGGCATTTCCTGGCATAGGCACAACAGTCTGCATCCATTGTGGTCCAGTAATATCCTGATCTCAACAATTTCTTAGCCATGGCGTGCCCTCCGGCATGGGTACCAAAAGATCCTTCGTGCACTTCATGCATCAACAAATCTGCTTCCGTCTTATCAACACATCTGAGGAGTACCATATCAAAGTTCCTCTTGTATAGAGAACCATCAGTGTTCAACAAGAAACTACCAGCAAGCCTTCTCAAAGTCTTCTTATCATTGGAAGATGCCCCAGATGGGTATGTTTGATCCTCCAAGAAGCACTTAATGTCATGGAACCAAGGCTTATCATCTTTAACAACGTCTGCTGCGAACACATATGCTGGTCTGTCAAGTCTGGACACTGAAATCTGAGGTACAAAGTTGGCAGCCTGAACTTTGATCATGGATGAAATGGTAGCAAGAGCATCTGCGAACTGATTCTCGTCCCGAGGGATATACTCAAGCTTGACTGTTGTGAAGAAAGTCAATAACCTCCTTGTATAATCCCTGTAAGGTAACAGATGATCCTGGTGTGTGTACCATTTGCCGTTGGTTTGATTGATTACCAGAGCTGAATCTCCGAATACCGTTAAAGTCTTGATCCTGAGGTCAATGGCTTCCTCAAGACCCATAATGCAAGCTTCGTATTCAGCTTCGTTGTTAGTGCAGTTGAAAGTGAGCTTTGCCGAGAAAGGCATGTGAACCCCCTTAGGTGTAATGAGTACTGCACCAACACCACGACCATTCATATTAACAGCCCCGTTAAACATCATAGTCCATTCTTCTTCCGGGTCGGGCCCTTCAGTGTGAACGGGCTCTTCATGATCTTTCGCTTTTATGAACATGATGTCTTCATTAGGGAAGTCAAATCTCATAGGCTGGTAATCATCAATGGGTTGCTCAGCAAGATATTCAGACAGTACACTGCCCTTGATGGCTTTCTGAGATGTGTATTGAATGTCATATTCCGTAAGGATCATCTGCCACCTTGCAACCCGTCCGGTAAGAGCTGGCTTCTCAAATATGTACTTGACTGGGTCCATCTTTGAGATCAACAAAGTAGTGTGGGTCAACATATACTGTCTCAGTCGGCGAGCAGCCCACGCTAAAGCACAGCAAGTTTTCTCGAGCAGTGAATAACGTTGTTCACAGTCGGTAAACTTTTTGCTTAGGTAGTATATTGCATACTCTTTTCGGCCAGACTCGTCATGCTGGCCCAGCACACACCCCATTGACTCTTCTAATACTGTTAAGTACATGATCAGAGGTCTTCCTTCAACTGGAGGCATAAGGATTGGAGGTTCTTGTAAGTACTCCTTGATCTTGTCAAAAGCCTTCTGGCAGTCTTCGTTCCACCTGACCGTCTGTTCTTTTCTTAACAATTTGAACAAAGGCTCACAGGTTGCTGTAAGGTGAGATATGAACCGTGAAATGTAGTTCAATCGACCTAAGAACCCTCGAACTTCTTTCTCTGTCTTCGGTGCAGGCATCTCTTGAATGGCTTTGACTTTATCAGGGTCAACTTCAATCCCTTTCTCGCTTACAATAAAACCCAGCAGCTTACCAGATCGCACCCCGAATGTGCATTTGTTGGGGTTCAGCTTCAATTGGTACTTCCTCAGACGCTTGAATAACTTCAGTAGATTCACCAGGTGATCTTCCTCTGTAAGGGACTTGGCAATCATGTCATCCACATAACACTCGATTTCCTTGTGGATCATATCGTGGAATAATGTTACCATAGCCCGTTGATATGTTGCACCAGCATTCTTCAGTCCGAATGGCATCACTTTGTAACAGAACGTGCCCCAGGGTGTGATGAATGTTGTCTTCTCCATGTCTTCAGGTGACATCTTAATCTGGTTGTATCCTGAAAATCCATCCATGAAGGAGAATACCGAGAACTGAGCCGTATTATCCACCAATACATCAATGTGAGGTAAAGGGAAATCATATTTCGGGCTAGCTCTGTTCAGATCCCGGTAGTCAACACACATCCTTACTTTGCCGTCTTTCTTAGGCACAGGTACTATATTAGCAACCCAAGGTGGATAACTAGTTACAGCAAGGAATCCGGCGTCCCATTGCTTTTGCACCTCTTCCTTGATTTTCATTGCCATGTCCAGGCGAGTACGGCGCAGTTTCTGCTTAACTGGCGGGCATTCTTCTCTCAAAGGCAGCTTGTGCATGACAATGTTGGTATCCAACCCTGGCATATCTTGATAAGACCAAGCAAACACGTCCACATACTCTTGAAGCAGGTCAATCAGTTGTCTCTTCACTGAGTCTTGCAGGCAGGCCCCGATTTTAACCTCTTTCACGTCTTCATCTGTACCAAGATTGATCACTTCAACCTCCTCCTGGTGAGGAGTAATAACCTTTTCCTCTTGTCTTAACAACCTGGCTAGCTCTTCAGGAAGCTCATACTCTTCTTCAACCCCTTCATCCGCTTGATTGATCGGATTGTCAAAGTCATACGAAGTCATAGCCGTGCTGTTGTCGGTGCTGTCAGGAAGGCACACTCTGCAAGGGTTCAGTTTGTTCATTTTAGTGATTTGATTTTAATCTTGTTTAAAAAAGTGAAATAAAGTTGTCATTTTGAAAACACTGCCATTTATTTTTTGTACAAAAAGAAAAATGGAAAAACAGTGAGCGGAAAATAAAAAGGCTCATTTGCAAAAAGATGTCTGATATTTCATTAATTAATCTTGTTTGCACAAAAAGTACAGATGGCCCGATTACAAAATGAGTCTTGTCATCTTGGTCAAGATGCAAGACTTTGATGCATGCTATAAAAATACAGGAAATAATAATTACTCTGCATGAGTAACCCTTATAATTTCCTGGGAAGACCAGTTTGAGATACTGCTCCCCGGGATCTTTGGACGAATCCAGCTTTCCAGGTTGCGCTCTTCTTCCAGCTCGTCTTCCAGACAGTTGATAGCATCAGGGGTGAGCATCCCCCCTCTCACAAAGTTGGGCTCTTTCGCAGCCTCTGCTTAATCTTGTTGAGTTGGTTTGTAACCCAACCCAAATCTATCCTCTTTCTTCTCCACCGATAGCAGTTTGCCCCAGCCTTGGGCGTTTCCTCCCTCAACAACCTTCCGGGCTTGTTGGTATGATGATATTGAAGTACCAGGCACAGCAGATGTTTCATTGACATTCAAAGCTTCGAACCCCTGACTCATTGTTTCATGGATCTCCCCATCCATCTCAATATACTTATAGGTAGCCAGGTGGCTGACAAAAATATCCTCTTCTCCATAGATTGTAACGATTTGACCCTCCCACTCATATTTTAACTTCTGGTGAAGGGTAGAGGTCACGGCGCCAGCGGCGTGAATCCATGGCCTACCCAATAAACAGCTGTAGGCAGGCTGTATATCCATCACGTAGAAGGTCGTTTTGAAGGTCTGTGGGCCAATCGTTATGGGCAACTCAATTTCTCCCAGAACCGATCTCTTTGAACCATCAAAGGCTCTCACCACCAGGTTGCTGGGTCTCAATGCCAATCCATCATATTCTAGCTTCACCAGGGCCTTCTTAGGTAAGACATTGAGGGATGACCCCGTGTCTACCAGCACATGGGAAAGGACAGCACCTTTACATTCCATGGTTATGTGCAAGGCTTTGTTATGGTTGCGGCCTTCCGTAGTCAAATCAGTGTTGGTGAACCCTAGTCCGTGACTAGCATTGACATTTCCAACTACAGCTTCCAGCTGATTGACAGTGATCTCTTCAGGCACGTAAGCTGCGTGCAAGACTTTGAGTAGTGCATCCCGATGGGCCTCGGAGCACATAAGCAATGATAGGATTGAGATCTTGGAAGGTGTCTGATGAAGCTGATCCACTATTTTATAATCACTCTTCTTGATGATTCGCATGAACTCATCAACCTCTTGGTCAAAGGGTGTTTTCAAGGCTTCTTTAACGGTCTGCTCTTCCTGCACCAAGCTTTTTCCTTTTGCTTTAGCAGCAGCTTCTGCTTCGGCAGTGGGTCTCTGAATTTGTGGAGCGAAAAGACGTCCGCTTCGAGTGAAGCCTCCGCCTCCTCCCACATTGTCAATTTGTGGTGCAGGGGTTGATGATTCAAAAGTGATTCTTTGTCCTTCACAGTACAGGTCAGAGCCGTAATGCCACGGGATGGCATTGCTGCTTTCATAAGGTACTGGTCCAGGCACCGTGATAGTGACTGGACTGACTACAGCTGCGGAGGGAATTGTGATAGTCTGCGGATCATAATAAATTGTGACTGGTGCCCTGGTGGGAGCAGCACCTTCTGAGTTGTAGACAGAGTTGTTTTCAGGATCATAAAATATTGTGACGGTTGAGACATCTTCATGATTTGTTGCTGATGTTGTAGGAGACATTGGTGGAAGGATGGATGTTGTTGTTGTAGGAGTTTCAAAATGGAGTGGTGCTGGAGTTGTTGCTGATGAGGTTGCTGGATTTGTAGGAAATGATGTGGTGATCTGAAGTTGGCCACTCTGAATGAGACCGTCTATGCCGTTCCTCAGGTTATCGCACCCATTGACTGAAATATTGCAGTAAGCACACCCCAACTCACACCCCGGGAACATTTGACATTCGAGGAGCTGAGCCTTAATTTCTACCAACGGTGTCCTGATCTGACCCACACTGGTTATTAAATAAGACGGCTTGTCTTCTTCAATAGCGTTAACTTCTGGGACCACCGTGGTTTGGCATGGGGTTTTTATTGACATTGGGTGGTGGTGCGAAATTCAGAGCTTTTGAGTCTACCAGGTCTTGTACCTTCATGTGCAAAGCTCTGCACTTTTCTGTACTGTGGCCAGGTGCATTTGAATGAAAGGCACATCTGGCGTTGGAATCATAATTCCTGGGTAGACTGTTGGGATCTGGAGGTGCCAACGTCCTTAGCTCAACTAGGTTGAGTTTCAGGAGTTGTGGCAGCAAAGTAGCATATGGCATAGGGATCGGATCGATTACCCTGTTGGCTTGAGAAGGCCTCTGCTGGAATGGCCTTGGCTGATTATTGTTGTTGGTGTTGCTGTTGTTGTAATTTCTCGGAGGGTACTGATTCTGTTGATGGTACTGAGGTTGTTGCTGATAGTTTTGCTGCGGAGGTTGATAAACTGGTTGAGGATGAGCTGGAGCGGGAATAGTGACTGCTGCCACTGATCTGTGAACATATTGGGGCCTGCCCCTGTTGGTGTGGATGGCATTGGTCTCGCCAGTTCTTCTCGGGCCTGCAAAAGGCTTCCTTGTACTACTGGACGAGCTGGCACCGTTGTCAGATATCTTACCCATTTTTAACAGGCTCTCAATTCTCTCCCCAGCTATGACAACATCTGCAAAGCTAGTGGAAGAGAAAGCAGCCAGCCTGTCAATATATGTCCCCTGAAGGGTGTTCATAAACATATCTGCCATTTCCCTTTCAGACATAGGTGGCTGAACAGCAGCAGCCAATTGCCTCCATCTCTGGGCATATTCTCGGAAACTTTCCCTTGACGACTGTGACATTCCCATTAGGAGGGTCCTGTTGGGTGCCATGTCCAGGTTATACTGATACTGTCTGATGAAGGCCTCTGCCAGGTCCTTCCAGCATCTAATGGTTGCCCTTGTCAAGTGAGAGTACCATTCTCTTGACGCTCCAGTTAAGCTATCCTCGAAATAGAACATCCAGAGCTTCTCATCCATAGTATAGGCTTTAAGCCTTCCCAGAAATGATTGTAAATGAGTCCGGGGGCATGAAGTCCCGTTGTATTTTTCAAAACAAGGAGGCTTAAACTTATGGGGAATCCTGACCCCGTCTACCAAGCCCATGTCCATGACGTCAAAACCCAGAGAGTTTTGAGACTCTAAGGACCTCAATTTCTCAGCTATCTCATCCAGCCTTCTATCATAAGCTTCTTCCCCAGCACCCATTACTGTGAATTGATCCTCTTGGGGGTCTTCTTGAAGTACCCTGGCTGCAGTGGCAGTCCCTTGAACATTTGCAGGGATGTTGACCTCAGGATGGAGGTGGGGTCCAAATACAGGGGGATTGACATGTTGTTGGACCCTTTCATTGTTGCTGGTGCCGGCAGTCCCTATATGTGGGTCTTCTTGATTTTGCCTTTCCACCATGGCCCTCAATCTTTCTTGGCTCTGAGCCATGTTGTTCATCACTTCCATAAACTGAGTCATCTGGTTCCTCATTTCCAATCTTTCGTTCGCCATTTGATTTCTGACCTCAGTAAGGTCCTGCTGCATCTGATCCATTTGGATGCCCGGAAGGTTGTTACGGGTCGGATAACGGTGCGGACGGTTGAGGGGAAATACTCGGCGCCGAGCAATAATTCCTGAACATCACAACAGAGTTAGTGGCAATAAAACAAAAACCTACAAAACAAACAAAAGGGTTAGCATGCAATGCAGTATGCTTATTTGTTTTCAAGGTATCCGGCTTGGCATTCAGTTTTGACCCTTCCAGACCCTTGAAGATGCTGTTGATGTTGCTTTCGAAGTGAACTCGGATGGAACAAACTAATACATATATTACAAAAAGCAAAATGGTACATAGTTTGTTTTACAAATGCAAGCCCTCTGAGGGGTCAAAATACATTACAAGAAAATAAAAGTACATGGAATGAAAGCAACAACAAGCAAATGGTTAAACACCAAGACCAAACTCATCCTCACGAACTTCCTTGAGAAGTGCTTCGGTCACAGGATCAGCTGGACGCTCCGTGAGATTCCTGATGAGGAGGTTCCGGGTCGTAACAGCTGCTGTTAGCTTCTTGTGCTGGCTTTGGTCCTTTGACCTCTTCACTCCAGCTTTGATCTTCAGCTCTGATATCTCCTTCTGGGCTGCTGCCAGGGCTTCTTGCTGCGCTTTTGCACTAGCTTCTAGTTGCTCCATCTTGCCTTGAACTCTCTTGTCCTCTAGAGTACGAGCCTCGGTGATCCTGACCCACCTAGCCTGACTCTCCTTCAGATACAAGTCTGTCCTTGCTCTCTGGAACTGGGCTTCCTTACAAGCATTCTTCAGGATTTGTTCTCCAGCTTTAGACTTTTTGATATAATCCCCAGACTTCTCAATCTTAGCCAGATGCTCCACTCTCAACTTCTCCAACCTCTCAATCTCCATCCTACCCTCACTCCTCTCCCGGAGGGTCTTCTGCAAAGCCTGGGTTAACTTCTCATTTCTTTCCTTCAAGCTCTCAAACTCCTCCAGACTGATAGTGGCAGGGGGTGGTGCTGAAGATGATTCGGGCATATCTTCTATGGTAAAGGGCATTCCAGAGAATTGAGCCCTGGCATGGGACCACTCATAATATTGTGCTGATGCCACATTGTTGCACTTCCCCAAAATGGTTATTCCCTTGGTTTGAACATTATCCCAGGCCCAGGCAGCCTGCTTAACAACAACTAGATTAGGCTTGTTCTAACAATAAAGAGTCTCCACCAAGTCCTGTGCCTTAGGAATGTGGACCAGTGCATAGCCCAGTTGCCTTTTGAACAACAGAGGATTGTAATTGATACTACCCTTAACTCCTATTAGGGGCACATTGGGAAAATGCCCACAGCTGGTGATGATATCCCTGCCCTTGGTGCTTTGAGTGCACCATCTAATATCAGCTGAAGTTAGTGCAGTGAGTCTCTTAGCCCAGTTTCTCTGCTGATGAGGATTCAAAAATGCATCTGTCCTGGGTAGATGCCTGAGAAGCCAAGTATGGAATAATGGAGCACAACACCTCACTAATCTCCCCCTCTGCTTTTCATTCCTCTGATGCACTGAGTAATAGAGATCCCCCAACAAAGTGGGCACTGGGTTCTTCAAGACGAAAAGATGGATTGCATTCTTGCTAATGAATCGAGGCTCATCTGCAAACAACACAATTCCATATATGCTCAGGGCCAATAAAGCACAGACAACTTTCCACTCTCCTAAAGAGGCTTTCAGGGTAGCTTGAGAGATCAAGAAATCCAGATGAAAACCAGGGATTCCAGCTTTAGAAGTCATATGCTGCTCAATCAGAACAGGTTCCAGATGCAAAGCCTTTGCTACTTCTCCATTACCAGGAAAGACCATCTCAGGGTTGAAAGGGATTCCATCCCTTATAGGCATACCAACCAATGATGAGTATTCTTATAATAGAGGGCCTAGCTGAAAGTCCTGGAAAGTAAAACATCTCAGTGGGGGATCATAGAACTGAATGCAAGTGTGGATCAGGCTTCTCTGTGAGGGGTCCAGATCCATAACCATATCAAGTATATCTCCAAAGTGTTCCCTGAACAATGGTATGTGATCTGGAGTGATCAGGGTTTGAATCCTCCTGATGTCAGCTAGTTCTGGCTGGAAGAAGTGATAGGTGATGTTGCTCTTTTTAGGAGCCATGATGCTGAAGATGAGTAGAGACAGGTGCTGATGATAACACTGAAGAATGGGCCACTGATTGGCTGGAGTAGATAACTGATGGCTGAAGCAAGTGCTGATGAAGATAGGTCAATACTGAAGATAGGGTCAAAACCAAACCAAAGATGAAAGTGGATACCCTGAAACACAAATAAGCAAATGTCAATATGATGCAATGTTTATGTATGCAAATGATATGCAAGGGTCTGTGACTGAGCTGGATCTGATCAAATGCCTTGATATAAGTCCAAGTATGTTCAAGAATTCCAGATGGAGGTCTATAAATCCAGCAACCAAGGTGGGGGGCTCAAATAAAGAGCCACATGTCCAGGGTTTAGAATCACAAGAACTGTTCCAACATGAAGTATTCTTAATCAAGTCAAAGTAGCAGGGTATTCTGAGGTCAAGGTACCTGCAAACCTGTAAACAGCCCAAACCCCTCACAGGTGATGTTCTAAAACAAGGATCCTCAGACTTGGATCAGTTATGAGAAGTGTAAACACTTCTAACCCGGAGGTACAGTGTTTACAATAACCATAAAAGTTCCTTCTCTAATTCACCTCAGTTTCTGAAGGTCAATACTAAAAGGTCATCCAGACTTAGCAAGCTTCCCAGATAGCCCTAGCATTGCAGGAAATCTGCAACACAGAGTTCTCAAGAAGAAACCCATATCTGAACCGTGTTTCATATTCCCGCACCAGACCGAGATGGAATGGGAAAGAATATGATTCACTCTAGCCTAGGTGTCACTCAGGTCCTAGGTATAGGACCTTAACTCTCAATGGAACACCCACCCACCAAAGCAAACAAACAGATCCAGCCAGACAGCATGACAGTATGATATATGTAAAGCAATAAAGAAAGCAGTAAAGCAACTGCACATAAAGTAAAAGTAAACACAAATATATAAACATAAATAAGCACATAACACCCCAGTAAACACAAATCAATCAAGCGCTAGGAGGAACCCACAAAAAGAACTAGAAGCCCTGGTTGCAATATAAGGGTCCCCAGCAGAGTCGCCAAGCTGTCGCTCCCGATAAATGGGACTGGCCCAAATAAAGGTACAAGCGCGAACGGTCGGCGAAAAGAACAATGAGAACACACAGCCGTGAACTCACTGGATATGAAAAGAGTCGCCAGCTAGGCATTTTTATCCCGGAGGAAAGGCAATGCTGCATAGACCTAGAAAAGATGGATAAGACGGTTGCGAACCAGAGAGACTGAGAAAGGGGGTTGGTTACAACCTGGGAAGGTATTAGCACCCAGACTGTCCGTCGTACTCGACGGGATCCACGCTTAAAAGATTTGTGCTTTAAAGGGGTAGTGTCAGTGCAATCTGTGTATAAAATAACTGGAAAAGAATGTACAGGTGTCAGTGTAAAAGAAGTGAAGTGTATAAATGATGTGTCAGTGTAGGAAGTGAATGGAATGCTCAAGATCATGAGGCTTAAAGGATAAAGCTGAAAAGGAGGGGGAATATACAGAGACTTTTGTTCGATAACTGTTAAGTTATGCCTACGTATCCTCTCGTGCAATGAGGAAGTCAGAACACCGTAGTTCGACCCAAAGAGACTGAAAGATGAATTGACTTGTGAACTGCTTACTTGTCTATGCTCAAGTGTATGACCTGTCTGGCTCAGGTGCTAACTGTCTTGCATTAGACGGAAGAAGCAAGTTCTCGTTTGTGAGTGAAGATGATGAGAAAAGAATCCCGGAGGAGACGATTATTGTTTGTTTTTGTGTTTTCAGTCTTTTATTGTTTTTTTGGATTTTGTCATAAGTTAATGAGCCTAAGCCTAAACTAATGGATTTAGTAAACTCATCACATCTTCCCTCTGATTAGGGGTAATGAGAGTACCTTAAGTGTGAAGTCAGCATCTCACACTTAATCACCATGATGTAGGATTAAGATCATTAACCCATTTGTGATTATTTAGATGTTTTTGTGGTTTTTGTTTAGTGTTAAGTAATGAGGTTAAGCCATAATCAGGGATTAAACAGACTCATTACACCATCCTAATAGAAGGATAATAGATGAGAATGTTTAAGCTGAGGAAAGCTCCTCAACTTAATCCATGATTAGGGATTAAACTCATGACAAAACAAGCCTTTGATTAAGTGGATTTTATTTAATGATGTGATGAAGAAGTGATTTTTATGGTTTGTAAGACAACTTGAGGGGGACTTGTCCATTAACACTAGGGTTAGTCCTTCTTAACCAATTAAGGAAGAATTAGAACCCTAATGCAAGGCCCAAGTTACAAGTATGATGTCTTGATACTTATTGAGTGAATTGATTAAGAGATTTAAACACATTAAGGGTCTAACACTTAGGATTAAAGTTATACACTCCATCCTAAGAGAAGGATGCAGGCATAAGCTTAATCACAAAGCCTTAAAGCCTTTAGGGTTTAGTCCCTGATTATGAGATGAGAAGAGATGACTCAAAAGAGACACAAAGGTAAAAACTCAAAGGGGAGACTAATCAAAACCCTAATCATTGTCATGCTTGGTTGTTCCTAAGGTTTGTGAGGTTTGCAAGAACAATCTTCAATGGAACCACCAGGAAGCAGATGAAAGGATTAAGAGAAGCAAAGTGACTTGCTTCATTCAAGAAGTCAAGTCACTTGAAGAAAGAAAGTGGGAAGAGGAAGAATGAGCAAGCTCAATCTCAAACACATATAAAAATGCAGCATGGGTGCAAGAGAGAGATGAAGAGAAGTTATGAGAAGTGAAGGCAAATTCACTTCTCAAAGTTACTTACCACCTGAAAGGTTAGAAAAGAAATGCAATGCAATGCAAAATGGGATGAGATGACATGATGAGAAACAAAACCAGAAGCATATACATGATGCTAATGATGCTATGAGATGCTGCAAACATGAGGCAGCATATGGAAATGATCATACAAGTTCATGAATGCAAATGAAGCAAGCTAGGAACCATGAACATACATGAAAAGTTATGAAGTGCACATGGCATACAACATGGCAAATACATGATGCAATGATCAAACATGCTTTCAATATGTCTTATGATGTCAAGTGAATCAAAGGGATGCTTGGAATGTCATGGCAAGTCATGCTATGCAAGAGAATGCAAGATGGATGCATATGAAAGCCCAAATTAGGGTTTATGAACAATACATCAAACAAAACCCAAAATCAGAAGCAAACCCCAAGATAAAAAATGGAAAATGCCACTCAAAGGACCCCTAATCCTATACTAACCCAATGCCCAAAGGAGAGGTCTCAACTCCTAACCAATCCCAAGTTATGATTTTCACAAGTTTTCTAGGGTTTTAGGGTTCTTAAACAAGAAAATTACCAAACAAATGGAAAATGAAAGATCAAATCATGGCCATTTAATCTTACAAACTACATGCTAAACACAATGCAATGCAAAAAGAATCAATGTCCAACTCTTCATGGATAGGCAGAAATGATTTTTTGAACTTTGGATCAAAACAATGCACAAAAATGATTTTAATTCAATGAGAAATTCTTAAAATGCATCATGATCAAAAAATAAATTTGGTTTGAAGGTTGGACAATGTTTCTAAATGTCTTAGAACATTTCATGAATTTTTTGGTGATTTTTAAATACCTAAAAGTATTTTTAATAAATTAATTTCCATTAATCAATTAAAAATAAACTTTTAAATATTTTAAAATACTTTTTAAATGCTAAAAATGAAAATAAAAATATTTTTGTGTTTTAAAAATTAATGAAACTCTTGAGAAAAAGTTTCATAATTTTTAAAACAATTTTGCTATTTTAAATAAATTGTGTAAATAAAATGAAAAAGAAATGAAAATAAATGAATTTAAACTGAAATAAGTAAAAGTCATGCAATCTGATGGTGGAGATTCAAATGAAAACACGCGCGCGTTGACCTGGCGCCAAATCCAAAGGCCAGCATTCAAACCTGGCTAATTAATTCTTAAACCCTAATTACGCCGTTAATCACTTTCAGATGACCGGAACAGTGTTCCGGTCATCTTCTCCGTTCACCCCAAACCTCAAACTCCTCTAAAACGCATCTAAAACAAAATCTAAAAACACAGAAATGATTCCCACTCACTCACGAATCAAAACCCCCAATCAAAACATATTTATTTTTCCAGGAATGGCTGAATCGAAGCAAACAAGAACTAGGGCAAAAAAGTTTCAGAGACTAATTAAACTCTCATCTCTCCACCATTTTCAAAACTAAAGATACCAGAGCAATCAGTGAAGCATATAGAACAACTTAAGAACTTAAAAAACGAGTTCTGGAAAAAATGTTCTTGAGCTACCTGAGTTTCGAAGCTTTCAACCTGGTAACTTTCAGACCTCCCCTCCTTGTGAAATCCACTCCTTATGACCCCTTGATGATGCTTGAATGCTTGGAAGAGATTTATGCTGGCTAGTTGAAGAGTTTGAACAACTTCTGCTCAAGCTCAGTTGAAAATGGTGATGATAATCCAAGCTGTTTCAGGCCAATGTGAGTGGTTCTTTGTGATCAGGGTGATGTTTTGAGAAGGTTTGTGGAGTTTGTTTGAGTGTTTATGGCCTGTGGAAGATGTTTCGAAGGAAACTGCAGATTGGGGTGAAAATGGAGAAACAATGTTCTTGCTGGATTCAGGCTTGGTTCTTTGTTGGTTTGGGCTCAATGAAGTATGGTGAGATGATTAGTGAAACTTGTTTGAATGTTTGTGAGCTGGGCAGAGAGATTCGAAGAGAGATGCAAATGGGGTGAGTTTTGTGTATGTCTTGCTAGGGCTTGTTTCAGTCTGGCTTGATGTATGAAATGGCTTGCCTTTGCTTTGCATAAAAGACTCCTATTGGTCAGATGATGTGACCTGGCCTGCTGTGATTGGGATGTTTACTTTTGCAAAAAGTCCACTTTGTTGTAAGAGAGGCATGGGCTAAGTTCTAGCTTGGTACAAGAGCATGGGCTGGCGCAGCATGGTGTGGTGAGAAGCTATGGCTGGTTCAAAAGCCAATGCAGCATGTTGGTGAAGTGTGATCATGAGTTTTGCAAGTTGTTTCAACTTTGGTTCATATGGAACTTTCTTGCTATACAAACCATGAAGCATGAGGGATCTTGGTTCAAATCTGACTTTTAGGAGTTGCATGATGCTTGTGTAATGGTTTGATGACAATTAGAAGTTACAATTTGCCTTGGTTCATGATTTTGCAAATTTTCCTTTTAGTGCATAACTTGAAAATTAGTGATTTTTGCCAACTTTGTCACACCATAACTTTTGATCCAAAATGAATTAGGTCATGTTCTTGTACTTTTTGAAAAGGGAAAAATGTATTCTACAACTTTCATGACCAAAGTTTTTCCATTTGAAGCATTTTTGGATCAAAAAGTAGGGTTTGAAAAATGACCTAAATTGACAAATTCCTTAAAAGTCAACTATGCCCTAAAAGGTCAACTTTGCAAAAGCTTCAAATTCTTGAATTTTGTGAACTTAAACCTTCTTCCATGATCAAATAGAGATCATATACACTCAAAATGATGAAGATCACCCCTTGGTTGGGTCATTGGGGGCCTCAGATGCCCTGATTTTACACTGACTTGTCTGAAAAGTCAACTCTTGATCAGATGACTTCCCCATGGAATTTCTTCATGAAAATTGATATGCATACTCCCTATACCATATAGAGACCAATGGAAACAAGAATGACCAAAAAAATTGGAGTTATGGCCTCTGAAACCAAAACCCTAATTTTAGGTCAACTGTGCAGTCAAACTTGGCTCTGCATCCACACCAATCCCAGTTCTTGTGATCCTTTTGCATTTTTGACTTTGAGAGGATGTAATAAGATATTAGAACACACATGGATCCCTTTGAAGTGATTGGTAGCCTTTGGAGTGGCTCAAGAAGCTCCTGGATTGCCCAGATCATAAACCCTAGATACAGATGACTTTGAGTCTATGCAGTGAATCAAAACTGTGATATGAGATGCTATGATTGAGTTTATGCATATGATATGATCACAAACCATGGTGTGAATGGGTGAGGGCAAATTTGGGGTGTTTACAGGTACAGACGTGAACGGTCGGCGAAAGGAGAAAGTGAAATGAAGTGAATAGAGTCACCAACTAGGCATTTTTATCCCGAAGGAAAGGTAATGCTGCATAAACCTAGAAAAAGATGGATAAGACGGTTGCGAACCATAGAAACTGAGAAAGGGGGTTGGTTACAACCTGGGAAGGTATTAGCACCCAGATTGTCCGTCGTACTCGACGGGATCCATGCTTGAAAGATTGTGTTTAAAAGGGGTAGGCGAACGTGCTATCTGTGTGCAAAAGTTGGTAGAGAAATATACAAGTGTCAGTGCAAAAAGGGTGAATGCTCAGGAACTGAGGCTTAAAAGAGAATGCTGAAAGATGGGGGGAGACACAGAGACTTTTGTTCAATAACAGTTAAGTTATTCCTACGTATCTTCTCGTGCAATGAGGAAGTCAGAACACCGTAGTTCGACTCAAAGAGACTGAAAGAAAAATTGACTGCGAACTGCTTACTTGCCTATGCTCAAGTGTATGACTTGTCTGGCTCGAGTGCTAACTGTCTTGCATTAGACGGAAGAAGAAAGTTCTCGTTTGTGAATGAGTGTGATGAGAAAAGAATCCCGAAGGAGACGATTATGTTTTATTTTTGTGTTTTCAGTTTTGTTATTGTTTTTGGTGTTTTGCATAAGTTAATGAGCTTAAGCCTAAATCAAGGGCTTGTAAACTCATTATATCCTCCCTGATTAGGGATAATGAGCCTACTTAAGTATGAGATAAGCATCTCAACTTAATTGCCAAGATGATGTAGGATTAAGATCATTAACCTACTTGTGATTAATTATATGTTTTTGGGTTTTTGTTTAGTGTTAAGTAATGAGTTTAATCTCTAATCACATATTAGTGGACTCATTACACCATCCTAATAGAAGGATAATAGATGAGAACACTTAAGCTGAGGAAGATACCTCAACTTAATCCATGGTTAGGGATTAAGTTCATTATATAAAAATCCTTTATTAAATGGATTTTAATTAAGGGGTGAGATTAAGAAGTGAATTTTAAGTTTGTAAGACAACTTGAGGGGGACTTGTCCATTAAACACTAGGGTTAGTCCCTCTTAACCATAAGGAAGAGTTAGAACCCTAATGTAAGGCCCAAGTTACAAGATAAAGTCTTGGTGATTATTAATGTGTTTTGATTAAGAGGTTTAAAAAAATTAAAGGTTTAACACTTAGGATTAAAGTTATACACTCCATCCTAAGAGAAGGATGCAGGCATAACCCTAATTCGAAAGTCCTAAAACTTTAATAGTTTAGTCTCTGATTATTGAGATGAGAAGAGAGACTCAAGGGGACTCAAAGGTAAAAGGCTAAGGGGGACTAATCAAAACCTTAATTATTATCATGCTTGGACATCCTATGGTTTATGAGGCTTAAGAAAGAACTTCAAGGAAGCCACCAATGGAAGAAGCAGATGAAAGGAGGATGAGAAGGAAGAATAAGTTACTTAATTCATTGAAGAAGGTAAGTAACTTAAAGAGAGAGTGAGAGAGATGGAACACAAGTGAACATGTTCACTTAAAAGACAAGTAAGAATGCAAATGGAAGAGATAAGAAAAAGTGAGAAGTGAAGGCAAATCCACCTCTCAAAATGACTTACCACCTGAAAGTGTTAGCATGAATGCATAAGGTATAAAGCATAAGGAAATGAAGTGAAATGAGATGCAATGATCAAAGTCAGAAGTGTTAATGTAATTCAAATGTCATGTAAGATGATGCAAAGGCATACAAAATGCAAATGTACGATCATACAAAGATGAGGTGCAAATGGAAGCATGCTTTGAAGTTTGAAAACACATGAAAGTTAATGAAATGAAATGAATGCAAATCATGGCAAATGAAAGAAGAAATGATTGAGCAAGGTCTTAACATGTCCTAAGATGTCTAAGATGGCATATGAATGCAAGAAATGTCATGGAAAGTTCATGTATTGATGCATATGCAAGGTGAATGCAAGTAAACATGAAAAATTAGGGTTACATGGAAGTATGAGATGCAAATGACCAAAACAGAAGCATATGACATGATAAAAATTTGCAATTAAGCTCAAACAAACCCTAATACCATATTAGGTCACACCCTAAAGGAGAAGGTCAGAAGCCTAACCAATCAAAAGTTATGATTTTCCTAAGTTTTCTAGGGTTTTTGGGTGGTTCAAAGGGAAAAATGCAAATCAAATTGAAAATTCAAGATAAATTCATGAAGAAAATGTCCTATAAACTACATGCAATATATAACAAAATGCAAAAAGAATCATCTGCAAACTCTTCTTGGTTAGGCATAAATGATTTTTTAAAGTTAGGTTTCAAAAATATAATTTTAATGTCCCTTAATTCAAAGAAAATTCACAAACTATGATCAAACCTAAAAATAAATTTGTGTGAAGAGTTTGAAAATGTTTCTAAATGTATTGGGATGATTCATGATTTTTTTTGGAGATTTTTAGAAACCTAAATGTATTTTTAATTAATTAAAAGACTTTAATTAATTAAAAATAACATTTAAATATTTTTAAAATGCTTTTTTAATGCAAAAAATAAAATAAAAATCATTTTTGGAATGAGAAAAATATTTAAAGTCAGAATGCAAAAGAAAATATTTTTTAGATGCTTTTAACTATTTTAAATTAATTATGCAAAAGAAATAGAAAGAAAATCAATTAAAAATGAATTAAAATGAAAGTATGCAGATCCTAAGGCTGAGATTCAAACTGGGTTGGAGGGAATTGACTGCACACGCAGATCAATGGCCCACATTCAAACTCGGCTTTAATTATGTTTTAATTTTAATTAATCGGGATTAAAGGCTAATGGCGCATCTGGACCACACGTTCACTAACCCTAATCACCATCCAACGACCACGCACGCTTCGGGGAAACTAACCCTAATTAGGGTTCTAAACACTTTCAGGTGACTGGAGCAAGCACCGGTCATCTTCTCCAGCAAGCCAAACCACCTATCTTCTTCCCTAGGCTAAATCAAACTCTCTAACTCTCCAGAAATGATCTACTAACCTCCCTCAACAAGAATCCATCATCAAAACACATTTATCATTTATCAAAAACAAGATTCGAAGCAAATCGTGAAAATAAACAGAACTTTCAGAAGTTCAATACATGCTCATTTCTCAATCATTTTCAAAACAAATCATATCAGGGTGATCAGTGAAGCATGTATATTCATTTATGAACTTAAATAACAAGTTCTGGAAAAAAAGTTCATGAAGCTACCTGAGTTGAAGCTTTGTGTTCTTGAGATTTCTGGCTTCCCTCTTGGTTCAAATCACCCCCAATGATCTTCCTGATGATGAAGATGAGCTTAGAGCAATCTTATGATGGCCATTTTGAAGTGTTTGGTTCTGAATATGCAGAAATCGTATTTGTGTTTGGAGGTGTTTTAAGCTATGGTGATGGGTGGGAAATGATCCTGGGGTGATGTTGAGTTGATTGGTAGAAGAGTTTGTGATTTTTGTTGGCTATGTTATAAAACTCGAAGACTTGAAGTTTTTGCAAGCTTTTGGCAATCTGAGCTTAGGGTTGCATTCAGGCTTTTGTGTTATGTTCTCTGAGGTCCATGATGTTTGTATAAGGTGTTCTGATTGGTTCAGAGAGTTGTTGTGTGTCGCTCCCACCAAATGAAACCCGGGTCAGAAGGGGTATAGACGCGAACGGTCGGCGAAGAGAATGAGAACACACAAGGGTGAACTCATGAAGAAAAGAGTCGCCAGCTAGGCATTTTTATCCCGAAGGAAAGGTAATGTTGCATAGACCTAGAAAGATATGGATAAGATGGTCGCGAACACAAGAAACTGAGAAAGGGGGTTGGTTACAACCTGGGAAGGTATTAGCACCTATATTGTCCGTCATACTCGACGGGATCCACGCTTAAAAGATGTGTGTTTAAAGGGGTAGTGTCAGTGCAATTTGTTTATCAAAGCTGGAAAGAATGCAAGTGTCAGTGTTAAAAGAAAGTGAAATGTGTAACACGGTGGGAGAACTGACTTTAATTATGTTGCGGATAGCAAGAGTCGCCACCGACTTTTATTTTATCCAAAGGAAAGGCATAAAAGAACAGGAAAGACCTTTTAAAAGATTTTTGGGTTTGGGGGGTAGGTTATGTAAATGGAAGGTGTTAGCACCCTTTACATCCATGGTTATCCATGGGCTCTTAGTTACTTAGCTCACTTTAAATTGTTTTGAAAAAAATGTAGTGTGTGAATAAAATTTCCTTTAAGTACTTTATAATGATCCATGTACGGATATATATAAAGTCTTTGTTTTGAAAATTTGTTTGAAAAATGTGATGTGTTTGAAATGTTTTTGAAAAGTGAGCAAGTGCATAAGAGGAACCTACCCTAAGTTAAGTCTTTTCTGTTCTTAAATATCCTTTAAGTGGTAAGACTATCCCTATTATTAAGGAATAGGTAGTCATTACCTTGGATGTGAGGGACAAGTGAAGGGACAACTGTTATTTAGGCAACTGTGAGGTGTATAAGCAATTCGAAGGGACTTATCATCTTTATTCGAAAGGGACAAGATCATTACGAAGGCAACCATTAAGAGACTTGATCTTTTTATCTGTTAAGGGACTAGATGATATAAGATGAGGGACTTTGCTTTATACACCCTACTTGACCTTTTGTTTAGGCAACTTGAGAGGTAACCCTTTAAGAAGTGAGATGGCGATCCAGGATCGACTTACGTGTGTGAGTGTACCAATTCAAATATTTATCTTGAGATTAGTGATTTATATTCAATTTCACATACAAACATGTCTTGCACTCCCTATTTTACTAACCATAGCATTTAAAATTAAATATTAAAAATTACTACAACTATTACATATTGGATACAATTACATAATAATAATAATTAAAATAAATTAAATAAGCAAATTAAAGAATAATTAAGTGGGTTAGTAATAATAAATAATAATAAAATAAACAATCATATAATATATAAATAAATAAATAAAGGGGGTTAGTAGTAATAAAATAAATAAGAATAAGATGAAAAAATTAACATAATGAAAATAAATAAATTAAAAATTAGATAAATAATATTTTTTTAATAAAAGAAATAAATAACAAGTATTATATACTAAACTATAACGATTTCAATTTATATACATATTATAAAAATATTGGTTAATTAAATAAACATATTATAAAAATAAATTATATTTATAAGATCAAATTAGGAT
Source organism: Lathyrus aphaca (assembly GCA_963966055.1). Lineage (NCBI taxonomy): Eukaryota > Viridiplantae > Streptophyta > Magnoliopsida > Fabales > Fabaceae > Lathyrus > Lathyrus aphaca. The sequence goes on along the minus strand of OZ014519.1, from coordinate 392,815,229 downwards.
TTTTAATTGTTTTAAACATAATCTAGGGTTTACTATTTTATTGATTTATTTAAGTAATATAAACAAATTATAAAAATAAATATACATAATTAGGATTTATATACAAATATAATAAAATAATTAGGTTTTATGAAATATTATTAGGGATTTAGAAAATATTAGGATTTTTTTTATTTATGTACAAAATAAATCAATTTATTTACAAATTATATATACATATACATATTATGAAATAAATATAAATAAAATAATATTTTAGGAATACATACACAAAAATGTTTTAATAGTATTAGAAAATATTTTTTATAATTTATATTTATCAATTTAAATAAAATAGAAATAATATAATGAAATAAAATAAGAAAATATGGAAAATTGATCAAAAAGAAAGGACCTGGGATTTGAACCCAGGTCCCCTACCTCATATGCAAAGCACAAAACCATCCAGGCCAGCGCGCGCTGGTGATATAGACTGAGATCCATATACTTTTGTTTCATATCCTGCACAAATCACAACAAAAAATAAAAGCAATACAAAAGGGCCTGGGGGGATTCAAACCCACAACCCTCAATCAAACAAACACACACTCCAACCATCTAGCCAGAAGGGCGCATCTGTTTAGGTAACCACAACAAATAATAATATATTAAGTCATGTGAATAGATGTAAAAATCAAATAAAAAGAATGCTGCCTCCAAGAATCGAACCCAGGTCCTGAACCATAATACGCGCAGCCATTACCACTGGGGCAAGCATGCATCTGTGAAATAAATTACAAATAATACAATAAAATATTAAAACAAAGTTTGAATTTCAGCCAGCGCGCCAAATGACTTCATCTTCAACCTTGGTTCCTGCAAATTCACCTGCGAAATTTCCTACAAGTTTTCATGCGAATTTATTTTCGTAGCTAAACTTGTGATTTTCAAACTTCATTCAAACAGTGAAATTTCACAAAATTAAAGGTACCATTGAGTTCTATATGAGATTTGCAAGCATTCTATGTTCTTCAAATTCATTTATTTTGACTCAATAATGAAACCCTAAAAGAGGCCGCAAACCCTAATAATGGTGGATCTTGATACCTGCATGAAAAACTCAATTAAACTGCCCAGAATCAATCTAGGGTTCATCACAAACATCATCAAGCAATCAAAAACAATTTAAATCCAGTCAATCAATGGAATCGAAAATTAAAAATAAACTTGAAGACATGATTCGGTTTATGCAATTTATGAGGTTTTGGATGATGATAAGCAGTGGAATGCGTTCAATGATCATCAAGGAACATGTTGAGACCTTTAGAATGCCTTGAAAGAGTCTCTAACCAAGAATCCGAATTATGAGTTTTTGGTGAATTTTAAAAATTGGAAACTTACTCTTGAGGCAGTAAAATTCGTGTCCAATGCTTGTGATGTATTTATGTACTTATAGTAGATGAAATTAGGTCAAAATATTGTAGGGTTGTTTGGACTTTTTGATCATTGAAGATTGAAAAAGATCATGTCTTAAAATTCAAATATTTTTTAATGTAACCTTTCTATTTTAAGACAATCACCATAATTCTCATATCAATTTAATCTAATTAACTTTCATGACCTTCTAGAATCAAAATATATTTTAAATCTTCATATTTTATATTTTATTTGAATTTAAAATGATTTTTAATATAAAAAATCATAATAAATAAAATAAAATAAATAAAATAATTAAAATATTAAATAAATTTCGTGCATGATGTCATGGAACACCTTGGGTCACAAAAAGTTCAGCCCATTTGAAGAATTATGGTTTTAAGACCCTATTTACTTCATAAACCACCCAAAAATTTCCCAACTTTGCAAGGGCACAAATCCTTCAATTTTAATGCTATGAGGGTGTTATTGGACATTTTGGAAAGCTTAAAGAGTCCTCTAACCAACCCCATTGGTTTCATGTCCATATCTTTTACCATTCTCAAGTTATGTCCTTTTGAAGTTGTTGACTTTTTGTTGACTTTCAAAAGGACCTATAATGTCTTAGCTCATACCTTCCAAATGAAGTATTTTTGGGCTTGGCTTGTGAGACACAAAGTTGTAGAGAATTCAATTTCCTTCAAAATGAGCTTTGGATGGGAAAAATTTGATGAAGCATGTGAAATTTATGGCTGGTCAAATTTCAGTTGACTTTTCCTGAGGAAACCTTAATTTAGAAACCTCTGATTCTTGATGATCTGAAATATCCTTGATGAATCATGATCAACCCTTGATCAAATGATGAATTTTACTTCATATACTTGACGTTGAAAAAAAATCATGAAGTTTGACTTTGGTTTGACCACAGTTGACCTCAGTTTGATTTTTTAACTACTTTGACTGATTTTAACCTATCTGATTATTTGACTGAGCAAACCTTTGAGAAAAGTCTTGAAACTTGTCATGGGGGTTATTAAACACATATAAGATGTTATGAAGCTCATTTGAAGTCTTGGAAATTCATTTATCCTGATTAAAGTCAAAACCCTAGTTTTGGATGCACTGCTTAGGAGGATGCATTGTTTGAGGGAATTGTCAAACCTTCTGACTAATTGTGAACTTTGTGAACCTTGTGAACCTCATGAGAGGCCTTGTAAACCTTGTGAACCTCATGAGAGGTCTTTTGAACCTTGTGAAACTCATGAGAGGTCTTGTGAACCTTGTGAACCTCTTAGTACACAAAGTCTTGTCTTGTGAGGGCAAATTTTGGGGTGCAACAGCTGCCCCTGTTCAATTTTCTGAAACCTGATGGGTTAGATTGGTATATGTGCCAGTCGTGACCTGGAAGGTTGAAAGGGATTTGTAAACACCCCAAATTTTCCCTCACCCATTCACACCATGGCTTGTGATCTCTTCATATGCATAAGTTCAATCATAGCATCTCATATTGCATTTTTGATTCACTACATAGATTCAAAGTCATCTGCATCTAGGGTTTGTGATCTGAGCAATCCAAAAGCCATTTGAGCCACTTCAAAGGTCATCAATCACTTCAAAGGGGTCCATGTATGTTCAAGCATCATATTATATCCTCTCAAAGTCAAGAAAGTCAAAGAATCACAAGAACTGAGATTGGCATGGAAGCAGAGCCAGGTTTGACTGCACAGATGACATAGAATTAGGGTTTTGGTTTCAAAGGCCATAATTCCAAATTTCTTGGTCATTCTTGTTTCTATTGGTCTCTATATGGTATAGGGATCATGCATATCAATTTTCAAGAAGAAATTCCATGGGGAAGTCATCTGATCAAGAGTTGACTTTTTGAGCAAGTCAGTGTAAAATCAGGGCATCTGAGGCCCCCAATGACCCAACCAAAGGTTGTTCTTCATCATTTTGATCATGTATGATATTTATTTGATCATATAAGATGTTAGAAGTTCACAATATTGAATAATTTCAAGCCATTTGCAAAGTTGACTTTTTGGGAAATGACTTGTAATGGAAACTTGCCATTTTGGGAAACTTTTTCAACCCTTGCTTTTTGATTCAAAAATGCTTCAAATGGGAAAACTTTGGTCATGAAATTTGTAGAATGGATCATTCCCTTTTCAAAAAGTACAAGAACTTGTTCTAATTCATTTTGGATCAAAAGTTATGGCTTGTCAAAGTTGGCCAACATCACATAATTTGAAGTTTTCTACCAAAGAGGCATTTTGCAAAATGGTATGATCAAGTGTTCTAAAGGCTTCAAAAGTGTACAAACTCTTCACAACATGATCACATGACCTCTAAAGATCAGAATGGGCCAAAGAATATTGCATTTTGATGCCATGAATCTCATGAATTTCCAAAGGGGCCAAACTTTGTGAGAATTGCAAAACACCTCATAAGCCTTGATCCACTTGCTTATTTATCTCATAAACAATTCCATGGTTCTCCCTAAACTCAGCTGAGCCAAGACAAGCCAAAAGGCTAGCTATACCATTGCCCATACCTCAAGTACAAGTCAAGTTGACATTTTGGCAACTTGCCCATACCAATCACACTATGCCACAACCACTTTCTGAACCAATCCCATTTGTTTATACAAATCAAAAGGAAGCCAAAGCACAAGACACACAAGCCTAAAAGCTCCAAGAAGACAGCCTTCTCATTTTCCACCTCATATGCAAAACCATTCGAAACTCATCATACAAGCTTCAAACACACAAACAAACTTCACCATTGATCTCAACATGACTCACTGATCACAAACCAACCATTGAAACAGCCTGAAAGTCACTGCAATCAAAACACGATCATCACCCCTCCCTGAATAGAACTTCTGCAATCTCCCAAATCAGCCATCAACAAAAGTTTTGAAGCATTCCATTGAGCTCAGGGGGACCAGAGGAGTCAGTTTGCATAAGAGAAAGGCTCAGAAAGCTCCAGTTCGAAGGACTTCAGTTCAGGTATCCATCAAGAACAAATTTTCCAGAACTTCATTTACTTGTTATAAATTGATTCTACATGTTATCCTGATCATCATGATGTGTTTAAAAATGAAAATGGTGGAGTATTGAGTATGTATGAGCTGTCTGAAACTTTCTGCCCTAAATATGTTTTGCTTCGATTTGCATGATTAATGAATGAAAAATGGTTTTTGTTTGGGGGTTTTGATTCAGTGAGGAGTGGGGTTTGATTCTGTGCAGAGAGATTTCATTTTTATGGAGTTTGGAGAGAGTTAGAAAAATGGCTCGTCGGAGAAGACGACCGGAACCACTGTTCCGGCCGTCTGAAGGTCATTAATGTTAATTAGGGTTTTAGTCCAGGTTTGAATGTGGAGCGTTGATCTGGTTGACTAAGTCAATCTCCCGCGCGCGTGTGTGGCCCAGATTTGTCATTAAGCCCTAATTCCACTTAATTAAATTAATTAATCAGTTTTAATCAAGTTTGAATTTCAACCACTGGATGACGCGCGCAGTCAACTCCCGCACGTCCAGTTTGAATACCAGCCCTCAGATCTGATTACTTCTTCATTTATTCATTTTTATTTTCATTTTATTTCATTTGTTTTGTTCATTTATTTAAAAATAGCAAAATACATTGAAAAATTCTGAAAATTTTTATTCAAGCTTTTATTAATTTTCAGAACACAAAAATATTTTTATTTTTATTTTTTGCATTAAAAAATATTTTTAAATCATTTAAAAGTTTATTTTTAATTAATTAATGAAAATTAATTAACTAAAAATACTTTTAGGTATTTAAAAATCACAAAAAAATTCACATAGCATTTAAAAACATTTAGAAACATTGTCCAACTCCCAAACCAAATTTATTTTTTGTTCTTGATGCCTTTTGACAATTTTCAATGGATTTAATTTCATTTCAAGGCATTATTTTGATCCAAACTTCAAAAATTCATTTCTGCCTAACCATTGAGAGTTGGACAATGATTCTTTTTGCATTGCATCTTGTATAGCATGTAGTTCATACGATAAAATTGGCATGAATTGATCTTGCATTTCCTATTTGTTTGGCATTTTTCTTGGCAAGGTACCTTAAAACCCTAGCAATTTTAGGAAATTCATAACCCTCATTAGTTTAAGAGTTAGAACCCCTCCTTTGGGCAGTGAATTTGTGTAGGTTTAGGGTTCCTTTGATTTCATTTTCAATTTTTATCATGATGTTTGATTCTGGTTATGGATTTTGCTTTGTGTGTTGATCATAAACCCTAATTTATGCTTTCCTTTGCATCCATCTTCCATTTGTTTGCATACCATGACTTGCCATGACATTTTGTGATTCCATTTGATTCATATGACATCTTAAGACATATTAGAATCATGTTTTATCATTGCATCTTTCATTTTCCATGTTGTATGTCATTTGCATTTCATAACTTTTCATGTATGTTCATGGTTCTAAGCATGCTTCTCTTGCATCCATATGTTTGTATGGTCATTCTAATGCCTTGCCTCATGTTTGCATCATCTCTTAGAATCATTAACATCATACTCATTCTCCTGGTTTTGGTTTGCATCATTGCATTTCATCTCATTTGCATTGCATTTCATTTCTTTGCTAACTTTTCAGGTGGTAAGTTGTATTGAGAAGTGAATTTGCCTTCACTTCTCACAATCTCTTCTCATCTCTCTTATGCATCATTGATGTATTTTTGTATGTGTTTTGGATTGAGCTTGCTCATTCTTGTTCATCTCACTTTCTTTCTTCAAGCAACTTGTCTCCTTAAGTGAAGCAAGTTGTTTTGCTTCTCTTTGCTCCTTTCATCTGCTTCTCTCCTTGGTGGTTTCTTGAAGATTTCTTCCTTAAACCTCACCAACCCTAGGAATGACCAAGCATGGTAACAATTAGGGTTGATTAGTCCCCCACTTAGCTTTTACCTTTGTGTCTCTTTGAGTCTTCTCTCCTCATCTCATAATCAGGGACTAAACCCTTAAGGTTTTAAGGCTTTGTGATTAAGCTTATGCCTGCATCCTTCTATTAGGATGGAGTGTATAACTTTAATCCTAAGTGTTAAAACCTTAATGTGTTTAAATCCCTTAATCAATTCACTTAATAATCATCAAGACATCAAACTTGTAACTTGGGCCTTGCATTAGGGTTCTAATTCAGCGTTAATTGGTTAAGAAGGACTAACCCTAGTGTTAATGGACAAGTCCCCCTCAAGTTGTCTTACAAACCTTAAAACTCACTTCTTCATCTTATCATTAACTAAAACCCATCTAATAAAGGCTTTGTTTTGTCATGAGGTTAATCCCTAATCATGGATTAAGTTTAGGAGTCTTCCTCAGCTTAAACATTCTCATCTATTATCCTTCTATTAGGATGGTGTAATGAGTCTGTTTAATCCTTGATTATGGCTTAAACTCATTACTTAACACTAAACAAAAACAACAAAAACACCTAAATAATCACAAGTAGGTTAATGATCTTAATTCTACACCATGGTGATTAAGTGTGAGATACTGACTTCACACTTAAGGTATCCTCATTACCCCTAATCAGAGGGAGGATGTGATGAGTTTACTGACCCATTGGTTTAGGCTTAAGCTCATTAACTTATGACAAACCTCAAAAGCCAATAAAAGATTGAAAACATAAAAAACAAACAATAATCGTCTCCTTCGGGATTCTTTTCTCATCTCATTCACTCACAATCGAGAACTTGCTTCTTCCGTCTAGTGCAAGACAGTTTGCACCTGAGCCAGACAGGTCATACACTTGAGCATAGGCAAGTAAGCAGTTCATCAGTCAATTTACCTTTCAGTCTCTTTGGGTCGAACTACGGTGTTCTGACTTCCTCATTGCACGAGAGGATACGTAGGCATAACTTAACAGTTATCGAACAAAAGTCTCTGTATATTCCCCTTCTTTCTAGCCTTATTCTTTTAGCCTCATTATCATGAGCATTTCACTCTGTCCTTACACTGACACTTCACTTATACACTTCACTTCTCTTACACTGACACCTGTATATCCTTTTCCAGCTCTTTTATACACAGATTGCACTGACACTACCCCCTTTAAAACACAAATCTTTTAAGTGTGGATCCCGTCGAGTACGACGGATAATCTGGGTGCTAATACCTTCCCAGGTTGTAACCAACCCCCTTTCTCAGTCTCTCTGGTTCGCAACCGTCTTATCCATATCTTTCTAGGTCTATGCAACATTGCCTTTCCTCTGGGATAAATATGCCTAGCTGGCGACTCTTTGTCTTTCTGAGTTCACCCCCGTGTGTTCTCATTTCTTTCGCCGACCGTTCGCGTCTGTACCCTATTTGACTTAGCCTCATTTAGTGGGAGAGACAGGATTGAACACAAAAGCCCAAAAATTTGCACTCACCGGTGCGTAGAGTGATACTGATGACTAGCTGTATATGCTTGAGTGGGCTTAAAGATGCCACTTGGAGAAAAGTTCTTCAAATATACCTCTTGGAGAATAAAGTAGACCAAAGTATGAAGATATAGCTTTTGGGAAGATAAACAACGTCCCAATATTACCTTTGGAAAGATAAACAACGGCCCAAGGTAATGATATGACTCTTGGGAAGATAAACAACGGCCCAAAGTCATGATAGCTTTCAGGAGGATAAACAATGGCCCAAAATAGTGATATGATTCTTGGGAAGATAAACAACGGCCCAAGGTTTGATAATAATTTTGGGAAGATAAACAACGGCCCAAAGTAGTGATATGATTCTTGGGAAGATAAACAACGGCCCAAGGTTTGATAATACTTTTGGGAAGATAAACAACGGCCCAAAGTAGTGATATGATTCTTGGGAAGATAAACAACGGCCCAAGGTTTGATAATACTTTTGGGAAGATAAACAACGGCCCAAAGTAGTGGTATGGCTCTTGAGAAGATAAACAACGTCTCAAGATAGCCTTCGGGAAGATAAACGACGTCCCGAGATAATGAGACAACCTTTGGGAAGATAAACAATGGCCCAAGGTAACAATACGACTTTTGAGAAGATAAACGACGTCTCAAGATAGCCCTCAGGAAGATAAACAACGTCCCAAGATAATGAGATAACCTTTGGGAAGATAAACAATGGCCCAAGGTCATGATAGCTTTCAGGAGGATAAACAACGTCCCGAGGTATAAGTTGTTGATATTGTTTTACCTGCATATAACTATCCTGCAAGGAAAATATTAGCTTATGCATTATGTATGCATGCATAGTATGATGCACCTAAGTAATGTATTATGTAATTATGGATATGTATGTTATGGTATGATGTAAATGATGTATGTATGAACCATGCAGCCTAAAGCGTCCGGATATCTTTGTATAACAACTGCTGGCCAGGGAAAATAAATCTCGATTTTTTACTGAAGAATATGAAGAACTCGTTCCCGTCTCGTTTGATAACATAGTATTCATAAACCTCCCGTCTTCGTTCGATAGTATGGTATCCATAACCTCCCGTCTTCGTTCGATAGTAAGGTATCCATAAACTCCTGTCTTCGTTCGTCGTACTCCTATTAAAAGAATAAATTCCCGACTATCCGTATGAGGATAAAAGAGATGGATATAAATTCCAGGGGAGATGTAACTCGAAGTATTTATGGAGATGGATTTGTCCTACTAGGGGATTTGTAGCTGTCTTATAGGGATGAACCGGCCAAGCTTCGTTGAATTCCTTCCCTCGTTCGTCCTTAGTAAATACTATTACTGCATTTTCATGCATTTCTGGTAAACATCAATCATATTAAGCATTTTATGCATTTCTTGTAAACATCAATCATATTCAAAAGCATACATACATTCAAACATAACCAATGGACGTTTCGCTTATGTAAATAGGGTAAAAGTAAATCTGGATTCAAAGATGAAATTTTATTTATATCAAAAAGTGACCTATACATAGGCGAGTTTGTACAAGGAGACATAAATCCTAGTAAGAGGAATTTGTCGTAAAAAATTTTACAAAACAAAGAAAATCAGCTATGTGGGAAATAATCCTATTGAGTTTCAATTCTACTATTGCCATTATCTTCAAGTATCTCATCTTCTGCTGTTGAGACGGAAACGATTGGATTGAGCTTTATCTGTTCAAACTTGAGTAAGTATCACAACTGGTTGTAGTTTCATGGGTGATTCAAACGATACATAGTCATATGCTTTAATCCCTAACTTTTGCCTGGATTGCCTTTTCAGGTTTTCAATCCACCGGGATACCCTTTTTTGCCCAAGCCGCCATTTCAGGTTTTCAACTTGCCGGGTGCACATTTTTTATACATATATCCCTAATTTTTTCCCGAACCCTTTTGGTTCGCCGGGATGCCCTTATTTTTGCCTAGGCCAGTCAACCTAGCGGGTCTCTTTTTATGCGTAGTATTTTTTAACTATGTCTGCGTTTACAGGCTGTGGGAAGTCTTCACCATCCATAGTAGTAAGTATCATAGCACCTCCTGAGAATACTGTTTTGACCACAAATGGCCCTTCATATGTAGGAGTCCACTTGCCCCTAGGATCACCCTGTGGTAATATGATACGCTTGATTACCAAGTCACCAGCCTGATATACCTTTGGCTTAACCTTCTTATTAAAAGCCTTAATCATCCGTTTTTGGTACATCTGGCCATAACAAACTGCTGCTAACCTCTTCTCGTCAATCAAATTTATCTGGTCAAGTCGGGTCTGAATCCACTCATCTTCATCCAAGCCTGCATCCTTCATGATTCTTAAGGAGGGAATCTGAACTTCAATGTGTAGAACTGCTTCCATACCATATACTAAAGAGAATGGGGTTGCCTCTATTGAAGTACGTATTGTAGTACGATAACCATGAAGAGAAAATGGTAACATCTCATGCCAATCCTTATAAGTGACAGTCATTTTCTGTATAATCTTCTTGATATTCTTGTTAGCAGTTTCAACTGCCCCATTCATCTTTGGACGATACGGAGAAGAGTTGTGATGCTTAATCTTGAACTGCGTGCAGAGATCAGTAATCATTGTATTGTTCAGATTAGAGCCATTGTCAGTAATAATCCTTTCAGGGATGCCATACCTACATATGAGATTATTCTTAATGAATTGAGCCACAACATTCTTGGTAACAGATGCAAATGAAGCTGCCTCTACCCACATCGTGAAGTAATCAATAGCGACCAAGATGAAACGATGCCCATTAGAAGCAGTAGGTTTGATCTCACCAATCATATCAATGCCCCACATGGCAAAAGGCCAAGGAGCAGTCAACACATTCAAAGGTGATGGAGGTATATGTACTTTATCAGCATAGATTTGACACTTATGACACGTTCTGGAATGTTGATAGCAGTCAGCTTCCATGGTAGACCAATAGTAACCTGCTCTCAATATCTTCTTTGCCATAGTATGACCACTAGAATGAGTGCCAAATATCCCATCATGCATATCTTCCATAATCTCTGTTGCTTCCTTCTTATCCACACAACGAAGCAAAGTTGAATCATGATTGCGCTTGTACAAAATCCCATTACTCAAGAAGAACTTAGCAGAAAACCTCCTCAGAAACTTCTTATCTTTGACAGATGCCCCTTCAGGGAACTCCTGAGCTTCAAGATATCTTTTCACTTCATAGAACCAAGGCTTTTCCTCTGTTTCTTCAGTGTCAATCTCATTGCAGTATGCAGGCTTCTCAAATCTATCAATAGTAATCTTGGGAGCCTCATCATCCCAGCTAATCTCAAACATGGATGCCATGGTGGCTAATGCATCTGCCAACTGATTCTCTCTTCGTGGGATATGTCCAAAGGTAATCTCTTTGAAATGTGGGATCAAAGACAACACATGCTCTCTATAAGGAATGAGATTATCATGTTTGGCATCCCAATCTCCTTTAATCTGACTTACTACCAGGGCTGAATCTCCATACACGTCTAGGAACTGAATCTTCATATCAATGGCAGCTTTAATACCCAGGATACATGCCTCATACTCAGCCATATTATTAGTACAATAGAAACAAAGTCTGGAAGTAATCGGGGTATGAAAACCTTCAGAGGAACTGATTACAACACCAACACCATTACCAAGTGCATTAGAAGCTCCATCAAAAACCATAGTCCATCGGGATCCTTGTTCAGGTCCGTCATATTGTCCAGGTTCTTTGGTAATAATCATAATATCTTCATCAGGGAACTCAAAACTCATTGACTGGTAATCGTCCACTGCTTGATGAGCCAAATGATCAGCCACAACACTTCCTTTAATGGCCTTCTGAGTAGTATACTATATATCATATTCTGTTAAGATCATTTGCCATCTTGCAATTCTTCCGGAGAGAGCAGGTTTCTCGAATATGTACTTGATTGGATCCATCTTCGAAATCAATAAGGTAGTATGAGTCAACATATACTGTCTTAGTCAGCGAGAAGCCCATGCCAAAGCGCAGCAAGTTTCCTCGAGCAGTGAGTATCTTGTTTCACAGTCAGTAAACTTTTTGCTAAGGTAGTATATTGCCTGCTCTTTTCGACCAGACTCGTCATGTTGCCCCAATACACACCCCATTGAGTTGTCTAATACTGTTAAGTACATAATCAATGGTCTTCCATCAACTGGTGGCATCAAAATTGGAGGTTCTAGGAGATATTTCTTGATTTCATCAAAGGCTGTCTGGCACTCATCATTCCATTCCATTACCTGATCTTTCTTCAACAACTTGAAGATTGGCTCACAAGTAGCAGTCAATTGGTAGATAAATCTTGCAATGTAATTAAATCGTCCCAAGAAACCTCTAACTTCCTTCTCAGTACGGGAAGCTGGCATCTCTTGTATAGCTTTCACTTTCGCAGGATCCACTTCAATACCTTTTCCACTGACAATGAAACCCAGGAGCTTACCAGATCTAACTCCAAAAGTACACTTGTTCGGGTTCAATCTCAACTTTTATTTCTTCAATCTCTCAAACAACTTATGCAAATGATCAAGATGTTGCTCTTCATTCTGGGACCTGGCTATCATATCATCCACATACACCTCTATCTCATGATGAATCATATCATGAAACAAAGCCACCATAGCACGCTGATATGTTGCCCCTGCATTCTTCAAACCAAATGGCATCACCTTATAGCAAAAGGTTCCCCACTGTGTATCAAATGTTGTCTTCTCCATATCTTCAGGTGCCATCTTGATTTGATTGTAACCAGAGAAACCATCCATGAAAGAAAATACCTTATGCTGAGCAGTGTTGTCTACTAGAACATCAATATGAGGAAGTGGAAAGTCATCTTTGGGGCTGGCCTTGTTCAAATCCCTGTAGTCTACACACATAAGTACCTTACCATCTTTCTTAGGTACCGACACCACATTTGCAACCCATTGAGGATAAGAAGTCACAGCTAAGAACCCTGCATCAAACTGTTTCATCACCTCTGCTTTAATCTTCTCTGACATTTCAGGACGCATGCGACGAACCTTCTGCTTCTTTGGATGACAATCTTCTTTTACTGGTAAACGATGAACCACAATGTCTGTATCCAATCCTGGCATATCTTCATAAGACCAAGCAAACATCTCCACATAATCCTGTAACATCTGAATCAATCTGCTCTTGACACTATCTTCTAATTCAGCCCCTATCTTGACTTCTTTCCTATTTTCTTTAGTTCCCAGATTCACAACTTCGACTGGCTCTTCATGTGGCTGTATAGCTTTCTCTTCTTGTTGTAACAACCTAGCAAGCTCTACAGGTACTTCACAATCATCCTCATTCCCATCTTCATCTTGATAGATCGGATTCTCGAAATTATAATTGGCAATAGTAGAACTGTTATCAACAGGATCCAGAGTGGATGATGATCTGCATTTTAGTGATGTGGGTGTGTGTAAGAACACATAGCTGATAAAACAAAAATAAAAGAAAAGAAAGACAAGGAACACAATATTTACGAAAACGAAACGTCCACTGATTTTTATTGAATGAAGTATGCAAATGAAATGACATCCCGAAACAAGCATATCATTGTGCCCCGGGTAAGGCACAAGGCTTAAGAGTTTAATTGTTCAAAAATTACAAACTTAAAAGCAACAACATAGTAATAGTATTTACTCCTGACTAAAGGAGATAGGAATAACATCTTCAGCCTTCCAATTATTGAGCCCAACACACACAGTAGGAAAAATCCAAGCGTCCAAGTTGTAGTCTTCATCATAGTCACCTACAGCATTGACCTAATCTTTCATAATCCCCTAATTGGTGATACGAACAGCACGAGCACGACGAACAGCCTTCTGGGACTCTGCAGTGAAACCCAAACCAAATTTGTCAGACTTGTAAGGAATGTCAGGAAGCTGACCCCAAATAGTACAACCACCTTCATCCACCACAGCTCTAGCATCTTTGAGGGAGGCCATTGTTGGAGGTACTCTGGTGACCACAGGAACTTTCTTGGCAACAGGAGGAGCTTCATAATTATTAACAATCCAAGGAACCACTTCAAATGTCTGACACGGAGTTTCAACATATTCACCTTCCACTTCAAGATACTTAAAGGTGTTCACATGGCTAACTATATATCCTTCCTCTCCGTAAACAGTGACAACTTTTCCTTCTACTGGATATCTCAGCTTCTGATGTAAGGTGGAGGTTACAGCACCTGCCCCATGGATCCAGGGACGCCCAAGCAAACAAGAATACGAAGGACGAATATCCATTACATAAAAAGTAGCATTGAAGACCTGAGAACCTACTTTGATTGGGAGATCAATTTCTCCATGCACCACTCTTCTTGAGCCATCAAAAGCTTTCACCACTATATTACTGGGCTTCAACACAGCATCTTCAGGACTAAGCTTATTCAGAACTTCTATGGGCAACACATTCAGCGAGGAACCATTGTCTATTAACACATGTGACAGGGTAGTGCCCCTGCATTCAATAGAGATATGTAGAGCCCTGTTATGATCCCTCTTGGCAGGAGTCAAATCAGCATCGGAGAAACCTAACCCATTATCATAGGTCAAGTGTGCAACACAATTTTCAAACTGATCTACAGAAATCTCATTTGGTACATGAGCAGTCTTCAAAAACTTAATCAAGGCTTTGGCATGAGCCTCAGAACACAGCAACAAAGACAACATAGAAATTTTGGAGGGAGTATGCCCCAATTGGTCAATAATTTCATAATCGCTCTTGCGAATGATCTTCAATACTTCTTCCATCTGTTTAGAGAGATCATCAGCAGCTGGCACATCAGTTTGTATGGGTTCAATAACAGGACCCTTGCCCCGAGTATCAGCAGTAGAGGTAGTAGCTGGAGTAACTGCATTCTTGGAGGTAACTAGAGGAGAGAAAACTCTTCCACTTCGTGTGATCTTACTAGATCCAGAAATATTATCAACATCAACAATAGGTGTCTCAGCTAAAGGTTCCTGCTTAACACCATGAATATAAACATCGGACCCATAATGCCAAGGCACAGCTTTATCAGAAGTATATGGAATAGGACCCGGAGTGGTAATGATCATAGGAGCCACTCTAGCTTCAGCAACAATCTTCACAGGGCCTTCAGCAGTAATCTTAATTGGACCCTTATGAGTGATTTTGACAGGGCCCTTGGAAGTAATCTTCACCGGCACTTTATCAACCATATCCACCTCTTCAACCTTCGCACCTTGAGTTATATGTTCAACCATGCTTTCTACAGAAGGTGGGGTCCTCTCAAACACTATGGTGTAATTATTCATGAGGCGTTGAATTTCGTCCTTCAACCTCCAGCAGCTATCTGGCTTATAGGCACAATATAAACAATCTTCACGACAACCTGGAAAGAACCCAGCTTGTACTAACTTCTTCTTAATAATAGACAATGGTGTAGTTAAATCTGCAACTGAGGAAATATGTGAATCTTCATCAATGGCATTGACAGTCTTCTCATGATTTGGCATGGGAGCAGTAATCACATTTGGAGTACCCGGAGGGTCAAATTCAATTTCTCCAGCATCAATCATATCCTGAATTTTATTCTTCAATACCCAGCAACTATTGGTATCATGTCCCTGACAATTTGAATGATATGCACATTGTGCATTAGGATTGTACCTGGGAGAAGTAACATTGGGATTCTGAGGAGGGTCCCTCAAAGTTATAAGTTCGCCCTTCAACAAGTGTTGCAAGGCTTGGGCCAGTGACATGTTGATCTTAGTGAACTGCCTTCTAGTCCTCTGTTGATTGCTCTGGGGTGGCTCTGTTGTTGCAGGAGTTGGATTGGAGATATGAACTGCACTCATAGACTGATGCCTTCTATTACGATCAGGTTGACCATAAACAGTATTTGCCTCTTTCTTCCCACTGGGAGGCTTCTTTGCAGCACCTGATGAAGAAGCACCCACTTGAATCTTGCCACTCCTTATACCACTTTCTACGCGCTCTCCTGTCATTATCAACTCAGTGAAGCCAGATGATGATTTTCCAATAAGATGACTGTAAAAAGGACCATTCAGTGTACACATGAACATATCAACTAACTCCCTATCAGTTAGAGGGGGTTGCACTCTTCCAGCCAAATCTCTCCATTTTTGGGCATACTCCTTGAAATTTTCTTTAGCACCCATAGACATGCTTTGTAGTTGCATGCGAGTAGGGGCTAGGTCAGCATTGTATTGATATTGCTTGTAAAAGGCTTCAGCAAGATCATTCCAATCACAGATATTGACACTCTCTAATTGATAGTACCATTCCAATTGAGCTCCAGACAAGCTCTCTTGGAAGAAATGGATCCACAACTTCTTATCAGCAGTATGGGGTTGGATTCTCCGGACATAAGACCTCAGATGCAGTTTGGGACAAGAAACACCATCATACACTACAAAAGCAGGAACTTTGAACCCAATGGGTATAACCACCCCAGATATCAAACTCAGGTCTTCAAAATCCATCCCAGAAGACTTTTGCAATTCCATAGCATCCATTCTATCCACCAGCATCTTGAACTTATCTTCATTAGGCTCATGATAGTAATTAGCTTCAGAATCAGAGTCCCCCATAGTGTTGTGGAGACTGCCTCCCTCTTTCTCAGACTCTTCAGACTCATAATCTTTAACCTGTTCTTTGGTCTTGACATGACCTCTGAACCTTCTTCCCATGTTGATCAGGCCTCCTGACCTTCTAGTCTTCTTAGTCTTCTTGGCCAGCAGTGTCTTCAATTCATCCTGCCCCTTGGACAAGTTCAGGATCAATTCTTGGAACTGTGCATTTTGTGCCTGGAGATCTTTGACTGTTTGTTCAAGAGCCATTGCTGAAATAAACAGCGAGAAGATAAGAAACCTATGCACAATAAACCTGTGATGCAGTGGTATGATATGTAAATGCATATGCAATGTTTTCAAGGACCGCATGATTTAAATTTTCTTAAACAAACAAGAAAGTAAACTTTTATTAGTAATAAATTTGTTTGCCCCTTAGGCTTACAAATAAAAATGAAATAAATACAAAAGATGGGGTTTTAAGTCTCCCATGGACGTTTCCTCTTTGTGTTGAGGTATGAGTTGAGATTCCGTTCTTCGTGAAGTTGCTTTGTTAGCTCCAGGATTCTTTCTTGACTTGCTTTGTAATGAGCCTCGAAAGTATCCCTTTGCTCCTTCAACTGGATCCAGGATCTCTTTAAGTCTTCCATGTCAGTTGGCATGTCTGGGTGAAGGATGGTATAAGAGGTATCTCCTTCAGCAACAGGCTCCATGGTAACTGGCAGGATGGCAGGATATGGCATCATGAGAGTATGAGCACGAGATCGCACCCATCTGAAGTAAGCTTCCATATGAATAGTGTACTTGGGCTCTAGAGTCTTGTTGTCAACCTTGTTCACTTTTCCCCATGCTCGTATGAACCTTTGACGGTAACCTTGCAGATCGTTGTCGTAGTCAAACACAATACCCTGAATCAATATGTCATGTGGACCATCACTCCAAGCGTAACCAAACTGTCGTAAAGATAAGGATGGGTTATAAGTAATGCCTTCTCTTATGCCTAGAAGGGGCACATTAGGAAATTCCCCACAACGGTCAATGATAGTGACATTCTCCATAGATCTGGAGCACCAATGGATATCTGAATGAGACAGTGATATGATCCTCTTGGACCACCTGAACCCTTGTTCATTCTTCATCATTGAGCGAGGAAGGTGAGAAATAAACCACCTAGATAGCAAAGGTATGCAATACATCAGAGTTCCTCGTGCCTTTGTAGTACGAGTATGAAGAGAGTGCAGAATGTCTCCAAGCAATGTAGGCACTGGATTGTGACTCAGAAATATGTTGATGGCATGAACGTCTATGAACTGATCTGGATTGGGGAACAACACTAAGCCATAAATCAACAAGGATAAGATCTCCTCAAAAGCATCATAGCTCATAGCTTTCGAGAATATTTGAGCCTTCTCTATTAACACCTTAGCAAGAATACCTTTAACTCTGCTTCTCGTTTCTAGAACAATATCTGACTTCTTCAGATGTAGAGCTGCAGCAATAATCTCAAGTTTAGGCTCCTTTTCCAAACCTGTGAAGGGTTTCTGATCAAGGACAAGTATACCCAGAAGTTTAGAGAACTCTTCCATTGTAGGAACCAGCTGATAGTCGGGGAATGTGAAGCAATGGTGCTTAGGATCAAAGAACTGAAACAGAACACTCTTCATGTCTTCATTGAATCCTGAGGTGACTAGATCCAATATGTGACCATGTCTCTTGATGAACTAGGAATTTTCAGGAATTTGGGAAACCAATTCTTTAAGCTTAGCAGGTATCCCTACAAAGTTGATCCTGATAGTGTTTCTACGAGCAGAAGCCATGACCTACAACAAAGAACAAAGATAAATCCTTTGGTCCTTGAAATGGTTAGTGAAAATGCTATGCTTATGATGCATGATGATGTCATGATGTTATGCTCAATCACAAACATGTGGCACACACAAACAAGTCACACAATAGCCCTTATGTTTGAAGGCTTGCATGAGGTTTAAAGGTAAGTACCCTCCCCTGAAGTTTAGTTGGTTCATCCTGTCCTACAAAAGTAACCAGGTTCTAAGGGATCTCAATATCATTGATCCTTCACAAGGGTGGTTGTTCAGTAGGCAACTTACTTGCCAACCAAAACCCTCCAAGTTTAGAATCTCAATGAGTGTAGTATCGAGTATCAACCAACTTCAGTCTGCACCAAAGCCGGTTATCTCACTACTTTTCTAAAGGCCAAGATGGGATAACTAGGGTTCTAAAAGTTAGTTAGTGTATTGACAACATATGGCAGCCTCATATTATCCTCAACTTGACTTAAGGAACATAAGCACCAACCAAGAAGTCACACTAACTATGGCCACCAGATCAACCATATCGGTATACGCCGTACAGTTTCCTTGGTCTATTGCCATTTACCTAAGGTACACTAGATCCGGGTTAGGATCTTTCACACATAAGAGCACCCCAATAGATAAGTATAAAGCAAACAGAGCAAACAATTTTAAAGTGATCTAATTCCTAAGGGTACCCCTCTTTTATTAAGTCCCCAGCAGAGTCGCCAGTTCTGTAACACGGTGGGAGAACTGACTTTAATTATGTTGCGGATAGCAAGAGTCGCCACCGACTTTTATTTTATACAAAGGAAAGGCATAAAAGAACAGGAAAGACCTTTTAAAAGATTTTTGGGTTCGGGCGGTAGGTTATGTAAAGGGAAGGTGTTAGCACCCTTTACATCCATGGTTATCCATGGGCTCTTAGTTACTTAGCTCACTTTAAATTGTTTTGAAAAAAATGTAGTGTGTGAATAAAATTTCCTTTAAGTACTTTATAATGATCCATGTACGGATATATATAAAGTCTTTGTTTTGAAAATTTGTTTGAAAAATGTGAAGTGTTTGAAATGTTTTTGAAAAGTGAGCAAGTACATAAGAGGAACCTACCCTAAGTTAAGTCTTTTCTGTTCTTAAATATCCTTTAAGTGGTAAGACTATCCCTATTATTAAGGAATAGGTAGTCATTACCTTGGATGTGAGGGACAAGTGAAGGGACAACTGTTATTTAGGCAACTGTGAGGTGTATAAGCAATTCGAAGGGACTTATCATCTTTATTCGAAAGGGACAAGATCATTACGAAGGCAACCATTAAGGGACTTGATCTTTTTATCTGTTAAGGGACTAG
Source organism: Lathyrus aphaca (assembly GCA_963966055.1). Lineage (NCBI taxonomy): Eukaryota > Viridiplantae > Streptophyta > Magnoliopsida > Fabales > Fabaceae > Lathyrus > Lathyrus aphaca. Next base: position 392,795,642 of record OZ014519.1, on the reverse strand, counting down.
ATGATATAAGATGAGGGACTTTGATTTATACACCCTACTTGACCTTTTGTTTATGCAACTTGAGAGGTAACCCTTTAAGAAGTGAGATGGCGATCCAGGATCGACTTACGTGTGTGAGTGTACCAATTCAAATATTTATCTTGAGATTAGTGATTTATATTCAATTTTACATACAAACATGTCTTGCACTCCCTATTTTACTAACCATAGCATTTAAAATTAAATATTAAAAATTACTACAACTATTACATATTGGATACAATTACATAATAATAATAATTAAAATAAATTAAATAAGCAAATTAAAGAATAATTAAGTGGGTTAGTAATAATAAATAATAATAAAATAAACAATCATATAATATATAAATAAATAAAGGGGGTTAGTAGTAATAAAATAAATAAGAATAAGATAAAAGAATTAACATAATGAAAATAAATAGATTTAAAATTAAAAATTAGATAAATAATATTTTTTTAATAAAAGAAATAAATAACAAGTATTATATACTAAACTATAATGATTTAAATTTATATACATATTATAAAAATATTGGTTAATTAAATAAACATATTATAAAAATAAATTATATTTATAAGATCAAATTAGGATTTTTAATTGTTTTAAACATAATCTAGGGTTTACTATTTTATTGAATTATTTAAGTAATATAAACAAATTATAAAAATAAATATACATAATTAGGATTTATATACAAATATAATAAAATAATTAGGTTTTATGAAATATTATTAGGGTTTTAGAAAATATTAGGATTTTTTTTATTTATGTACAAAATAAATCAATTTATTTACAAATTATATATATATACATATTATGAAATAAATATAAATAAAATAATATTTTAGGAATACATACACAAAAATATTTTAATAGTATTAGAAAATATTTTTTATAATTTATATTTATCAATTTAAATAAAATAGAAATAATATAATGAAATAAAATAAGAAAATATGGAAAATTGATCAAAAAGAAAGGACCTGGGATTTGAACCCAGGTCCCCTACCTCATATGCAAAGCACAAAACCATCCAGGCCAGCGCGCGCTGGTGATATAGACTGAGATCCATATACTTTTGTTTCATATCCTGCACAAATCACAACAAAAAATAAAAGCAATACAAAAGGGCCTAGGGGGATTCGAACCCAGGACCCTCAATCAAACAAACACACACTCCAACCATCCAGCCAGAAGGGCACATCTTTTTAGGTAACCACAACAAATAATAATATATTAAGTCATGTGAATAGATGTAAAAATCAAATAAAAAGAATGCTGCCTCCAAGAATCGAACCCAGGTCCTGAACCATAATACGCGCAGCCATTACCACTGGGGCAAGCATGCATCTGTGAAATAAATTACAAATAATACAATAAAATATTAAAACAAAATTTGAATTCCAGCCAGCACGCCAAATGACTTCATCTTCAACATTGGTTCCTGCAAATTCACCTGCGAAATTTCCTACAAGTTTTCCTGCGAATTTATTTTCGTAGCTAAACCTGTGATTTTCAAACTTCATTCAAACAGTGAAATTTCACAAAATTAAAGGTACCATTGAGTTCTATATGAGATTTGCAAGCATTCTATGTTCTTAAAATTCATTTATTTTGACTCAATAATGAAACCCTAAAAGAGGCCGCAAACCCTAATAATGGTGGATCTTGATACCTGCATGAAAAACTCAATTAAACTGCCCAGAATCAATCTAGGGTTCATCACAAACATCATCAAGCAATCAAAAACAATTTAAATCCAGCCAATCAATGGAATCGAAAATTAAAAATAAACTTGAAGACATGATTCGGTTTATGCAATTTATGAGGTTTTGGATGATGATAAGCAGTGCAATGCGTTCAATGATCATCAAGGAACATGTTGAGACCTTTATAATGCCTTGAAAGAGTCTCTAACCAAGAATCCGAATTATGAGTTTTTGGTGAATTTTGAAAATTGGAAACTTACTCTTGAGGTAGTAAAATTCGTGTCCAATGCTTGTGATGTGTTTATGTACTTATAGTAGATGAAATTAGGTCAAAATATTGTAGGGTTGTTTGGACTTTTTGATCATTGAAGATTGAAAAAGATCATGTCTTAAAATTCAAATATTTTTGAATGTAACCTTGCTATTTTAAGACAATCACCATAATTCTCATATCAATTTAATCTAATTAACTTTCATGACCTTCTAGAATCAAAATATATTTTAAATCTTCATATTTTATATTTTATTTGAATTTAAAATGTTTTTTAATATAAAAAATCATAATAAATAAAATAAAATAATGAAAATAATGAAAATATTAAATAAATTTCGTGCATGATGTCATGGAACACCTTGGGTCACAAAAAGTTCAGCCCATTTGAAGAATTATGGTTTAAGACCCTATTTACTTCATAAACCACCCAAAAATTTCCCAACTTTGCAAGGGCACAAATCCTTCAATTTTAATGCTATGAGGGTGTTCTTGGACATTTTGTAAAGCTTAAAGAGTCCTCTAACCAACCCCATTGGTTTCATGTCCATATCTTTTACCATTCTCAAGTTATGTCCTTTTGAAGTTGTTGACTTTTTGTTGACTTTCAAAAGGACCTATAATGTCTTAGCTCATACCTTCCAAATGAAGTATTTTTGGGCTTGGCTTATGAGACACAAAGTTGTAGAGAATTCAATTTCCTTCAAAATGAGATTTGGATGGGAAAAATTTGATGAAGCATGTGAAAGTTATGGCTGGTCAAAGTTCAGTTGACTTTTCCTGAGGAAACCCTAATTTAGAAACCTCTGATTCTTGATGATCTGAAATATCCTTGATGAATCATAATCAACCCTTGATAAAATGATAAATTTTACTTCATATACTTGACGTTGACAAAAAATCATGAAGTTTGACTTTGGTTTGACCACAGTTGACCTCAGTTTGACTTTTTAACTGCTTTGACTGATTTTAACCTATCTGATTATTTGACTGAGCAAACCTTTGAGAAAAGTCTTGAAACTTGTCATGGGGGTTCTTAAACACATATAAGATGTTATGAAGCTCACTTGAAGTCTTGGAAATTCATTTAGCCTGATTAAAGTCAAAACCCTAGTTTTGGATGCACTGCTTAGGAGGATGCATTGTTTGAGGGAATTGTCAAACCTTCTGACTAATTGTGAACTTTGTGAACCTTGTGAACCTCATGAGAGGCCTTGTAAACCTTGTGAACCTCATGAGAGGTCTTGTGAACCTTGTGAACCTCATGAGAGGTCTTGTGAACCTTGTGAACCTCTTAGTACACAAAGTCTTGTCTTGTGAGGGCAAATTTTGGGGTGCAACAGCTGCCCCTGTTCAATTTTCTGAAACCTGAGGGGTTAGATTGATATATGTGCCAGTCGTGACCTGGAAGGTTGAAAGGGATTGAACACAAAAGCCCAAAAATTTGCACTCACCGGTGTGTAGAGTGATACTGATGACTAGCTGTATATGCTTGAGTGGGCTTAAAGATGCCACTTGGAGAAAAGTTCTTCAAATATACCTCTTGGAGAATAAAGTAGTCCAAAGTATGAAGATATAGCTTTTGGGAAGATAAACAACGTCCCAATATTACCTTTGGAAAGATAAACAACGGCCCAAGGTAATGATATGACTCTTGGGAAGATAAACAACGGCCCAAAGTCATGATAGCTTTCAGGAGGATAAACAACGATCCAAAATAGTGATATGATTCTTGGGAAGATAAACAACGGCCCAAGGTTTGATAATACTTTTGGGAAGATAAACAACGGCCCAAAGTAGTGATATGATTCTTGGGAAGATAAACAACGGCCCAAGGTTTGATAATATTTTTGGGAAGATACACAACGGCCCAAAGTAGTGATATGATTCTTGGGAAGATAAACAACGGCCCAAGGTTTGATAATACTTTTGGGAAGATAAACAACGGCCCAAAGTAGTGGTATGGCTCTTGAGAAGATAAACAACGTCTCAAGATAGCCTTCGGGAAGATAAACGACGTCCCGAGATAATGAGACAACCTTTGGGAAGATAAACAACGGCCCAAGGTAACAATACGGCTTTTGAGAAGATAAACGACGTCTCAAGATAGCCCTCAGGAAGATAAACGACGTCCCAAGATAATGAGATAACCTTTGGGAAGATAAACAATGGCCCAAGGTCATGATAGCTTTCAGGAGGATAAACAACGTCCCGAGGTATAAGTTGTTGATATTGTTTTACCTGCATATAACTATCCTGCAAGGAAAATATTAGCTTATGCATTATGTATGCATGCATAGTATGATGCACCTAAGTAATGTATTATGTAATTATGGATATGTATGTTATGGTATGATGTAAATGATGTATGTATGAACCATGCAGCCTGAAGCATCCGGATATCTTTGTATAACAACTGCTGGCCAGGGAAAATAAATCTCGATTTGTTACTGAAGAATATGAAGAACTCGTTCCCGTCTCGTTTGATAACATAGTATTCATAAACCTCCCGTCTTCGTTCGATAGTATGGTATCCATAACCTCCCGTCTTCGTTCGATAGTAAGGTATCCATAACCTCATGTCTTCGTTTGTCGTACTCCTATTAAAAGAATAAATTCCCGACTATCCGTATGAGGATAAAAGAGATGGATATAAATTCCAGGGGAGATGTAACTCGAAGTATTTATGAAGATGGATTTGTCCTACTAGGGGATTTGTAGCTGTCTTGTAGGGATGAACCGGCGAAACTTCGTTGAATTCCTTCCCTCGTTCGTCCTTAGTAAATACTATTATTGCACTTTCATGCATTTCTGGTAAACATCAATCATATTAAGCATTTTATGCATTTTATGCATTTCTTGTAAACATCAATCATATTCAAAAGCATACATACATTCAGACATAACCAATGGACGTTTCGCTTATGTAAATAGGGTAAAAGTAAATCTGGATTCAAAGATGAAATTTTATTTATATCAAAAAGTGACCTATACATAGGCGAGTTTGTACAAGGAGACAGAAATCCTAGTAAGAGGAATTTGTCGTAAAAAATTTTACAAAACAAAGAAAATCAGCTATGTGGGAAATAATCCTATTGAGTTTCAATTCTACTATTGCCATTATCTTCAAGTATCTCATCTTCTGCTGTTGAGACGGAAACGATTGGATTGAGCTTTATCTGTTAAAACTTGAGTAAGTATCACAACTGGTTGTAGTTTCATGGGTGATTCAAACGAGACATAGTCATATGCTTTAATCCCTAACTTTTGCCTGGATTGCCTTTTCAGGTTTTCAATCCACCGGGATACCCTTTTTTGCCCAAGCCGCCTTTTCAGGTTTTCAACTTGCCGGGTGCACATTTTATATATATATATATATCCCTAATTTTTGCCCGAACCCTTTTGGTTCGCCGGGATGCCCTTATTTTTTCCTAGGCCAGTCAACCTAGCGGGTCTCTTTTTATGCGTAGTATTTTTTAACTATGTCTGCGTTTACAGGCTGTGGGAAGTCTTCACCATCCATAGTAGTAAGTATCATAGCACCTCCTGAGAATACTGTTTTGACCACAAATGGCCCTTCATATGTAGGAGTCCACTTGCCCCTAGGATCACCCTGTGGTAATATGATACGCTTGATTACCAAGTCACCAGCCTGATATACCTTTGGCTTAACCTTCTTATTAAAAGCCTTAATCATCTGTTTCTTGTAAACCTTGTGAACCTCATGAGAGATCTTGTGAACCTTGTGAACCTCATGAGAGGTCTTGTGAACCTTGTGAACCTCTTAGTACACAAAGTCTTGTCTTGTGAGGGCAAATTTTGGGGTGCAACAATGTGAAATATGTGAAGTGTCAGTGTAAGAATAAGAGTGAAATGCTCAAGACCATGAGGCTCAAAGAATAATGCTGGAAGGAGGAGGAATATACAGAGACTTTTGTTCGATAACTGTTAAGTTATGCTTACGTATCCTCTCGTGCAATGAGGAAGTCAGAACACCGTAGTTCGACTCAAAGAGACTGAAAGGTAAATTGACTGATGAACTGCTTACTCGTCTATGCTCAAGTGTATGACCTGTCTGGCTCAGGTGCAAACTGTCTTGCATTAGACGGAAGAAGCGAATTCTCATTTATGAGTGAATGAGATGAGAAAAGAATCCCTGAGGAGACGATTATTTTTTGTTTTTGTGTTTTCAATCTTTTATTGCTTTTGAGGTTTGTCATAAGAGAATGGGCTTAAGCCTAAACCAATGGGTTAGTAAACTCATCACATCCTCCCTCTGATTAGGGGTAATGAGAATACCTTAAGTATGAAGTAGCACCTCATACTTAATCACCATTGATGCAGGGTTAAGATCATTAACCTACTTGTATTTATTTAGATGTTTTTGTTGTTTTTGTTTAGTGTTAAGTAATGAGTTTAAGCCATAATCAAGGATTTAATGGACCCATTACACCATCCTAATAGAAGGATAATAGATGAGAACATTTAAGCTGAGGAAGGCTCCTCAACTTAATCCATGGTTAGGGATTAACCTCATGACAAAACAAAGCCCTTATTAAAATGGATTTTAGTTAATGGTAAGATTAAGAAGTGGATTTTTATGGTTTGTAAGACAACTTGAGGGGGACTTGTCCATTAACACTAGGGTTAGTCCTTCTTAACCAATTAAGGAAGAATTAGAACCCTAATGCAAGGCCCAAGTTACAAGCTTGATGTCTTAGTGATTATTAGATGGATTGATTAAAGGATTTAAACACATTAAGGGTTTAACACTTAGGATTAAAGTTATACACTTCATCCTAATAGAAGGATGCATGCATAAGCATAATCACAAAGCCTTAAAACCTTTAAGGTTTAGTTCCTGATTATGAGATGAGAAGAGAAGACTCAAGGATGACACAAAGGTAAAACTAATGGGGGGACTAATCAAACCCTAATTGTGATCATGCTTGGTTTTTCCTAGGGTTTATGAGGCTTGCAAAAGATCTTCAAGGGGAAAGCCACCAGGAAAGAAGCAGATGAAAGGAAGAAGCAGAGAGAAGCAAGACAACTTGCTTCACTTAAGAAGACAAGTTGCTTGAAGAAAGAAAGTGAAGAGAGAACATGAGTGAGAAATCTCACTCTAAAACAAAAGTAAAATGTAGCAAGGATGCAAGAGAGAGATGAGAAGAGATTGTGAGAAGTGAAGGCAAATTCACTTCTCAAAACAACTTACCACCTGAAAAGTTAGCAAAAGAAATGAAATGCAATGAAAGTGAGATGAATGCAATGAGGCAAACCAAAACCAGAGGCATAAACATGATGTTAATGATGCTAAGAGGTGATGCAAACACATGTCAAGAGTTGTGGATGATCATACAAGGATGAGGATGCAAATGAATCATGCTTTGAACCATGAAAGTTTATGAAAGTTTTTGTAATGAAATGAATGCACAACATGGCAAAATGAAAGATGCAATGATCTAACATGATTCTAATATGTCCTAAGATATCTTAGAAGTTATGTGGATGCATAAAATGTCATGGCAAGTTTATGTATGCAAGCATATGAGAGATGGATGCAAATGAAGGCAAGAATTAGGGTTTATGCATAACATACAACACAAAATTCAAAATCAGAAGCAAATGACATGATAAAAAAAATGAAAATAGGATTAAAGGAACCCTAACCCTACACAAGTTCACTGCCCAAAGGAGGGGACCTAACTCTTAACCTAATGGGGGTTATGATTTTTCTAAGTCAACTAGGGTTTCAAGGCACCTTAGAAGGAAAAATGCTCATTAAATTGAAAATGGAAGATAAATTCAACCCAATTTTACCCTAGAAACTATGTGCTATGAAGAATGCAATGCAAGAAGAACCATCATCAAACTCTTCATGGTTAGGCAGAATGAATTTTCCTAAGTTAGGACCAAAATATTGCCTTTAAATAACTTTAATTCCAATGAAAATTATCAAAGTAGGTCAAGAATCAAAAATAAATTTGTTTGAAGAGTTGGACAATGTTTCTAAATGTTTTAAAGTGCAATGTGAATTTTTTTGGTGATTTTTAAATATTTAATGCATTTTAAATTAATTAATTTTCATCAACTAATTAAAAATAAACACTTAAATGATTTAAAAATAATTTTTAATGCAAAAAATAAAAATAAAAATATTTTTGGGTTCTGAAAATTAATAAAAGATTTGATAAAAATTTTCAGAATTGTTCAATGCATTTTACTATTTTTAAAAATTCGTGGAAGTTAAATACAAATAAAATGAAATAAAATTAAAAATAATGAAAGTATGCTGGTCGGAGGGTCCAGATTGATTTTGGGCTTGAGGAGTTTGACCTGGCGCGCATCTGGACGGCCCAGGTTCAAACTTCCCTAAACTTAATTAAACATTTAATTAATCCTGATTAATTGCTAATGAGAAGATCTGGTCCACACAAACACGCGCGGGAAGGCTCATCTGATGGCTCACATTCAAAACTGGCTTAAACCCTAATTAGGGTTAATGAGTTTCAAACGGCCGAAACAGTGGTTTCGGTCGTCTTCTCCGACGAACCCAAAACCCTAGCTTCTTCTACAGGCCACCAAACTTCAAATTTCTTTCACAAAAATGATCCTCTAACCCTTCTAAACCTAAACCCCCAACTAAAATTCATTTATTTCACTTCATAAGCATGAATCGAAGAAAAATATGAAACACGGGCAAAAGTTCAGAGACATCATACATGGTGGTTTCTTCACCATTTTCAAAAGCAAACACATCCCCATGATCAGGGGAGCATACAAAATCATAAAAGAACTTAAAAACTAGCTTTTGGAAAAAAAGTTCTTCATGTTACCTGAGATGAAAACTCTCTGATTCTGAGCTTTCTGGACTCTCCCTTTGTGCAAACCCACTTCTTTGAACACCCTGATGATGAAATTGAGCTTGGAAGGCTTTGATAATGGCTGGTTTGAATGCTTCAGTTCTGGTGTAGCAGAAATGGAGGGTTGAGTATGTGATGATTTAGGCTGTTTCAAGGGGTGATTCTTGTTCTATGGATGATTTGTGATTTGTTGGTGAAAGAAAAATGGAAGTTTGATGGCTGTGTGAAGAGTTTCGAAGAGGAGAAGTTTTTGACAGTTTTTGGGAATGCTGGATTGTGGGAGGTTGCTGGCTTGTGTGTGGTGTTGTTTGGAAGGCTTGAGGTCCACATATGAGGCTCTGATTGGGCAGAGAGTTGGTGGTGGCACAGTGTGATTGGCATGGGAAAAAATGCAAAAAGTCAAGATCTTGTGTACTATGGGTATGGCTCAGGTCAGAGGAGATCTTAAGGCTTGTCCTGCCTCAGCTTGAGTCAAGGAAGGCCTTTGGATCTGATTTTGTGAGCTGGCTGGTCTTGATCAAGAGTTTCCAAGGTTCTTGCATATTTCCCTCTTTGAGTTTTCTTATGAACCAAGGAAAAGAAACTTGTGATTTCTTGGGCAAAATGCAGCAACATGAGCCATATGAAGTTGCTAGAATGATTTGGGATCAACTAGTGTTCAATTCAAGCATGAAAAGTTCCTTTTGCAAAGATTCAATTTTGAAGCTTTCATGAGAAAATGCCTTATGTAACTTGTAATCCAAGGCATGAAAGTGATAAATTCTTGGGCAAATCTGAATTATGAGCCATGAATTATGTTTGTGTGATGATTAGAAGCTGGTTTGAAGTCACATTTGGCTTTGGCATGAGGTTTTGCAACTTTCCTCCTTTGGCACAAAAGTGAAAAATGAATGATTTTGTCCAACTTTGCAAGGCCATATCTTTTGATCCAAAATGAATTAGAATGAGTTCTTATACTTTTTGAAAATGGGAGGACCCAATCTACAACCTTCATGACCAAAGATTTTTCATTTGAAGCATTTTTGAATCAAAAAGAGGAGGTTGAAAAACTTTCCCAAAATGACAAGTTTACATTATAAGTCACTTTCCCAAAAAGGCAACTTTGCAAATGGCTTGAAATTCTTCAATTTTGTGAACTTCTAACATCTTCTATGATCAAATAAAGATCATATACATTCAAAATGATGGAGAAACCCCTTTGGTTTGGTCACTGGGGGCCTCAGATGCCTTGATTTTGCACTAACTTGCTCAAGAAGCCATCTTGTGATCAGATGCCTTCCCCATTGGATTTCTTCATGAAAATTGATATGCATGATCCTCATAACATATAGAGACCAATAGAAACAAGAATGACCAAAAAATTTGGAGTTATGGCCTTTGAAACCAAAACCCTAATTCTAGGTCATCTGTGTAGTTAAGCTTGGCTCTGCTTCTATGCCTTTCTCAGTTCTTGTGATTCTTTGACTTCCTTGACCTTGTGAGGATATAATATGATGCTTGAACATACATGGACCCCTTTGAAGTGATTGATGACCTTTGGAGTGGCTCAAATGGCTCAGGAAAGGCTCAGATCACAAACCCTAGATGCAGATGGCTTTGAATCAATGCAGTGAAGCCAAAAAATGTAGTATGAGATGCTATGCAAATAAAAAGAGTCACAAGCCATGGTGAAATGAGTTAGGGCAAATTTGGGGTGTTTACAGCTGCCCCTATTCAAGCATGAGTTAGCTGTGCAGGATGTAAGCAACGACTTAACAGGCAAACAAGATAACTTGTGGTTGAATACCAAAGACAGTCCAAGATTTGCACTCACTGAATGAAGAAGAAAAGGGATATAGATTGTAAAAGAAAATAAAGTATGATTATAAAGTGCGGGCGAAGGAGGACTACCGTCGAGCAGAGGATGACTGTTGGGGATGAAACAATGACGGGGACGGCCGACATGCTGGGGAAACAGAGAGATGGGGACGGCCATTAAGTAAAGAAATAAGAATCTCTGGGGATTAAAGGTAAATGATGGGGACGACCATCGGGTTGAAGAAATAGATGATGAGGAACGGTCATCAAAGGTGAAGGACGATCACCTAGTAGGGGACGGCTGCTCTATTGGGGATAAGGATGAGGGACGGTCATCCAAGGTGAAGGACGATCACCTGGCAGGGTACGGCTGCCGAAAGTATCACGACATAGGACGAATGCCAGATAAAAAGGTCGACGATGGGGACGACCATCGGATAAAATGATGAAGGACGATCATCTAGAGGTGAAGGACGATCACCTAGCAGGGGACGGCTGCCGGAAGGTATCATGACATAGGATGAATGTCAGATAACAAGATCAACGATGGTGACGACCATCAGATAAAATGATGAAGGACGATCATCAAGAGGTGAAGGACGATCACCTAGCAGGGGACGACTGCTAAAAATATCACGACATAGGACGAATGTCGGATGGGAACGGGGTTCTAATGAATAGAGATTCCGCTGGGGGGTGATGAAGGACGATCATCAAAAAGGTGAAGGATGATCACCTGGCAGGGTACGGCTACCGGAAATATCATGACATAGGACGAATGTCAGATAGAAAGGAAATAATTTATTCGGGATTTGCCGGTGACTCTTCTGGGGAATAGCAGACGCAGACGAGTGTCTAAGTTCAAGAAGATATAAGTGTTTGACACTGTGTATAAATTAAAGATGCGGACGAGCATCCTTAAGACTATGATACGAACGAGTATAGGTAGAAACAAACGCTGACGCATGTTCAGAGATGATGGTACGGACGAGTACCAACTGGTTAACAAAGAACACGGACGAGTGTCGACTCTGAGGGGATTTAAATGGTATATACGAGATACGGACGAGTATCTGAAATAAGTAAACATGGGTGAGACACATATGAGTGTTCAACTTGCTGGGGAGAGCATGACACGGACGGGTGTCAGAAGAATTGTATTATAAACAAGTATTTGGTCTATAAAGTGTTTAGGCAACTATGCTGGGGGAGGTGACACGGACGGGTGACAGGGAAGCGTGTAGATATATGTAAACATGTGTTTGTGAGTGAAAAGGGGACGCTTTGGCTTTCTGCTGGGGATGTGACACTGACGAGTGTCAAGAAGCATCTGTATTGTATAAACATCTATTTGCAGAGAGCGCTCGGGCGACTTACTGGGGAATGATGACACGGACGAGTGCCCAAAAGGAGTATGTATCTGTATTTGTGAGTGCAAACAGGATGTTTCGGCTTTCTGTTGGGGAACTTGGGGGTATTTGGTATATTGCTGATGGTAGGTTAGTACTTACAAGCGTGATTCAGAACACGGCTTATGATTTATGCAATATGTTTGATTTTTTCCGTAATGCTCCGTATTAGACGGAATGCTACGCTCTGGGGGAAAATATGATGTGAATGTTATGTTTATGCAAAGATACCGATCCGGGGTTCGGATCCCGTTGCTGTAGAGATCCCTGGCTGATCTTCTTGAAGTGGATGTCCCAGCTGGGGATGAGATCATTGGTAGATCTGACATATATGACTCTGCTTGAGGAAATAGATCACTGATAGATCTATCTTGGAAATGAGGGACCCAGCTGGGGTCTGCGGGAGCTTTCGTCACTCTGTTGTGAGATCTTCAGGCATTGCTCTTCTGGATAGAGGCTGAAACCCTGTGGGGAGATAGTTCCCTGTCTGACATTTGGCTGAGGAGGAACGATGACTGGCAACTTAGCTGAGGAAAGGGAAACCCTAGTGCCTTTTGGGAGAGGGGCTGAGTAAATAGTGATTTGACAGCTTGCTGAAGAGGAACTTTTCACGTCCCATGATGCACTTTGAATACCTGCAATCCTATTAAGACAAAGAAACGCACAAGTATCCCGAGGTATCCTTTACTGGATCCCGTCACAGGAGTTTAGGCACTCCCGGGAGCAAATATATTTCCTGTACGCATATAATAAGAAACGGCGCATCTGTATTTATGCAACCGTTATATTAAGGACATCAGACATTTTTTGCAAGTGAAAATAAAATGTACGAGACAAAGTGTAACGAAAAATCTGATTTTATTAATTTCGTGCCCTGAATTGGCAAATACAGTCAAGGAAACAGATCCCCTGAAATGAGGAGATTGTCACAAATTGAGAAACAAAAAGATGCTGGCAATGTTGATGACGCTTCAAGGAGCTTCCCTTTTGCTATGACTCGTATGCCATTGACGTTCTTCTCATCTTGCTTTCTTGAAGAAGGTTGATTCTGACCAATGTTTTAACCTTTCGAAGCTTGCCACGTTGTAAGTGATACAGACGAATTCAGAATGCAGTTGTTCGCTTATTCCCTTATTTTGCGTGGATTGCCCTTTCGGGTTTTCAATCCACCGGGATACCCATTTTTGCCTGAGTTGTCTAATGCGGCTTTTCAACTCAGCGGGTGTACATCTTTTATTTATTTTCCCTTATTTTTGCCCGATTCTTTTATTCTGTTTTTGACTCGCCGGGATGCCCTATTTTTGCCTGGACTTACATTCTGTTTTTATGTCCAGCGGGTCATTTTTATGCGAAGTATTTTTTAACTGCATCTGAATTCACAGGGGACAGGAAGTCTTCGCCATCCATAGTACTGAGCATCAGTGCTCCACCAGAGAAAACTTTCTTTACTATGAACGGACCATCATAATTCGGAGTCCACTTGCCCCTGTGGTCTGTATGAGGAGGGAGGAGTCTTTTCAGCACAAGATCTCCTACTTGGTATTCCCGAAGCCTAACTTTCTGATCGAAGGCTTTCTTCATTCTTTTCTGATACAACTGCCCATGGGAGATTGCAGCTAATCTCTTCTCTTCAATCAGATTCAACTGTTCGTATCGGGATCGGACCCATTCTGTTTCATTCAGCTTGACATCCATGAGTACCCGCAGGGAAGGTAATTCAACTTCAACAGGTAGGACTGCCTCCATACTATACACAAGCTGATACGGTGTTGCCCCAGTGGATGTTCTGATTGACGTATGGTACCCATGCAAGGCAAATGGTAGCATTTCATGCCAATCTTTGTAGGTGACTACCATCTTCTACACAATCTTCTTGATATTCTTGTTAGCCGCCTCTACAGCGCCATTCATCTTTGGCCTGTAAGGAGAAGAGTTGTGGTGTTGGATCTTGAAGTCCCGGCACAGTTCTGCCATCATTTTGTTGTTTAAGTTGGAACCATTATCGGTAATGATTCGCTCGGGCACTCCATACCGACATATGATATCTCTCTTCAGGAATCTGGCTACCACTTGCCTTGTAACGTTTGCATAAGAAGCTGCTTCAACCCACTTGGTAAAGTAATCAATGGCTACCAGGATGAATCTGTGGCCATTTGAAGCAGTCGGTTCAATTTTGCCAATCATATCAATGCCCCACATGGCAAAGGGCCAGGGTGAAGACATCACATTCAAAGGATTAGGAGGCACATGCACTTTATCCGCATAAATCTGGCATTTATGGCATTTTCTGGCATAGGCACAACAGTCTGCATCCATTGTGATCCAGTAATAGCCTGATCTCAACAACTTTTTAGCCATTGTATGCCCTCCTGCATGGGTACCAAAAGATCCTCCGTGTACCTCGTGCATCAACAAGTCTGCTTCTGTCTTATCAACGCATCTGAGAAGTACCATATCAAAGTTTCTCTTGTACAAGGAACTATCAGTATTCAGGAAGAAACTACCGGCTAGCCTTCTCAAAGTCTTCTTATCATTGGAAGATGCCCCATGTGGGTATGTTTGATCCTCCAAGAAGCACTTAATGTCATGGAACCAAGGTTTATCATCTTTAACAACATCTGCTGAGAATACATATGCTGGTCTGTCAAGTCTGGATATTGAAGAGGCACAAAGTTGGCAGCTTGAACTTTGATCATGGATGAAATGGTAGCCAGAGCATCTACAAACTGATTTTCATCTCGAGGGATATACTCAAGCTTGACTGTCGTGAAGAAAGTTAATAACCTCCTTGTATAATCCCGATAAGGTACTAGATGATCTTGGTGGGTGTACCATTTGCCGTTGGTTTGATTAATTACTAGAGCTGAATCTCCGAATACAGTCAAAGTCTTGATCCTGAGGTCAATGGCTTCCTCAAGACCCATAATGCAAGCTTCGTATTCAGCTTCGTTGTTAGTGTAGTTAAAGGTGAGTTTTGCCGAGAAAGGCATGTGAACTCCCTTAGGTGTAATAAGTACTGCACCAACACCACGACCATTCATATTAACAGCCCCATCAAACATCATAGTCCACTCTTCTTCCGGGTCAGGCCCTTCAGTGTGAATAGGCTCTTCATGATCTCTTGCTTTTATGAACATGATGTCTTCATCGGGGAAGTCAAATCTCATAGGCTGGTAATCATCAATGGGTTGCTCAACGAGATAATCAGACAATACACTACCTTTGATGGCCTTTTGAGATGTGTATTGAATATCATACTCTGTGAGAATCATTTGCCATCTTGCAACCCGTCCGGTAAGTGCTGGCTTCTCAAATATATACTTGACTGGATCCATCTTGGAGATCAACAAGGTAGTGTGGGTCAACATATACTGCCTTAGTCGGCGATCAGCCCACGCTAAACCACAACAAGTTTTCTCGAGCAGTGAATATCGTTGTTCACAGCCGGTAAACTTTTTGCTTAGGTAGTAAATTGCATACTCTTTTCGACCAGACTCGTCATGCTGGCCCAGCACACACCCCATTGACTCTTCTAATACTGTCAAGTACATGATTAGAGGTCTTCCTTCAACTGGAGGCATAAGGATCGGAGGCTCTTGTAAGTATTCCTTGATTTTGTCAAAATCCCTATGGCAGTCTTCGTTCCATCTGACCGTTTGTTCTTTTCTTAACAGCTTGAACAGAGGCTCACAGGTTGCAGTAAGATGAGATATGAACCTTGAAATGTAGTTCAATCTACCTAGAAACCCCCGAACTTCTTTTTCTGACTTCGGTGCAGGCATTTCTTGAATGGCTTTGACTTTATCAGGGTCAACTTCAATCCCTTTTTCACTTACAATAAATCCCAGCAGCTTACTGGACCGCACCCTGAATGTGCACTTGTTGGGGTTTAACTTCAACTGGTACTTCCTCAGACGCTTGAATAACTTCAACAGATTCACCAGGTGGTTTTCTTCTGTGAGGGATTTGGCAATCATGTCATCCACATAACATTCAATTTTTTTGTGGATCATGTCATGGAATAATGTTACCATAGCCCGTTTATAAGTGGCGCCCGCGTTCTTCAGTCCGAATGGAATTACCTTATAACAGAATGTGCCCCAGGGTGTGATAAAAGTTGTCTTCTCTATGTATTCAGGTGACATTTTGATCTGATTGTATCCTGAAAATCCATCCATGAAGGAGAACACCGAGAACTGAGCCGTATTATCAACCAATACATCAATGTGAGGTAAAGGTAAGTCATCTTTCGGGTTGGCTCGATTCAGATCCTGGTAATCCACACACATCCTCACCTTGCCATCCTTCTTAGGCACAGGTACAATATTAGCAACCCATGGCGGATAGCTAGTCACAGCAAGGAAACCGGCGTCCCACTGTTTTTGTACCTCTTCTTTTATCTTCATTGCCATATCTGGGCGAGTACGGCGCAGCTTCTGTTTTACTGGCGGACAGTCTTCTTTCAGAGGCAGCTTGTGCATGACAATGTCGGTGTCCAACCCTGGCATATCCTGATAAGACCAAGCAAAAACATCCACATATTCTCGAAGCATATCAATCAGCTGCTCTTTTACCGAATCTTGCAAGCAGGCCCCGATCTTAACTTCTTTCACCTCTTCTTTTGTACCAAGATTAACCGTCTCGGCCTCCTTCTGATGAGGAGTAATAGCCTTCTCCTCTTGTCTCAACAACCTGGCTAGCTCTTCAGGTAGCTCATAATCTTCTTCAACCCCTTCATCAGCTTGATTGATTGGATTGTCAAAGTCATACGAAGTCATAGCGGTGTGTTGCACTCCAAAATTTGCCCTCTATTTTAACTCTAACAGACTTTTTGTTCACATTCATTTGCATCATCTTCATAGCATAACATTTTTTTCCGTCTTAATATTAGCCGGAATAATTTCTCGGAATTTACAAACATACTGGTCAAATTAACTTTTTAACTGTGTCTAAAATTAGTCAATGAAAAAATGTCAAGTTTAAGTTTGCAAATGTCGGTAACATTAATCTGCGGTTCACGTGGTTTAATTTGACATGCTAAAAATATTTTTACGACTATATTTGGTCATATGTTGATCAGTCTGAGCAGTTTAAACGGTCATAATTTTTATTTCAAAATCCGACCAAACGCTGTATTTTTCCGAGTCATTTATTTCGCGCTGATTATTTTGATGTGTTCATTTTATTTTTTCGAGCACTTTGGCGCTCGACTTTTAATTTTTGAGTTTATTTATTTTTATATAGGGTCTAGAATAAATAAATTGGATTATTAGTTATTATTTTTATTTTAACTATTTTTATTTAGTTTTAAATTACATTTTATTGGGTCTAGAATAAATCAATAAATTTGTTAGTTTTTATTTTAATTTTAACTATTTTTATTAAACTTTATTTAATTATTTATATTAAAATTTTATTGGGTTCCAAAATAAATATTTAGGCCCATTATGCTAACCCTAATTGGTTCCTATATATATAACTTGTTGCTGTTGCTAAAGAAAAAACCTCATTTTATTTTTTGTACTGTATATGGTCTGTTTGTTTATCATTGGTTCTATCATCATGTTCATCCTAACACACATGTCTCAAACATATGTATTAATGTGTGTCACTTGTTTCAAACATATGTATGTGTTAACGTGTATATGTTTTTTTGGTGATAAACCATGTTATGGTTTATATAAGTGCGTACATCTCACTTTGTTATTTATATGGTTAAGTTATTCATGTATAGATATATAAATTTATTTTGTGACACCTTTTTTATTATTATGTTCTTAATACGAGTTTTTATATTTATTCTATATATATATTTTTTAGATTATTCGGATCGGATCGTGTCGATACGCTATTTTCACATCTGGGTGTATGATGCGTGACATTTGTGTTGATCCGATATAGTTGCGATGATCGCAATTTTGCGTTAGCAACATCATTGTTTCATTTTTAATTCATATCATTTTTATGTTATTCATACACATATATTTAGATCTGCACATTTTTTTTCATAACTAACTACCCTGATTTTTTTTCTAAGCCTTGACGATTTTGCCTCAACCAT
Source organism: Lathyrus aphaca (assembly GCA_963966055.1). Taxonomy (NCBI): domain Eukaryota; kingdom Viridiplantae; phylum Streptophyta; class Magnoliopsida; order Fabales; family Fabaceae; genus Lathyrus; species Lathyrus aphaca. The sequence continues at coordinate 392,777,510 of OZ014519.1, read as the reverse complement.
TTTTTTTATATACGTTTTGTTTTATTATATAATAACTATTTTCCAGGTACATTCACATGTGCGCGCGTGTCTTAGTGTCAAGAAGGCAAAGCTGGTAATTTTGAGGGCATTTTGACAAAGAAACATGGGTTTATCTTCTCTTTCCTAATTTCTCCTAATTTCCTCTATTGTTTTTAATTCTCTAATTTCTTAAATTAACTAACCTTAAATATTTAGATTAATTTTATTTGTTTATTTTCTAAAAGAAACTCTTAACTTTTTTTTAATTACTTATCTTCATAATCCATTCATAATGTTAATTAATTATTTACTTTATTAAATTAATAATTTAATATAGTTTTTTTTTAACAACAAAACTTTTTTTTGTATATTTTCATAAACCTTAATTTTTCATGTAAACCTTAAAACTTTCTCATAAATTTTAACCGTGTTATTTCCTCTAAACCATAAACATTTTCTCAAACCTTTATTATTTCTTATTTTCGTTCATGTTAATGTTATTCATGCACTGTAATTGCTTCGCCCTTGTAATATTTTAAGTTTTAACTTGTAATATTTTCAGTTTTATTATTCGCCATCTTTATTATGTAACTGCCCCAAAGCGTTGTAATAGTTAGAATTTTATTTTCTGCCATTTATTTTCTGCCTTTTTATTTTTTTTTGTCACTCAAATTCCTGCCATTGATCTTATATTAACTGCATGGTTTAGTAATGTAGGGCGTGAAAACCTACTAAATTAATTATTTAATATTTTTCTATAATCTTTACATTTTTTTGTTTTTGTAAATAAATGCTAATTATTTTTATAAACTTATTTTACTACTTATTTATAACAATAAATCTTTATTTTGTAAATACTAACTCTTTTATTATTTTGTGCATATTAAATTTTTTTTTCTTTCTAAAAAATTTCTCAATAACATTTTGTCAATAATATTTTATATATTAATAGTATTTTATTATAATAGTAATAATCATATAGTGTAAATAATTAAAAAATTTCTCAATAATCTTTAATGGTTTTTCTCTAAAACTTAATTCCTTTTTTTTCTCATTAATTCTAATAACTTCTAAAAAATCTAACTTGTCTAACCTAAAATATTTCTTTTTTAATTAAATGATTAATTGCTATTTCTTTAATTTATTTTAACTTTATTATTATTATTATTATTACTTTATTATTATTATTGCTTTATTGTTAATATTGCTTTATTATTTTTGCTTCATTATTATTATTATTTCTTATTTATTATATCTATTATTCTTGCTTTATAATTTATTTTTATCCTACTATTATGTATCTGCTAAAGCCTTGTAATAGCTTATAGATTTATTTTTCCGTGTTTATTTTCTTTGTAAATATTTTACTATATGGTTAGTAACCTTAGGGTGTGTATAACTTATATGTAATTAAATTGAACTTAGATAATTAAAATAAGATAAATACCTGAATATAAACATTCACACACGTAAGTCGATCTTTGATCGCCATCTTGCACTTCCTAAGTTACCCCTCTCAGTTGCCTTAAACATGGTCAAGTCCCTCGAATATAGGGGTGTCTTAAGCAAAGTCCCTTCATAAAAATCATCAAGTCCCTACAGTTTAAAAGATCAAGTCCCTTCGAGGTTGCCTACAGAATAATGATCTTGTCCCTTCGAATAAATGATGATAGTCCCTACGAATTGCTAAAGACACCCCTCAAAGTTGCTTTCTATGACCATACGATGACCCTACGTTTTTCCCTTAACATCCAAGGTAATGACTACCTATTCCTTAATAATAGGGATAGTCTTATCATTGAAAGAACATTTAAGAACAGTAAAGATTCAAATTAGGGTAGGTTCCTCTTAAGTACTTGCTCACTCCTTCAAAAACACTTCATTACACATTACATTTTTTAAACAATTTTCAAAACAAAGTCTTTATATATATCCGTACAAGGATCATTATAAAGTACTTAAGAAAATTTTTGATCACACACTACACTTCTCAAAACAGTTTAAAGTGAGCTAAGTAACTAAGAGCCCATGGATAACCATGGATGTAAAGGGTGCTAACACCTTCCCTTTACATAACCTACCCCCCGAACCCAAAAATCTTTTAAGGTCTTTCCTGTTCTTTTATGCCCTTTCCTTTGGATAAAAAAAAGTCGGTGGCGACTCTTGCTATCCGCAACATTTAACTAAAGTCAGTTCTCCCACCGTGTTACAGAACTGGCGACTCTGCTGGGGATTATATTAAAGAGGGGTACCCTTAGGAATTAGATCACTTTAAAATTGTTTGCCTTGTTTGCTTTATACTTATATTGTTGGGTGCTCTTATGTGTGAAAGATCCTAACCCGGATCTAGTGTACCTTAGGTAAATGGCAATAGATCAAGGAAACTGTACGGCGTATACCGATATGGTTGATCTGGTGGCCATAGTTAGTGTGACTTCTTGGTTGGTGCTTATGTTCCTTAAGTCAAGTTGAGGATAATATGAGGCTGCCATATGTTGTCAATACATTAACTAACTTTTAGAACCCTAGTTATCACATCTTGGCCTTTAGAAAGTAGTGAGGTAGCCGGCTTTGGTGAAGACTAAAGTTGGTTGATACTCGATGCTACACTCATTGAGATCCTAAACTTGGAGGGTTTTGGTTGGCAAGTAAGTTGCCTACTGAACAACCACCCTTGGGAAGGATCGATGATATTGAGATCCCTTAGAACCTGGTTACTTTATAGGACAGGATGAACCAACTAAACTTCAGGGGAGGGTACTTACCTTTAAACCTCATGCAAGCCTTCAAACCTAAGGGCTATTGTGTAACTTGTTTGTGTGTGCCACATGTTTGTGATTGAGCATAACATCATAACATCATCATGCATCATAAGCATAGCATTTTCACTAACCATTTCAAGGACCAAAGGATTTATCTTTGTTTTTTGTTGCAGGTCATGGCTTCTGCTCGTAGGAATACTATCCGGATCAACTTTGTAGAGATACCTCCTAAGCTTAAGGAATTGGTCTCTCAAGTTTCTGAAAACTCCCAATTCATCAAGAGGCATGGTCACCTACTAGATCTAGTCACTTCAGGGTTCAATGAAGACATGATGAGTGTCCTATTTCAGTTCTTTGACTCTAAACATCACTGTTTCACATTCCCCGATTATCAGTTGGTTCCCACAATGGAGGAGTTCTCCAAACTATTGTGTATACCTATCCTTAATCAGAGACCCTTCACAGGCTTAGAAAAAGAACCTAAACCTGAAGTCATTGCTGCAGCCCTACATATGAAGAAATCAGACATTGTCCTAGAAACGGGAAGTGGAGTTAAGGGTATCCTTGCTAAGGTATTGATGGAGAAAGCTCAAGTGTTCCTGAAGGCTATGATTTATGATGCTTTTGAGGAGATCTTGGCCTTATTAATCTATGGCCTAGTGTTGTTCCCTAATCCAGACCAGCTCATAGACGCACATGCCATCAACATATTTCTAACTCGCAATCCAGTGCCTACATTACTTGGAGATATTCTGCATTCCCTCCATACTCGTACTACGAAGGCACGAGGAACTCTGATGTGCTGCATACCTTTGCTATCTAGGTGGTTTATTTCTCACCTTCCTCGATCAGTGATGAAGAATGAACAAGGGTTCAGGTGGTCCAAGAGGATTATGTCACTCTCTCATTCAGATATTCATTGGTGCTCTCGATCTATGGAGAATGTTACTATCATTGACCGTTGCGGGGAGTTTCCTAATGTGCCACTTCTAGGCATAAGAGGAGGCATTACTTACAACCATTCCTTAGCTTTACGACCGTCTGGTTACGCTCGGAGTGATGGTCCTCATGACATCTTGATTCAGGGTATTGTGTTTGACTACGACAACGATCTGCAAGGTTATCATCAAAGGTTTATACGAGCATGGGGGAAAGTGAATAAGGTTGAAATCAAGACTCTGGAGCCCAAGTACACTATTCCTTTGGAAGCTTATCTCAGATGGGTACGATCTCGTGCTCAGACTCTTATGATGCCATATCCCGCCATCCTGCCAGTTACTATGGAGCCTGTTGCTGAAGGAGATACTCCTTATATCATTCTTCATCCAGACATGCCCACTGACATGGAGGAGTTACAGAGGTCCTGGATCCAGTTGAAGGAGTAAAGGGATACTTCTGAGACTCATTTCAAAGCAAGTCAAGAAAGAATCCTGAAGCTAACAAAACAACTTCACGAGGAGAGGGATCTCAACTCATACCTCAATACAAAGAGGAAACGTCCATGGGAGACTTAAAACCCCATTTTTGTATTCATTTCATTTTTGTTGTTAGCCCAAGGGGCAAACAAGTTTATTGATTACTAATAAAAGTTTACTTTTTGGTTGTTTAAACAAATTTAAATCATGCGGTCCTTGAAAACATTGCATATACATCTACATACCATATCATTACATGACAGGTTGTTACAACAAGTTTCTCATCTTCTCGCTGTTTATTTCAGCAGAAATGGCTCTCGAACAATCTGTCAAGGATCTCCAGGCTCAGAATGCTCCGCTCCAAGAAGTGATCCTGAATTTGTCCAAGGGGCAAGAAGAGTTGAAAGCACTCCTCTCTAAGGACATGGAGAAGAAGAATCCTGAGGACAACAAAGATGATCAGCTGAAACAACTACAAGCTGAGATAGCAGAGATGAGGATTCAGATGAATGGCCAAATGGCTCTTATCCAGAGTTTGGCCCAGGGGCAAGAAGAGCTGAGAAGCTTTGTCAATAAGCTTCGGCATAACATAGTTGGGGATCTAATCATCAGTCAACCTCCGTTGAAACAAGCTGACTTGGCTGAAAGGAAAGTAAGGATAAGAGAAGGAAATAGACAGGCTACTACTGACCATCCTTCAATGGAAGAAAGAAGGCCTTGTAAGGTTAATCCACTTCTATACAAGGAATGTAGAAGACAGTTCATCCGGTTCAGCACACCAATGTCACAAGTTTTGCAATACCTGTTGGAGATGAAGTTGATTTCCTTGGAAAATTCTCCTAAAAATCCTAACACCTCTTCTCCTCGCTATAATCCCAAGGAAAGGTGTATGTATCACTCCAACTGTCCTGGACATGACACTAATAATTGTTGGGCATTGAAGAATAAGATTCAAGACCTAATTGACAAAGGAATACTCGAGGTTACTCCAGAAGGCCAGGTTGAGTTCTTCTATCGTCCATCAAGCATCAAAGTTTCCAGATAACTGGAGTGACGAGTTTAGAGGAAGAGGCTTTGAGAACATTTGAATTTTCATTTGTAATTTCTTTTGTTTGCCTAAACACTTACTATTATGTCAATCTTTTGTTTTCATTAATGCATTGCATATGTTTGTCTTGAATTAATCCATTCGTTTCACTATATTTTAAACTATGCTTCATATTTCTATTTTATGATATTTAACTCCTGAAAAAGCTATAAGCCTGTAGAGGGAGGATGACGAAAACAATACCATAATCTTATGCAATATGCTTTTGAACAGACTATGCTGACAATGTACAGACATTGTTTCAATTCCTAAACAGTGGAGATATAAGGAAGTTAATCCCTAGTCAACCCTTTTGAGCCTATGAAGTAGGAGTTTTCATTCTCACGCAAATTAAAACCCTTATTCATAACCTAGGGCAGGGTAGTTATTCGGTTAACTCAACTATGCCAATTGTTTGTGTTGTACACAACTAATGATGTTTCCCTGTAATCACTAAAGTCTGCAAGTCAATATCTAAGCAAAAGAAAAGCTCACTAAGTCAGAACCTATGAAGGAGACTTAGTAAAAAAATTAAGACATCCCGCTGACTGTAACCTTGAAATAGACAGTTCAGGCAAAACGAAGGGATAACAAAGTCAAAAGAAAAAAGGAGGTCATTATAAATCCTCAACAAAGAAAGATGATTGAATGTTCAAATAAATTTTTGGACCATCACAAATAACAGTGTTACAATTCTAAATTCCCGTGGAGCTTCAATGCATAAGTTAACCGAACTTAGGACTGAAGAACATCATGGAGATTGGGTTGGATACAAATGAAATTTGAGCCTTTATCCTTTGTTTCTTAAACCGTGAACCAGGCCACGTTACAGCCCTTTAAAAGTCCTAACTGAAGCATGGTTAGTTCGAAAGCGTACTGGTACAAAAAGGTATCCTGACTCCTTTAGGGCTTATTATAAAACTTGAGTTAATATCACAATTTTCATAAAAATTGTTTTTTCTAAAATAACTCTTTTTCAAAAACTTCAAGACAGACATAAGCATTGCATTTTTGAATATATTTGTTTGCATATACCTGAGTGTTTGATAAACAGAGAAACTTACAGGATGAATGTTCAATAAACCAAAGTCTTTCTGATAAACAAAGTTGCTTCCTGGATCAAAGCCCATGTATACAAAGGGGCATAGTCATTATCTCCCAATCAAGGGGGCAGGCCATGATACTACCTAACTCATTTGAGGCAATCAGGACAGGATTCAACTATGTTTAAGTAGCCAGGGGCAGATCTCCTCATCTATCTAAATTACCAAGGGTAATATTACAGAGTTCATAATGCCAGGGGCATAGTCACTGTTTCCAAATCAAAGGGGCATACCAAGTTACTGTTCAATTCATTCGGGGCAATCAAGTCCAGATTCAACAGTGCTTAATAGCCAGGGGCAACTCTCCTCATATATTTGAAATACCAAGGGTAACATTACAAATTTCATGATGTCAAGGGCATATTATTGTGGGGCATTCTACTTATTTCTCTTGAGGTAACTACATTCAGATACTTCCATCATGGGACAATTCATCCTCAACCAATGGGAAATGCTTTCTTTTCAAATCTAATATCCGGAGCGTATATGGTCCATCACAATTTGAAGACATGTTCCTCTCATTGTATTACCTTGATATTGGATTCTCAGCAGAAGCCATTGTGGAAATTAATTGTCTACGCCAGTAGTATCATATGTTGTCAGTATCATGTCTTTAGATCCAGCTATGAGGATTTCTGGGAAGGTACTCAGGAAAGTTAAGAATCTCAGGAGCTCTAAATCCAATTGGTTATACACTCTCAAAGTTGAAACGATTCTGTTTTCGAGTTCAGCTTTACTTTTCCCTCTTTATTCAGGATTACTTTTCCTCTTTTACTAAAGCGAAAAACGTTTGTTGGTTATGTTTGAATGTATATATGCTTTGAATATGATTGATGCTTACCAGAAATGTATGAAATGCAGTAATAGTATTTACTAAGGACGAACGAGGGTAGTAGTTCAACGAAGCTTCGCCGGTACATCCCCACAAGACAACTACAAATCCCCAGTACAGCAAATCTATGCTTCAAGTTACATCTCCCCTTGAATTTATGTCCATCTCTTTTATCTTCAACTGAGGTACTCAGGAACTTATTCCTTCAATAGAAGTATGACGAGCGAAGACGAGAGGTTATAAATATTATACCATCAAACAAGACGGGAACGAGTTCCTCATATTCTTCAGCAACGAAGCCGGGATTTATTTTCCCTAACCAGCAGTTTGTTATACAAAGGTATCCAGACGCTTCAGGTTGCATGAGTCATACATACATCATTTACATCATACCATAGAACATCCATAAATACATAATACAGTTACTTAGGTGCATCATACTATGCATGCATACATATTGCATAAACTAACATTCTCCTTGCAGGATAGTTGTATGCAGATAAACCAATATCAACAGGTCATAAATGATCCATACATTACTCAAGATGTCCTTGGAGAGTAGGCAAACGGTCTGTAAGAAGATCCTTTCCCTAATCCAGGATATTTCCAAAAGATATCATTTATCTGGTCTTGAATAGCAGGCAAACGGTCTGTAAAAAAGATCCATTCCCTGGTTCAAGATATTTTTCAGAAGAACTAATCCTGACGTTCTTTTGGCCCTTGAATAGCAGGCAAACGGTCTGTAAAAAGATCCATTCCCTGGTTCAAGATATTTTTCAGAAGAACAAATCCTGATGTTCTTTTGGCCCTTAAATAGCAGGCAAACAGTCTGTAAAAAGATCCATTCCCTGGTTCAAGATATTTTTCAGAAGAACAAATCTTGACGTTCTTTTGGCCCTTGAATAGCAGGCAAACGGTTTGTAAAAAGATCCATTCCCTGGTTCAAGATATTTTTCAGAAGAACAAATCCTGACGTTCTTTTGGCCCTTGAATAGCAGGCAAACGGTCTGTAAAAAGATCCATTCCCTGGTTCAAGATATTTTTCAGAAGAACAAATCCTGACGTTCTTTTGGCCCTTGAATAGCAGGCAAACGGTCTGTAAAAAGATCCATTCCCTGGTTCAAGATATTTTTCAGAAGAACAAATCCTGACATTCTTTTGGCCCTTGAATAGCAGCCAAACGGTCTGTAAAAAGACCCATTCCCTGTTTCAAGATATTTTTTAGAAGAACAAATCCTGACGTTCTTTTGGCCCTTGAATAGCAGGCAAACGGTCTGTAAGAAGATCCATTCCCTGGTTCAAGATAATTTTCAGAAGAACTAATCCTGACATTCTTTTGGCCCTTGAATAGCAGGAAAACGGTCTGTACAAAGATCCATTCCCTGGTTCAAGATAATTTTCAGAAGAACTAATCCTGACGTTCTTTTGACCTTGGAGAGTAGGCAAACAGTCTGTAAGAAGATCCATTCCCTAATCCAAGATACTTCCAGAAGAGATAATCGTCACGAAGATTTATTTCTACTGGTCCATTCAACAATTCAAATCATGTTGCATAAACGATTCAGAGACGACCTATACGAAGACCTAGTGCTGATATCCAATATCAACATAAAGACATCATCACATCCTGATACCTTAGATGGCATCTCTAAGTCCATCTCCAGTTCTTCCAAGTGGCATCTTCAAGCCCACTCAAGCATATACAATTAATCATCAGTGTTACTTTACGCACCGACGAGTGCAAATTTTTGGGCTTTTGTGTTCAATCCCCTTCAACCTTCTAGGTCATTACTGGCACATATACCAATCTAACCCCTCAGGTTTCAGAAAATTGAACAGGGGCAACTGTTGCACCCCAAAATTTGCCCTCTATTTTAACTCTAACCGACTTTTTGTTCACATTCATTTGCATCATCTTCATAGCATAACATTTTTTTCCGTCTTAATATTAGCCGGAATAATTTCTCGAAATTTACAAACATACTGGTCAAATTAACTTTTTAACTGTGTCTAAAATTAGTCAATGAAAAAATGTCAAGTTTAAGTTTGCAAATGTCGGTAACATTAATCTGCGGTTCACGTGGTTTAATTTGACATGCTAAAAATATTTTTACGACTATATTTGGTCATATGTTGATCAGTCTGAGCAGTTTAAACGGTCATAATTTTTATTTCGAAATCCGACCAAACGCTGTATTTTTCCGAGTCATTTATTTCGCGCTGATTATTTTGATGTGTTCATTTTATTTTTTCGAGCACTTTGGCGCTCGACTTTTAATTTTTGAGTTTATTTATTTTTATATAGGGTCTAGAATAAATAAATAGGATTATTAGTTATTATTTTTATTTTAACTAATTTTATTTAGTTTTAAATTACATTTTATTGGGTCTAGAATAAATAAATAAATTTGTTAGTTTTTATTTTAATTTTAACTATTTTTATTAAACTTTATTTAATTATTTATATTAAAATTTTATTGGGTTCCAAAATAAATATTTAGGCCCATTATGCTAACCCTAATTGGTTCCTATATACATAACTTGTTGCTGTTGCTAAAGAAAAAACCTCATTTTATTCTTTGTACTGTATATGGTCTGTTTGTTTATCATTGGTTCTATCATCATGTTCATCCTAACACACATGTCTCAAACATATGTATTAATGTGTGTCACTTGTTTCAAACATATGTATGTGTTAACGTGTATATGTTTTTTTGGTGATAAACCATGTTATGGTTTATATAAGTGCGTACATCTCACATTGTTATTTATATGGTTAAGTTATTCATGTATAGATATATGAATTTATTTTGTGACACCTTTTTTATTATTATGTTCTTAATACGAGTTTTTATATTTATTCTATATATTTTTTTTTTAGATTATTCGGATCGGATCGTGTCGATACGCTATTTTCACATCTGGGTGTATGATGCGTGACATTTGTGTTGATCCGATATAGTTGCGATGATCGCAATTTTGCGTTAGCAACATCTTTGTTTCTTTTTTAATTCATATCATTTTTATGTTATTCATACACATATATTTAGATCTGCACATTTTTTTTCATAACTAACTACCCTGGTTTTTTTCCTAAGCCTTGACGATTTTGCCTCAACCATTTTTTTTATATACGTTTTGTTTTATTATATAATAACTATTTTCCAGGTACATTCACATGTGCGCGCGTGTCTTAGTGTCAAGAAGGCAAAGCTGGTAATTTTGAGGGCATTTTGACAAAGAAACATGGGTTTATCTTCTCTTTCCTAATTTCTCCTAATTTCCTCTATTGTTTTTAATTCTCTAATTTCTTAAATTAACTAACCTTAAATATTTAGATTAATTTTATTTGTTTATTTTCTAAAAGAAACTCTTAACTTTTTTTTTAATTACTTATCTTCATAATCCATTCATAATGTTAATTAATTATTTACTTTATTAAATTAATAATTTAATATAGTTTTTTTTAACAACAAAACTTTTTTTTGTATATTTTCATAAACCTTAATTTTTCATGTAAACCTTAAAACTTTCTCATAAATTTTAACCGTGTTATTTCCTCTAAACCATAAACATTTTCTCAAACCTTTATTATTTCTTATTTTCGTTCATGTTTATGTTATTCATGCACTGTAATTGCTTCGCCCTTGTAATATTTTAAGTTTTAACTTGTAATATTTTCAGTTTTATTATTCGCCATCTTTATTATGTAACTGCCCCAAAGCGTTGTAATAGTTAGAATTTTATTTTCTGCCATTTATTTTCTGCCTTTTTATTTTTTTTGTCACTCAAATTCCTGCCATTGATCTTATATTAACTGCATGGTTTAGTAATGTAGGGCGTGAAAACCTACTAAATTAATTATTTAATATTTTTCTATAATCTTTACATTTTTTTGTTTTTGTAAATAAATGCTAATTATTTTTATAAACTTATTTTACTACTTATTTATAACAATAAATCTTTATTTTGTAAATACTAACTCTTTTATTATTTTGTGCATATTAAATTTTTTTTTTCTTTCTAAAAAATTTCTCAATAACATTTTGTCAATAATATTTTATATATTAATAGTATTTTATTATAATAGTAATAATCATATAGTGTAAATAATTAAAAAATTTCTCAATAATCTTTAATGGTTTTTCTCTAAAACTTAATTCCTTTTTTTTTTTCATTAATTCTAATAACTTCTAAAAAATCTAACTTGTCTAACCTAAAATATTTCTTTTTTAATTAAATGATTAATTGCTATTTCTTTAATTTATTTTAACTTTATTATTATTATAATTACTTTATTATTATTATTGCTTTATTGTTAATATTGCTTTATTATTTTTGCTTCATTATTATTATTATTTCTTATTTATTATTTTATTATATCTATTATTCTTGCTTTATAATTTATTTTTATCCTACTATTATGTATCTGCTAAAGCCTTGTAATAGCTTATAGATTTATTTTTCCGTGTTTATTTTCTTTGTAAATATTTTACTATATGGTTAGTAACCTTAGGGTGTGTATAACTTATATGTAATTAAATTGAACTTAGATAATTAAAATAAGATAAATACCTGAATATAAACATTCACACACGTAAGTCGATCTTTGATCGCCATCTTGCACTTCCTAAGTTACCCCTCTCAGTTGCCTTAAACATGGTCAAGTCCCTCGAATATAGGGGTGTCTTAAGCAAAGTCCCTTCATAAAAATCATCAAGTCCCTACAGTTTAAAAGATCAAGTCCCTTCGAGGTTGCCTACAGAATAATGATCTTGTCCCTTCGAATAAATGATGATAGTCCCTACGAATTGCTAAAGACACCCCTCAAAGTTGCTTTCTATGACCATACGATGACCCTACGTTTTTCCCTTAACATCCAAGGTAATGACTACCTATTCCTTAATAATAGGGATAGTCTTACCATTGAAAGAACATTTAAGAACAGTAAAGATTCAAATTAGGGTAGGTTCCTCTTAAGTACTTGCCCATTCCTTCAAAAACACTTCATTACACATTATATTTTTTAAACAATTTTCAAAACAAAGTCTTTATATATATCCGTACAAGGATCATTATAAAGTACTTAAGAAAATTTTTGATCACACACTACACTTCTCAAAACAGTTTAAAGTGAGCTAAGTAACTAAGAGCCCATGGATAACCATGGATGTAAAGGGTGCTAACACCTTCCCTTTACATAACCTACCCCCCGAACCCAAAAATCTTGTAAGGTCTTTCCTGTTCTTTTATGCCCTTTCCTTTGGATAAAAAAAAAGTCGGTGGCGACTCTTGCTATCCGCAACATTTAACTAAAGTCAGTTCTCCCACCGTGTTACAGAACTGGCGACTCTGCTGGGGATTATATTAAAGAGGGGTACCCTTAGGAATTAGATCACTTTAAAATTGTTTGCCTTGTTTGCTTTATACTTATATTGTTGGGTGCTCTTATGTGTGAAAGATCCTAACCCGGATCTAGTGTACCTTAGGTAAATGGCAATAGATCAAGGAAACTGTACGGCGTATACCGATATGGTTGATCTGGTGGCCATAGTTAGTGTGACTTCTTGGTTGGTGCTTATGTTCCTTAAGTCAAGTTGAGGATAATATGAGGCTGCCATATGTTGTCAATACATTAACTAACTTTTAGAACCCTAGTTATCACATCTTGGCCTTTAGAAAGTAGTGAGGTAGCCGGCTTTGGTGAAGACTAAAGTTGGTTGATACTCGATGCTACACTCATTGAGATCCTAAACTTGGAGGGTTTTGGTTGGCAAGTAAGTTGCCTACTGAACAACCACCCTTGGGAAGGATCGATGATATTGAGATCCCTTAGAACCTGGTTACTTTATAGGACAGGATGAACCAACTAAACTTCAGGGGAGGGTACTTACCTTTAAACCTCATGCAAGCCTTCAAACCTAAGGGCTATTGTGTAACTTGTTTGTGTGTGCCACATGTTTGTGATTGAGCATAACATCATAACATCATCATGCATCATAAGCATAGCATTTTCACTAACCATTTCAAGGACCAAAGGATTTATCTTTGTTTTTTGTTGCAGGTCATGGCTTCTGCTCGTAGGAATACTATCCGGATCAACTTTGTAGAGATACCTCCTAAGCTTAAGGAATTGGTCTCTCAAGTTTCTGAAAACTCCCAATTCATCAAGAGGCATGGTCACCTACTAGATCTAGTCACTTCAGGGTTCAATGAAGACATGATGAGTGTCCTATTTCAGTTCTTTGACTCTAAACATCACTGTTTCACATTCCCCGATTATCAGTTGGTTCCCACAATGGAGGAGTTCTCCAAACTATTGTGTATACCTATCCTTAATCAGAGACCCTTCACAGGCTTAGAAAAAGAACCTAAACCTGAAGTCATTGCTGCAGCCCTACATATGAAGAAATCAGACATTGTCCTAGAAACGGGAAGTGGAGTTAAGGGTATCCTTGCTAAGGTATTGATGGAGAAAGCTCAAGTGTTCCTGAAGGCTATGATTTATGATGCTTTTGAGGAGATCTTGGCCTTATTAATCTATGGCCTAGTGTTGTTCCCTAATCCAGACCAGCTCATAGACGCACATGCCATCAACATATTTCTAACTCGCAATCCAGTGCCTACATTACTTGGAGATATTCTGCATTCCCTCCATACTCGTACTACGAAGGCACGAGGAACTCTGATGTGCTGCATACCTTTGCTATCTAGGTGGTTTATTTCTCACCTTCCTCGATCAGTGATGAAGAATGAACAAGGGTTCAGGTGGTCCAAGAGGATTATGTCACTCTCTCATTCAGATATTCATTGGTGCTCTCGATCTATGGAGAATGTTACTATCATTGACCGTTGCGGGGAGTTTCCTAATGTGCCACTTCTAGGCATAAGAGGAGGCATTACTTACAACCATTCCTTAGCTTTACGACCGTCTGGTTACGCTCGGAGTGATGGTCCTCATGACATCTTGATTCAGGGTATTGTGTTTGACTACGACAACGATCTGCAAGGTTATCATCAAAGGTTTATACGAGCATGGGGGAAAGTGAATAAGGTTGAAATCAAGACTCTGGAGCCCAAGTACACTATTCCTTTGGAAGCTTATCTCAGATGGGTACGATCTCGTGCTCAGACTCTTATGATGCCATATCCCGCCATCCTGCCAGTTACTATGGAGCCTGTTGCTGAAGGAGATACTCCTTATATCATTCTTCATCCAGACATGCCCACTGACATGGAGGAGTTACAGAGGTCCTGGATCCAGTTGAAGGAGTAAAGGGATACTTCTGAGACTCATTTCAAAGCAAGTCAAGAAAGAATCCTGAAGCTAACAAAACAACTTCACGAGGAGAGGGATCTCAACTCATACCTCAATACAAAGAGGAAACGTCCATGGGAGACTTAAAACCCCATTTTTGTATTCATTTCATTTTTGTTGTTAGCCCAAGGGGCAAACAAGTTTATTGATTACTAATAAAAGTTTACTTTTTGGTTGTTTAAACAAATTTAAATCATGCGGTCCTTGAAAACATTGCATATACATCTACATACCATATTGTCATACCCCAAATTTGTCCTACCTTTACTATTTTATTTTCTGTTTATTAACCATTATTCAAAAATCCAAAAAATATGCATCATTTAGTTTTATTATTTTTGTCTAACAGATATTTCAAAATCCAAAAATATATACTATTTTATTTTCTGTCCAGCCACATAATAAAAATTCATTTCTCAGTTAAGTTAAAAAAATATATATACCAGCGTGTGCATATAAATGTTTCATCTGTTTATCTTTTTATTTCTCATAAACTTTTGTCTCTAAACAATTACTTTATTTTTCTTTCCTAAAAAAATTTTAATTACAAAAGAAATATTTTCCTTTTTATTTCCTATTATTATTATTATAATTACTACTTTTTTATTTTATTTTATTTTCTTTATTTTATTATTACATATTATTGTTTTTATTACATAGTATTATTTTTATTACTTTTTTTTTCATCTTTGTTACTATTATTATTGTTAATGTAACTATTTCTATTATTATTATTATTATTATTATAATTTTTAAGTTTCTTCAAATATAATTCATCTGCATACTACAACTGCTAAGTGTCACAAATTCATCTGTCGGTCCCCACCCACGTGATACCCTTACAACGCATCAGCAAATTTTTCTTTTCACAACCACCTCTCACAATCCACAGCCACTATCACCAATTTCCAACAAGGTTTATTCTGCATCACAACAAATTTTCTAGAATTCCATCAACAACAAACTTTTACAGCACATCATATTCTCAAAATCCTTTTCAATTTTTTCTCCAAGTTTCCAATTTTATCCTTCTTAAATCCATTATAAATCTAGCATTAATCTCACTCCAAAAAAAAGCTTGAAAAACATCAAAAAAATTCTGCACAAAATCATAATATCAACAAGCTTCACAAAAACAAAAAATTCAAATAAATCCGAAAATCATTCCTCTTACCCTTGTCACCACCGTTCCACCACCGAAGCCTTACCACCAATGTAACCCGATCCGAAACTTCACAAGCCTTCACCAGGACCAAACTCTCACCGTAAAAAAAAAACAGACCCCGCCGTAAACCGCAAACGACACCATCATCCACCACCACTGACCCGTTAATCCGAAATCTTTCCCAAAACGCAGAGCCATCCTCAAATCCATCACCGTTTCACCTCTTCAATATCTAAACCACAACAAATCCTAGCCGGAAACTTCCGCTCACTCACTGTCAAACACAGAACCGCTGTAACCACCATTCAACACTCCCACCTTCATATCTTCACAAATCCCGCCGGCCATCCTTGAATCCTCGACACCCCCTTTCATAAACCGCATAAAACACCTCATCACCCATAGAAATTCACTCGCAAACAGCCAACACAAACAAATCCACATCTTCACACCACCGACGAATCCGCCGTCAATCGTCAACAACAAGCACAAACCCGACCGTCAAAACCAACCGTTGGCCACCGCAAGCATTCACCGCCGCTGTTGGTCACCGCGAAACTCAACAAAACAGAACCGCGAAGCGCGAGCCACCGCGCCGTTTGAGAGAGAAATCGCAGAGCGCCGTGAGAGAGACGGGAGAGATCCGAGAGTGTGCCGCCGCGAGCTTTTGGAAGGGGTAGGTCTCTTTTTTTATTGTTTGTTTGCGAAAAAGTAAAGAAGAGGAGAGCATTCCTCTGTTTCTATTTTTTTTCTTTTTTAAATAAAAGTCCTTTTATTAATGTTATTTTATTATTTACTGTTGCTATTTATTTAAATTTATTTTAGTTGATTTCAATTCACACTAATTTCACCGATGCACATTATTATTATTTTTTATTGCTGACTTTTTAAAAGATTGTTTGTTTTTTCTTGTTTTTTTTCTTTCCTCCACATATTGGGGATGGGCTCAGCAGGAAGCCCATATATTTTTGAATTTTTATTCAAACACCAGTATAGTCTATGATACCTCTCTGTTTTGTCATTATTAATTTTTAATTATATTATAGTTTAAGTTTTAAGAATTATTAGTATTTAATTTGTTACTTTGTATATATTAATCTCTAATATTTTGTTTATCAAATTGATGTAGATTCTATTCACTTATTATTTAGGGCCGATGATATCATAAAAGGCCAATTTATCGCCCGATTCTAATCGGTGATTTTTGGTCAATATGAGGCCCCCCTTTGTATTTAATTTTTTCCGACAAACAAAACATTGTATTTTAATTTAATTCATTTTATTATTCTTGATTTCATTTATTCATTATTTATTTTATTCATTATTTTATTTTTCTAACAATTCAATTCATTTATTTATTCAGTTATTTTCGCATTTTAAATTTCGATTCGACTCCTTATAGAATGGTTCCCATTTTGAACCGATTCTAAGGCAGTAAACGAACAAAATTTCGTCGCGTCCCAAAAAGGTCCAACGCCTCCGAATAGTTTTGCTCGAAAAAAAGGTCCAACGCCTCCGAATAGTTGCGTCCCGAATAAACAGGACGAACGCCTTCGAATAGTTCAAACACACTGCACACACGCTTTCTCTTGGGCTAATTACAACGAGACCATTTATTTCTCGCAATCCCCTGTATTTATTTTGTATCCCTCTCCCATTATTTTGTACGCATTTTACTTTCCGCATTTTTATTTTAATTCTGAATCCTTGGTCCAACGCCAAGCGATTGCACTTGCACACTTGCACTTTATTTTCAGTTATCATTCCGTTTATTAGGATCCTCCTATCCTTGCGAGCCGAGCGATTCGTGCCTCGCTAACAAAACCACAAAAATAAACTCCATTTGCATTTACCCTCTAAACCTCAAAAAACCAAAATATTCCGATTAGATCCAAACCCTTGATCCAACGTCAAGCGGCTTTAGGAAATAAAAAACATTTTAATAATACGAGAAGATTTGTACGCCACGAGCCTTAAGCGGTAGAAAGGGGGATAACGAGCTTTCGTTACTCGCTCCGATTATTTCGACGCAGGACACCCGTCTTGTTGGGCGAGATAAACTATCCATAGTCTTTAGTGCATTTCAACTCCTAAACCCTTTCATCGACGAAAGGTAATAAAATCAAATAACCATTACCCTTAGTAGGCCGAACTACGAGGCTCTGACTTTCCCATTGCACACGGGAGTACGTAGGCACGAGGATCTCAATCCTTGCCGAGCACCTAGGTTCAATCTAACTTATAATTCAACTCATTTCCCTCTAGCAAGCAATTCGTTTAAGCATAGACATCCTTTCTCGCGCGATAACTTAGATGGTTCCCATCGAGTACGATGGATGTAGGGGGTGCTAATACCTTCCCCCTGCATAACCGACTCCCGAACCCAGGCAATGGTTCCGTTGACCTTTGTCCTCATCCTTTTCCTCCCGGGTTGTATCTATATCTCCCCTTTCCCTCTTCGGGAATAAATAGAATTAGGTGGCGACTCTTCAGTCCGTCCGGCGCGCGGCTCCGTCCATTTCGGATCGTGTAAGGTCGTATTTTTCGGGGTACGACAGCTGGCGACTCTGCTGGGGATTGGTTCACCCCTATGCGAGTCAAGCCTAGTCTAGGTTTCCGCGTTTGTTTGAATGTTTGCTTTTATGCCTTGCTTGTTTTTTTATCGCTTTCTTTATCGCATTCCATCTTATATATCTTGTGGCTCCTTGGTACTATAATTTGGATCGATACTTTGCAAAAGAACTTGAGGGAAAAGCTCTATACCCGGGCTTTCAAGTATAAACTTAAGTTAGCGAGGTTGTGTAGTATGGGCTCCCGAGAGAACCTCTCTCGTGGGTTGTCGATACGAAAACCTCACTCGGAGTAGATTTTAATGGAAATACTGACAACCGTCAAGCTCTTGGCGTGTGTGCTCAGTTGTTTTCATTAAAGTCGTCGACTCTGAGGACCTTTAGAACCTTTTGGTTAAAACATCGGTTGATGGTTGCGTAGTATTGGGCACCAGGGTTCGCCCTCGCGTGGCTCGATACGAAAACCTCACTTGGAATAGACTTACTCAATGGAGTTGATTGACTGTCAAGAATATATGAAATTGACACGTGCATCAAACAGTTGAGAAAGTTCCATAACTCCAGGACTTTGTTTTAAACCCTGTGTCGATGATCACGTAGTATGGACTCCCGAGAAAACTTGCTCTCGTGGGTTGTCGATACGAAGATCTCATCCAAAATAGATTCATGTGGCGGAGTCAATCAACTGTCATGCTTATGGCGCGTGTGATGAACAGCCATATGAATTGATAACTTTGGGATCCCTAAAACCCTAGAGTCTACCCAGTGAGTTCTTGATCAGAGTATCCTCCATCTGTACCTCGGACTCATGGGTTCCTGTTATCGAAATTCTGGATTAATACCAAGACCCTGATCTTGTGATCCTGGATTCTGACATTGCATATCATTTCATTTGCATCATTTATTCATACTGCATTTCATTCCAAAGCCATAAACTTATTTTCATGTTCCTCCATCTTCAGTAAATCAAGCTGGTTTCCCGACGCCCGTATCGAGCTAGACGACCGTATTTAACTCGAGCCAACACTAGAAGACTGATGGACGTAATTCAAGAAGAACAAGCTGCCATGAGGGAAGAGATCGACTCGGTCAAGAGCAAGATTGACCAGATTTATGAGACACTACAATCTTTGGCAAGAATGGAAGAACGTCGCGAAGCTGCTGCCGCAATGAACAATGCTCAAGTGCAGGGATCTACCTCACGAGCAATGCCTTCAATTCCTGTTCCAAATCCTTTGGTCTACGGTTTGCCTCCAGGTTTCACTCCTGCTGTTGAAGAGGTCACTTCCCAACCAATACATGCTTCTGGTGTCACCGTTGGTGTTATTCCTCAAGCTCAACCTATTCCAACTCAAGTCCAGTTTCCTCAAACTGAAGAAAACCATCAAGTTGAGTATGAGATGCATACTGCTGTTCCAATCACCAATCCTCATGTTGTTCAAGAGTCTGAAGCTATGAAGATGTGCCGCGAGTTAGCTGAAAAACTCCGAATCATGGAAGGACACAGCTCAACCTCTCTGAGTGCCTCAGACATGTGCTTAGTTCCAGATGTTGTGGTCCCCGCTAAATTCAAACTTCCAGAATTCGAGAAATATAAAGGCCTCAGCTGTCCTGAGCTTCATTTAAGGATGTATTGCAGAAAAATGGCCGCTCATGCCAAAGATGACAAGCTCATGATCCATTGCTTCCAAGACAGCCTGTCTGGAGCGTCATTAGAATGGTACATGCAACTCGAACGCAACAATGTCCGTACTTGGCTTGATTTATCTGACGCATTCAAAAAGCAGTACAAGTACAACACTGACCTTGCTCCTAACCGTACTCAACTTCAGAGTATGTCTCAAAAGGAGAGTGAATCCTTTAAGGAGTATGCCCAACGCTGGAGGGAGTTAGCTGCAAGAGTTCATCCGCCATTGGTTGACCGTGAATTGATCGACATTTTCATGGGTACCCTACAGGGGCAGTACTACGAGAAGCTGATCAGCAGCGTATCTTCTGGTTTCTCAGACATGGTAATGGTCGGAGAAAGAATTGAGGAAGGTTTGAAAAGCGGAAAAATCCAAGGAGGTTCTAGCAGCCAGAACAATGCCAAGAAGCCTTTCAACGGGTATAAAAAGGGCGAAACAAATGCCATTTCTGCTGCAAGTGGGAATTTTCAACAGAGTGCACCTGCACCAGTTCCTTACTATCAATACCCCTATGTTGCTGCAGCACAATATGCTCCTATGCCATATCAGCCAGCTCCTCCAATGCCTTATCAGCAGGTCTTTCAAAATCTATTTCCGCCTCAGATGGCTCATCAACCACGTCCACCTCCAATGGTTGCAGCTGCCCAGTATGCGCCCAATCCATACCAGCAACAGGCTTACCAACCACGGCCTGGTCAGCAACAACAACGCGCTCCTCAACAGCGTCCACCATATCAGCCAAGAAGGCCTGAAAGAACCTTTGATCCCTTGCCTATGTCATATGGAGAAATCTTTAACGGACTGATGGCAAAGGGAACTCTTGTTTTAAAAGACTTGCCACCACAAACTGGTACTGCCCGAGATTATGATGCCAATGCTCGCTGTGAGTATCACAAGGGTGCTCCAGGTCACACGCTCGAGAATTGCAAATCGTTCAAGCACAAGATTCAAGATCTGATCGACTCTAAGGATCTCACCTTCACTCCGAGAAATCCAAATGTCCAGAACGATCCAATGCCGTCACACGGTGCCAACAAGTGAAGACATTTGAAGGGGTTATTGTAGACCAAGCTGAGTAGTCTCCAACTTTGAAGCATTCAATCAAGAGAAGTTCATTCCTCAAATCAAGGCAGCCGTCGCCATTTATTATTTACGCATTCCTGTTGTTTTGTAATGTTTGTTTAAGTACTATTTGCTCTAAACATTGTTATTTGTTCTTGGTTATGTTAATGTTATGTTTATGCATGTTTTGAATTAATCTATTCTCATTCGCTCATTATTTATCATTTTTCACAAAATCACAAAAATATTTCCCTCACTTCACTTTAGCAAATATTTGAGGGAGGATGATGACAACGAAATACCCATAACTGTTGCGGTATGCTTTCGGATAAGACCTCGTCAATGATGTACAGGCATTTATTCAAGTCCCCGAACACTGGAGATATAAGGAGTTAATCCCTAGTCAACCACTTCGAGCCTAGAAGTAGGAGTTTCTTTCGGATACAAACCCTTACATTTAACCCGGGGCAGGGTAGTTGTTCAGTTAACCTGACTACACCTTCGAATCGCAAGATGAGACATCCCGTCGGAGGACCATCAACAAATGACTTGGCAGTCATAGTATTCAAACAAAAAAAAAGAAAAGAAAAAAAAACCACTAAGTTGAGCACCCAAAGGGAGACTTAGTCGAAAAAGAAGAAATCAAAAGAGGAACTCAAATCCTCAACAAAAACAAAACAAATATCAGTGACCACCAAATAAAAAAATCAAAGGGTCACCAACAGCAAAATAGGATGACTGCCACTTCAAGCGAACTTTAAAGCTTTATCTTCATTCTTGCAAAGTCAAAACGAATGCATGTGTAGAGTTAACTGAATGTAGGACTGGAGAACATAACGAAGAAGGGATGGGGACAAATCAAACTTTGAGCCTTATATCCTTTGTTTCTCAAACTATTAACCAGGCCACGTTACAACCCTCAAAAGTCCTAATTGAGGCAGGGTTTATTCTGAAAGCATGCTACCAACAGGGTTGCGTAAATTGACTCCCATATATTTGCTAATCTTCAATCTCGATTGCACGTTATTCTTGCTGCATCTTTCACGCACTTTCTAAATCAGCACTTCGTGTGGGCTAACGGTCCATTCGTCACACTTTCACAGCATTCAAATAAATTGACTTTTTCAAAACTTACATGAACTTTACATTAACACTACCATTTATGTATGAGTAAGTTAATTGCAATTTAGTGCTTGACATCAGTACAATCCCAACAAGGGGCAATCAAAAGAGGAATTTGAATCAACATTTCTTCAACAGTCCAATCAGGGACAAATCATCTTCAAATGCCCAATCAGGGGCAATTCATTTCAAAATCAGTCCAATCAGGGACAAAGCATTTTCAACAGCCCAATCAGGGGCAATTTATTTCAAAATCAGCTCAATCAGGGGCAAGTCACCTTCAAACGCTCAATCAGGGGCAGGTCATGTCATGGCCATCGTCAAAGCTTCCCCATCCGATTTATTTCAAATACCTTGCAGGCAGGGGCAAGCAGACAAGGAGCAAATCTTCCTATCACTTCTCTCCAGCTGAACAAGCAGACTTTGCCAGACATTGGCAAACCCTTCAAAGCAAATCAGTCTTCAGGTGTCAATTAAGTCGCTACGCTCATCAGCAAGTGACCAAAACTTGGAGCTCTCAGATTCATCTTCTGATCATACATCGTCGAAGATCGAGTGTCGGGGAATCAAGCCCTCCACCCACCCAAAGTCCAATCATTATTGGCAACTACCAGACCAAAAGTCCACCAAGCTGGAACCTTTCTTTTTTCAATCACTCATATGCATCATTATGCATCATCAATGTCATACGCATCATTTGCATCAATCATTTACAACATGTGCATCATATGCATGCCCAAACAAAAAACAAACTTTTTATTTTCCCCAACATTATCGAATTTACATCTCAGTGCATAAACATTTGCATCGTATCTCCATAATTATGGAATACTATCTCGAAACAATCAAGCATAGTCGCATAACTCAGGATCCGGGATCAATCCAAGATTCCAGGCCTTTCCCCAGCAGAAGCCAGAATCCAAGGTCGGCCGAAGATTCCAAAGATTCGCATAAGTGTTATTCAGCGGGCGTTCCCGGTGGATATTTATCTTCCAGATTATTTTAATTTTCTGTTTACTCGCCATCCTTTTGGTGTCGGGGTCGCTTTTCATCCTTTTGGTGATAGCGATTATTTAATTTTCTGTTACTCGTCATCCTTTTGGTGTCGGGATCTCCTTATCATCCTTTTGGTGATAGCGATTGTCTATTTTTTTTATTACTCGTCATCCTTTTGATGTCGGGATCGCTTTATCATCCTTTTGGTGATAGCGATTGTTTAATTTTCTATTACTCGTCATCCTTTTGATGTCGAGGTCGCTTATCATCCTTTTGGTGATAGCGATTGTTAAATTTTCTGTTTCTCGTCATCCTTTTGGTGTCGGGGTCGCTTTATCATCCTTTTGGTGATATCGTTTGTTTAATTTTCTGTTACCCGTCATCCTTTTGATGTCGAGGTCGCTTATCATCCTTTTATTGATAGTGATGATTTAATTTTCTGTTACTTGTCATCCTTTTGATGTCAGGATCGCGTTATCATCCTTTTGGTGATAGCGATTGTTTAATTTTTTGTTTCTCAACATCCTTTTGGTGTTGGAGTCGGATTATCATCCTGGTGGTGGTAAGCGATCATTTAATTTTCTATCAACCTGTTTTTGTTACGCATCACCTTCATTTTTCAATTTTAATCATTGATTTACTGCATATTTTTCTTTTGCGGACAAATTTGGAGTCTGTTAATATCTAATTATCTTATACCTTGAAAGATTGAACGCGAGCCAGTTCATTTTACTCGGTCTAAGCCAATTCGATAGGGGCATCTGTCATACCCCAAATTTGTCCTACCTTTACTATTTTATTTTCTGTTTATTAACCATTATTCAAAAATCCAAAAAATATGCATCATTTAGTTTTATTATTTTTGTCTAACAGATATTTCAAAATCCAAAAATATATACTATTTTATTTTCTGTCCAGCCACATAATAAAAATTCATTTCTCAGTTAAGTTAAAAAAAAAAATATACCAGCGTGTGCATATAAATGTTTCATCTGTTTATCTTTTTATTTCTCATAAACTTTTGTCTCTAAACAATTACTTTATTTTTCTTTCCTAAAAAAATTTTAATTACAAAAGAAATATTTTCCTTTTTATTTCCTATTATTATTATTATAATTACTACTTTTTTATTTTATTTTATTTTCTTTATTTTATTATTACATATTATTGTTTTTATTACATAGTATTATTTTTATTACTTTTTTTTTCATCTTTGTTACTATTATTATTGTTAATGTAACTATTTCTATTATTATTATTATTATTATTATTATAATTTTTAAGTTTCTTCAAATATAATTCATCTGCATACTACAACTGCTAAGTGTCACAAATTCATCTGTCGGTCCCCACCCACGTGATACCCATACAACGCATCAGCAAATTTTTCTTTTCACAACCACCTCTCACAATCCACAGCCACTATCACC
Source organism: Lathyrus aphaca (assembly GCA_963966055.1). Lineage (NCBI taxonomy): Eukaryota > Viridiplantae > Streptophyta > Magnoliopsida > Fabales > Fabaceae > Lathyrus > Lathyrus aphaca. Next base: position 392,752,960 of record OZ014519.1, on the reverse strand, counting down.
AATTTCCAACAAGGTTTATTCTGCATCACAACAAATTTTCTAGAATTCCATCAACAACAAACTTTTACAGCACATCATATTCACAAAATCCTTTTCAATTTTTTCTCCAAGTTTCCAATTTTATCCTTCTTAAATCCATTATAAATCTAGCATTAATCTCACTCCAAAGCCACCGAAACCCGATCCGAAGCCTTACCACCAATGTAACCCGATCCGAAACTTCACAAGCCTTCACCAGGACCAAACTCTCACCGTCAAAAAAAAAACAGACCCCGCTGTAAACCGCAAACGACACCATCATCCACCACCACTGACCCGTTAATCCGAAATATTTCCCAAAACGCAGAGCCATCCTCAAATCCATCACCGTTTCACCTCTTCAATATCTAAACCACAACAAATCCTAGCCGGAAACTTCCGCTCACTCACTGTCAAACACAGAACCGCTGCAACCACCATTCAACACTCCCACCTTCATATCTTCACAAATCCCGCCGGCCATCCTTGAATCCTCGACACCCCCTTTCATAAACCGCATAAAACACCTCATCACCCATAGAAATTCACTCGCAAACAGCCAACACAAACAAATCCACATCTTCACACCACCGACGAATCCGCCGTCAATCGTCAACAACAAGCACAAACCCGACCGTCAAAACCAACCGTTGGCCACCGCAAGCATTCACCGCCGCTGTTGGTCACCGCGAAACTCAACAAAACAGAACCGCGAAGCGCGAGCCACCGCGCCGTTTGAGAGAGAAATCGCAGAGCGCCGTGAGAGAGACGGGAGAGATCCGAGAGTGTGCCGCCGCGAGCTTTTGGAAGGGGTAGGTCTCTTTTTTTATTGTTTGTTTGCGAAAAAGTAAAGAAGAGGAGAGCATTCCTCTGTTTCTATTTTTTTTCTTTTTTAAATAAAAGTCCTTTTATTAATGTTATTTTATTATTTACTGTTGCTATTTATTTAAATTTATTTTAGTTGATTTCAATTCACACTAATTTCACCGATGCACATTATTATTATTTTTTATTGCTGACTTTTTAAAAGATTGTTTGTTTTTTCTTGTTTTTTTTCTTTCCTCCACATATTGGGGATGGGCTCAGCAGGAAGCCCATATATTTTTGAATTTTTATTCAAACACCAGTATAGTCTATGATACCTCTCTGTTTTGTCATTATTAATTTTTAATTATATTATAGTTTAAGTTTTAAGAATTATTAGTATTTAATTTGTTACTTTGTATATATTAATCTCTAATATTTTGTTTATCAAATTGATGTAGATTCTATTCACTTATTATTTAGGGCCGATGATATCATAAAAGGCCAATTTATCGCCCGATTCTAATCGGTGATTTTTGGTCAATATGAGGCCCCCCTTTGTATTTAATTTTTTCCGACAAACAAAACATTGTATTTTAATTTAATTCATTTTATTATTCTTGATTTCATTTATTCATTATTTATTTTATTCATTATTTTATTTTTCTAACAATTCAATTCATTTATTTATTCAGTTATTTTCGCATTTTAAATTTCGATTCGACTCCTTATAGAATGGTTCCCATTTTGAACCGATTCTAAGGCAGTAAACGAACAAAATTTCGTCGCGTCCCAAAAAGGTCCAACGCCTCCGAATAGTTTTGCTCGAAAAAAAGGTCCAACGCCTCCGAATAGTTGCGTCCCGAATAAACAGGCCGAACGCCTTCGAATAGTTCAAACACACTGCACACACGCTTTCTCTTGGGCTAATTACAACGAGACCATTTATTTCTCGCAATCCCCTGTATTTATTTTGTATCCCTCTCCCATTATTTTGTACGCATTTTACTTTCCGCATTTTTATTTTAATTCTGAATCCTTGGTCCAACGCCAAGCGATTGCACTTGCACACTTGCACTTTATTTTCAGTTATCATTCCGTTTATTAGGATCCTCCTATCCTTGCGAGCCGAGCGATTCGTGCCTCGCTAACAAAACCACAAAAATAAACTCCATTTGCATTTACCCTCTAAACCTCAAAAAACCAAAATATTCCGATTAGATCCAAACCCTTGATCCAACGTCAAGCGGCTTTAGGAAATAAAAAACATTTTAATAATACGAGAAGATTTGTACGCCACGAGCCTTAAGCGGTAGAAAGGGGGATAACGAGCTTTCGTTACTCGCTCCGATTATTTCGACGCAGGACACCCGTCTTGTTGGGCGAGATAAACTATCCATAGTCTTTAGTGCATTTCAACTCCTAAACCCTTTCATCGACGAAAGGTAATAAAATCAAACAACCATTACCCTTAGTAGGCCGAACTACGAGGCTCTGACTTTCCCATTGCACACGGGAGTACGTAGGCACGAGGATCTCAATCCTTGCCGAGCACCTAGGTTCAATCTAACTTATAATTCAACTCATTTCCCTCTAGCAAGCAATTCGTTTAAGCATAGACATCCTTTCTCGCACGATAACTTAGATGGTTCCCATCGAGTACGATGGATGTAGGGGGTGCTAATACCTTCCCCCTGCATAACCGACTCCCGAACCCAGGCAATGGTTCCGTTGACCTTTGTCCTCATCCTTTTCCTCCCGGGTTGTATCTATATCTCCCCTTTCCCTCTTCGGGAATAAATAGAATTAGGTGGCGACTCTTCAGTCCGTCCGGCGCGCGGCTCCGTCCATTTCGGATCGCGTAAGGTCGTATTTTTCGGGGTACGACACATATCATTACATGACAGGTTGTTACAACAAGTTTCTCATCTTCTCGCTGTTTATTTCAGCAGAAATGGCTCTCGAACAATCTGTCAAGGATCTCCAGGCTCAGAATGCTCCGCTCCAAGAAGTGATCCTGAATTTGTCCAAGGGGCAAGAAGAGTTGAAAGCACTCCTCTCTAAGGACATGGAGAAGAAGAATCCTGAGGACAACAAAGATGATCAGCTGAAACAACTACAAGCTGAGATAGCAGAGATGAGGATTCAGATGAATGGCCAAATGGCTCTTATCCAGAGTTTGGCCCAGGGGCAAGAAGAGCTGAGAAGCTTTGTCAATAAGCTTCGGCATAACAGAGTTGGGGATCTAATCATCAGTCAACCTCCGTTGAAACAAGCTGACTTGGCTGAAAGGAAAGTAAGGATAAGAGAAGGAAATAGACAGGCTACTACTGACCATCCTTCAATGGAAGAAAGAAGGCCTTGTAAGGTTAATCCACTTCTATACAAGGAATGTAGAAGACAGTTCATCCGGTTCAGCACACCAATGTCACAAGTTTTGCAATGCCTGTTGGAGATGAAGTTGATTTCCTTGGAAAATTCTCCTAAAAATCCTAACACCTCTTCTCCTCGCTATAATCCCAAGGAAAGGTGTATGTATCACTCCAACTGTCCTGGACATGACACTAATAATTGTTGGGCATTGAAGAATAAGATTCAAGACCTAATTGACAAAGGAATACTCGAGGTTACTCCAGAAGGCCAGGTTGAGTTCTTCTATCGTCCATCAAGCATCAAAGTTTCCAGATAACTGGAGTGACGAGTTTAGAGGAAGAGGCTTTGAGAACATTTGAATTTTCATTTGTAATTTCTTTTGTTTGCCTAAACACTTACTATTATGTCAAACTTTTGTTTTCATTAATGCATTGCATATGTTTGTCTTGAATTAATCCATTCGTTTCACTATATTTTAAACTATGCTTCATATTTATATTTTATGATATTTAACTCCTGAAAAAGCTATAAGCCTGTAGAGGGAGGATGACGAAAACAATACCATAATCTTATGCAATATGCTTTTGAACAGACTATGCTGACAATGTACAGGCATTGTTTCAATTCCTAAACAGTGGAGATATAAGGAAGTTAATCCCTAGTCAACCCTTTTGAGCCTATGAAGTAGGAGTTTTCATTCTCACGCAAATTAAAACCCTTATTCATAACCTGGGGCAGGGTAGTTATTCGGTTAACTCAACTATGCCAATTGTTTGTGTTGTACACAACTAATGATGTTTCCCTGTAATCACTAAAGTCTGCAAGTCAATATCTAAGCAAAAGAAAAGCTCACTAAGTCAGAACCTATGAAGGAGACTTAGTAAAAAAATTAAGACATCCCGCTGACTGTAACCTTGAAATAGACAGTTCAGGCAAAACGAAGGGATAACAAAGTCAAAAGAAAAAAGGAGGTCATTATAAATCCTCAACAAAGAAAGATGATTGAATGTTCAAATAAATTTTTGGACCATCACAAATAACAGTGTTACAATTCTAAATTCTCGTGGAGCTTCAATGCATAAGTTAACCGAACTTAGGACTGAAGAACATCATAGAGATTGGGTTGGATACAAATGAAATTTGAGCCTTTATCCTTTGTTTCTTAAACCGTGAACCAGGCCACGTTACAGCCCTTTAAAAGTCCTAACTGAAGCATGGTTAGTTCGAAAGCGTACTGGTACAAAAAGGTATCCTGACTCCTTTAGGGCTTATTATAAAACTTGAGTTAATATCACAGTTTTCATAAAAATTGTTTTTTCTAAAATAACTCTTTTTCAAAAACTTCAAGACAGACATAAGCATTGCATTTTTGAATATATTTGTTTGCATATACCTGAGTGTTTGATAAACAGAGAAACTTACAGGATGAATGTTCAATAAACCAAAGTCTTTCTGATAAACAAAGTTGCTTCCTGGATCAAAGCCCATGTATACAAAGGGGCATAGTCATTATCTCCCAATCAAGGGGGCAGGCCATGATACTACCTAACTCATTTGAGGCAATCAGGACAGGATTCAACTATGTTTAAGTAGCCAGGGGCAGATCTCCTCATCTATCTAAATTACCAAGGGTAATATTACAGAGTTCATAATGCCAGGGGCATAGTCACTGTTTCCAAATCAAAGGGGCATACCAAGTTACTGTTCAATTCATTCGGGGCAATCAGGTCCAGATTCAACAGTGCTTAATAGCCAGGGGCAACTCTCCTCATATATTTGAAATACCAAGGGTAACATTACAAATTTCATGATGTCAAGGGCATATTATTGTGGGGCATTCTGCTTATTTCTCTTGAGGTAACTACATTCAGATACTTCCATCATGGGACAATTCATCCTCAACCAATGGGCAATGCTTTCTTTTCAAATCTAATATCCGGAGCGTATATGGTCCATCACAATTTGAAGACATGTTCCTCTCATTGTATTACCTTGATATTGGATTCTCAACAGAAGCCATTGTTGAAATTAATTGTCTACGCCAGTAGTATCAGATATTGCCAGTATCATGTCTTTAGATCCAGCTATGAGGATTTCTGGGAAGGTACTCAGGAAAGTTAAGAATCTCAGGAGCTCTAAATCCAATTGGTTATACACTCTCAAAGTTGAAACGATTCTGTTTTCGAGTTCAACTTTACTTTTCCCTCTTTATTCAGGATTACTTTTCCTCTTTTACTAAAGCGAAAAACGTTTGTTGGTTATGTTTGAATGTATATATGCTTTGAATATGATTGATGCTTACCAGAAATGTATGAAATGCAGTAATAGTATTTACTAAGGACGAACGAGGGTAGTAGTTCAACGAAGCTTCGCCGGTACATCCCCACAAGACAACTACAAATCCCCAGTACAACAAATCTATGCTTCAAGTTACATCTCCCCTTGAATTTATGTCCATCTCTTTTATCTTCAACTGAGGTACTCAGGAACTTATTCCTTCAATAGAAGTATGACGAGCGAAGACGAGAGATTATAAATATTATACTATCAAACAAGACGGGAACGAGTTCCTCATATTCTTCAGCAACGAAGCCGGGATTTATTTTCCCTAACCAGCAGTTTGTTATACAAAGATATCCAGACGCTTCAGGTTGCATGAGTCATACATACATCATTTACATCATACCATAGAACATCCATAAATACATAATACAGTTACTTAGGTGCATCATACTATGCATACATACATATTGCATAAACTAACATTCTCCTTGCAGGATAGTTGTATTCAGATAAACCAATATCAACAGGTCATAAATGATCCATACATTACTCAAGATGTCCTTGGAGAGTAGGCAAACGGTCTGTAAGAAGATCCTTTCCCTAATCCAGGATATTTCCAAAAGATATCATCTATCTGGTCTTGAATAGCAGGCAAACGGTCTGTAAAAAAGATCCATTCCCTGGTTCAAGATATTTTTCAGAAGAACTAATCCTGACGTTCTTTTGGCCCTTGAATAGCAGGCAAACGGTCTGTAAAAAGATCCATTCCCTGGTTCAAGATATTTTTCAGAAGAACAAATCCTGATGTTCTTTTGGCCCTTAAATAGCAGGCAAACAGTCTGTAAAAAGATCCATTCCCTGGTTCAAGATATTTTTCAGAAGAACAAATCTTGACGTTCTTTTGGCCCTTGAATAGCAGGCAAACGGTCTGTAAAAAGATCCATTCCCTGGTTCAAGATATTTTTCAGAAGAACAAATCCTGACGTTCTTTTGGCCCTTGAATAGCAGGCAAACGGTCTGTAAAAAGATCCATTCCCTGGTTCAAGATATTTTTCAGAAGAACAAATCCTGACGTTCTTTTGGCCCTTGAATAGCAGGCAAACGGTCTGTAAAAAGATCCATTCCCTGGTTCAAGATATTTTTCAGAAGAACAAATCCTGACGTTCTTTTGGCCCTTGAATAGCAGCCAAACGGTTTGTAAAAAGACCCATTCCCTGTTTCAAGATATTTTTCAGAAGAACAAATCCTGACGTTCTTTTGGCCCTTGAATAGCAGGCAAACGGTCTGTAAGAAGATCCATTCCCTGGTTCAAGATAATTTTCAGAAGAACTAATCCTGACATTCTTTTGGCCCTTGAATAGCAGGCAAACGGTCTGTACAAAGATCCATTCCCTGGTTCAAGATAATTTTCAGAAGAACTAATCCTGACGTTCTTTTGACCTTGGAGAGTAGGCAAACAGTCTGTAAGAAGATCCATTCCCTAATCCAAGATACTTCCAGAAGAGATAATCGTCACGAAGATTTATTTCTACTGGTCCATTCAACAATTCAAATCATGTTGCATAAACGATTCAGAGACGACCTATACGAAGACCTAGTGCTGATATCCAATATCAACATAAAGACATCATCACATCCTGATACCTTAGATGGCATCTCTAAGCCCATCTCCAGTTCTTCCAAGTGGCATCTTCAAGCCCACTCAAGCATATACAATTAATCATCAGTGTTACTTTACGCACCGACGAGTGCAAATTTTTGGGCTTTTGTGTTCAATCCCCTTCAACCTTCTAGGTCATGACTGGCACATATACCAATCTAACCCCTCAGGTTTCAGAAAATTGAACAGGGGCAACTGTTGCACCCCAAAATTTGCCCTCTATTTTAACTCTAACTGACTTTTTGTTCACATTCATTTGCATCATCTTCATAGCATAACATTTTTTTCCGTCTTAATATTAGCCGGAATAATTTCTCGAAATTTACAAACATACTGGTCAAATTAACTTTTTAACTGTGTCTAAAATTAGTCAATGAAAAAATGTCAAGTTTAAGTTTGCAAATGTCGGTAACATTAATCTGCGGTTCACGTGGTTTAATTTGACATGCTAAAAATATTTTTACGACTATATTTGGTCATATGTTGATCAGTCTGAGCAGTTTAAACGGTCATAATTTTTATTTCAAAATCCGACCAAACGCTGTATTTTTCCGAGTCATTTATTTCGCGCTGATTATTTTGATGTGTTCATTTTATTTTTTCGAGCACTTTGGCGCTCGACTTTTAATTTTTGAGTTTATTTATTTTTATATAGGGTCTAGAATAAATAAATAGGATTATTAGTTATTATTTTTATTTTAACTATTTTTATTTAGTTTTAAATTACATTTTATTGGGTCTAGAATAAATAAATAAATTTGTTAGTTTTTATTTTAATTTTAACTATTTTTATTAAACTTTATTTAATTATTTATATTAAAATTTTATTGGGTTCCAAAATAAATATTTAGGCCCATTATGCTAACCCTAATTGGTTCCTATATATATAACTTGTTGTTGTTGCTAAAGAAAAAACCTCCTTTTATTCTTTGTACTGTATATGGTCTGTTTGTTTATCATTGGTTCTATCATCATGTTCTTCCTAACACACATGTCTCAAACATATGTATTAATGTGTGTCACTTGTTTCAAACATATGTATGTGTTAACGTGTATATGTTTTTTTGGTGATAAACCATGTTATGGTTTATATAAGTGCGTACATTTCACTTTGTTATTTATATGGTTAAGTTATTCATGTATAGATATATGAATTTATTTTGTGACACCTTTTTTATTATTATGTTCTTAATACGAGTTTTTATATTTATTCTATATATATTTTTTTAGTTTATTCGGATCGGATCGTGTCGATACGCTATTTTCACATCTGGGTGTATGATGCGTGACATTTGTGTTGATCCGATATAGTTGCGATGATCGCAATTTTGCGTTAGCAACATCTTTGTTTCTTTTTTAATTCATATCATTTTTATGTTATTCATACACATATATTTAGATCTGCACATTTTTTTTCATAACTAACTACCCTGATTTTTTTCCTAAGCCTTGACGATTTTGCCTCAACCATTTTTTTTATATACGTTTTGTTTTATTATATAATAACTATTTTCCAGGTACATTCACATGTGCGCGCGTGTCTTAGTGTCAAGAAGGCAAAGCTGGTAATTTTGAGGGCATTTTGACAAAGAAACATGGGTTTATCTTCTCTTTCCTAATTTCTCCTAATTTCCTCTATTGTTTTTAATTCTCTAATTTCTTAAATTAACTAACCTTAAATATTTAGATTAATTTTATTTGTTTATTTTCTAAAAAAAACACTTAACTTTTTTTTTAATTACTTATCTTCATAATCCATTCATAATGTTAATTAATTATTTATTTTATTAAATTAATAATTTAATATAGTTTTTTTTTAACAACAAAACTTTTTTTTATATATTTTCATAAACCTTAATTTTTCATGTAAACCTTAAAACTTTCTCATAAATTTTAACCGTGTTATTTCCTCTAAACCATAAACATTTTCTCAAACCTTTATTATTTCTTATTTTCGTTCATGTTTATGTTATTCATGCACTGTAATTGCTTCGCCCTTGTAATATTTTAAGTTTTAACTTGTAATATTTTCAGTTTTATTTTTCGCCATCTTTATTATGTAACTGCCTCAAAGCGTTGTAATAGTTAGAATTTTATTTTCTGCCATTTTATTTTTTTTGTCACTCAAATTCCTGCCATTGATCTTATATTAACTGCGTGGTTTAGTAATGTAGGGCGTGAAAACCTACTAAATTAATTATTTAATATTTTTCTATAATCTTTACATTTTTTTGTTTTTGTAAATAAATGCTAATTATTTTTATAAACTTATTTTACTACTTATTTATAACAATAAATCTTTATTTTGTAAATACTAACTCTTTTATTATTTTGTACATATTAAATTTTTTTTTCTTTCTAAAAAATTTCTCAATAACATTTTGTCAATAATATTTTATATATTAATAGTATTTTATTATAATAGTAATAATCATATAGTGTAAATAATTAAAAAATTTCTCAATAATCTTTAATGGTTTTTCTCTAAAACTTAATTCCCTTTTTTTTCATTAATTCTAATAACTTCTAAAAAATCTAACTTGTCTAACCTAAAATATTTCTTTTTTAATTAAATGTTTAATTTCTATTTCTTTAATTTATTTTAACTTTATTATTATTATAATTACTTTATTATTATTATAATTACTTTATTATTATTATTGCTTTATTGTTAATATTGCTTTATTATTTTTGCTTCATTATTATTATTATTTCTTATTTATTATTTTATTATATCTATTATTCTTGCTTTATAATTTATTTTTATCCTACTATTATGTATCTGCTAAAGCCTTGTAATAGCTTATAGATTTATTTTTCCGTCTTTATTTTCTTTGTAAATATTTTACTATATGGTTAGTAACCTTAGGGTGTGTATAACTTATATGTAATTAAATTGAACTTAGATAATTAAAATAAGATAAATACCTGAATATAAACATTCACACACGTAAGTCAATCTTTGATCGCCATCTTGCACTTCCTAAGTTACCCCTCTCAGTTGCCTTAAACATGGTCAAGTCCCTCGAATATAGGGGTGTCTTAAGCAAAGTCCCTTCATAAAAATCATCAAGTCCCTACAGTTTAAAAGATCAAGTCCCTTCGAGGTTGCCTACAGAATAATGATCTTGTCCCTTCGAATAAATGATGATAGTCCCTACGAATTGCTAAAGACACCCCTCAAAGTTGCTTTCTATGACCATACGATGACCCTACGTTTTTCCCTTAACATCCAAGGTAATGACTACCTATTCCTTAATAATAGGGATAGTCTTACCATTGAAAGAACATTTAAGAACAGTAAAGATTCAAATTAGGGTAGGTTCATCTTAAGTACTTGCTCACTCCTTCAAAAACACTTCATTACACATTACATTTTTTAAACAATTTTCAAAACAATGTCTTTATATATATCCGTACAAGGATCATTATAAAGTACTTAAGACAATTTTTGATCACACACTACACTTCTCAAAACAGTTTAAAGTGAGCTAAGTAACTAAGAGCCCATGGATAACCATGGATGTAAAGGGTGCTAACACCTTCCCTTTACATAACCTACCCCCAGAACCCAAAAATCTTTTAAGGTCTTTCCTGTTCTTTTATGCCCTTTCCTTTGGATAAAATAAAAGTCGGTGGCGACTCTTGCTATCCGCAACATTTAACTAAAGTCAGTTCTCCCACCGTGTTACACGATGTTGTTGTCGGTGCAGTCTGGAGGGCACTTTCTGCAAGGGTTTAGATTTGTTCATTTTAGTGATCAGTTTTATCTTGTTTAAAAAAAGTGAACGTGAAGTTATTTATTTATTTTTTGAAAAGCATTGCCATTTTATTTTTGTACAAAAAGAAAAATGAAAAACAGTGAGCAGAAAAGAAAAGACTCATTTGCAAAAGATGTCCTGATATTCATCAATTGATCTTTGCACAAAATACAAGATGGCCCGATTACAAAATGAGTCCTGACATCTTGGGCAAGATGCAGGACTTGATGCATGCTTTAAAATACAGGAAATAATAATTACTCTGCAGGAGTAACCCTTATAATTTCCTGGGAAGACCAGTTTGAGACATGGCTCCCCAGGGTCCTTGGACGTATCCAGCTCTCCAGGTTGCGGTCGCTTTCCTCCTCGTCTTCCAAATTATTCACAGCATCCGGGGTGAGCATTCCCCCGCTGACAAACTTGGGCTCCTTGGCAGCCTCTGATTGATCTTGTTGAGTTTGTCTGTAACCCAACCCAAATCGGTCTTCTTTCTATCCCACGGGCAGCAGCTTGCCCCATCCTTGTGCGGTACCTTCTTCAACAACCATTCGGGCTTGCTGGTACGATGTTATGGAAGTTCCTAGTACATCAGATGCATCATTAATGTTCAAGGCCTTAAACCCTTGGCTCATGGTTTCATGGATCTCCCCATCCATCTCAATTTACTTATACGTAGCCAGCTGGCTAACAAAGATGTCCTCCTCCCCAGAGATGGTGATGATTTGGCCTTCCCACTCGAATTTCAACTTCTGGTGAAGGGTAGACGTAACAGCGCCAGCGGCGTGGATCCAAGGTCTACCCAACAGACAGCTGTAGGCCGGCTGTATGTCCATCACAAAGAAGGTAGTTTTGAAGGTCTGCGGGCAAATCAACACAGGCAGATCAATCTCCCTAAGCACTGATCTTTTAGAGCCATCAAATGCTCTCACCACTAAATTAATCGGACGCAATGCCAAGCCATCATACTCCAGCTTCACTAAGGCTTTCTTTGGTAGAACATTGAGCGATGACCCAGTGTCCACCAGTACATGAGATAGAACAGCACCCTTGCATTCCAAGGTGATATGCAAAGCCTTATTATGGTTGCGTCCCTCTGTTGTTAAGTCAGCATTGGTAAAACCCAGTCCATGACTGGTATTGACATTCGCAACCACAGTTTATAGCTGATTAACAGTAATCTCCTCCGGCACGTATGCTGCGTGCAAGACTTTCAACAGTGCGTTCCTGTGAGCTTCAGAACATATCAACAGTGATAATATGTTGATTTTGGAGGGAGTTTGGTGAAGTTGGTCCACCACCTTGTAATCACTTCTCTTCATGATTCTCATGAACTCGTCTACATCTTGTTCAAAAGATGTCTTCTGAGTGTCTTTGGTAGTCGGCTCTTCAGGTACCACACTCTTTCCCTTTGCTTTGGCAGCAGCCTCTGCCTCAACATTAGGTCTTTGTGTTAGTGAGGCAAAAAGGAGTCCGCTTCTGGTGAAGCCTCCGCCTCCCCCAACATTATCAATTTGTGGAGAAGAGGTTGATGAATCCAGAGTGATTTTCTCCCCGTTGCAGTAGAGATCAGAGCCGTAATGCCAAGGTATGGCATTACTGCTTTCATAAGGAACGGGTCCGGGCACCGTAATAGTAACTGGACTGACTGGTGCAGAGGAGGGTACCGTAATGGTGTGCGGATCATAGTAAATTGTGACTGGTGATCTGGCAGGAGGTGCCATGGCTTGTTGTTGGAAATTTCTGCTGGGAGGAACATCTGATGGGTCATAATAGATTGTAACTATTGAAACATCTTCGTTAATTTTTGATGGCGTTGTAGAAGATTCTGCTAATAACATGGATGCTGATGTTGTAGAAGAAAGGGTTGTTGACATTTGATTTGTTGAAGTAATGGACGGAGCCATTGCTGATGATATTGATGAGTCGGTAGGAATGATTGTTGCTGCTGTTGTAGAAGAATCGGGAATTGTTGTTAAAGGAATTAATGGATTTGTAGGCGTCGTTGTAGAGATCTGAAGGATACCATCCTTAATAAGACCATCTATGCCGCTTCTCAACTTTTCACACCCGTTGACTGCAATGTTGCAATACCCACAGCCGAGCTCACACCCGGGGAACATTTAATACACTAAGAGCTGAGCTTTAATTTCGACCAAAGGTGTTCGAATTTGTGCAACACTGGTGATCAAGGTAGAGGGTTTGTCTTCCTCAATGGCATTAATCCTCGGCCCGCCATGATTAGGCATAGGATTTTTGTTGACATTCGGAGGAGGTGCGAAGTTGAGGGCTTTAGAATCCACCAGATCTTGGACTTTCATTTGTAAGGCCCTGCATTTTTCAGTATTGTGACCAGGTGCGTTGGAGTGGAAAGCACACCTGGCGTTGACATCATAATTCCTTGGGAGATTTAGGGGATCTGGTGGTGCCAACGTCCTTAACTCAATCAAGTTAAGCTTCAGGAGTTGTGGCAATAAGGCGGCATAAGGCATAGGGATGAGGTCAATCACCTTGTTTGCCTGTGATGGTCTTTGCTGGAAAGGACGCTGTTGTTGGTTGCTATTGTTGTTGTTGTAGGTTCTCTGTTGCGGATACTGAACTTGTTGTTGATAATGTGGTTGTTGCTGAGGATATGCTGATTGTTGAGGGATTGGAGCTGGAATGGTAACAGCTGCTACTGATCTGTGTACATACTGAGGTCTGCCCCTGCTTGTATGGATGGAATTGGTCTCACCGGCTCTTCGGGGTCCCACAAAAGGCTTCCTGGGATTACAGGATGAACTTGCACCGCTGTCAGAAATCTTGCCCATTTTTAAAAGGCTTTCAATCCTTTCACCAGCTACGACGACATCAGCAAAGCTGGTAGAGGAAAAGGCAGCCAATCTATCAATATATGTTCCTTGTAGAGTATTCATGAACATGTCGGCCATCTCTCTTTCCGACATGGGTGGTTGGATAGCAGCAGCAAGTTGTCTCACCTTTGGGCAAATTCCCTGAAGCTTTCTCTGGAGGACTGGGACATTCCCATCAGGAGGGTCCTGTTAGGAGCCATGTCCAGATTGTATTGATATTGCCTGATGAAGGCTTCAGCTAAGTCCTTCCAGCATCTAATAGTAGCCCTCGTCAAGTGTGAATACCACTCTCTTGAAGCCCCGGTCAGACTATCTTCAAAGTAGAACATCCACAGCTTCTCATCCATGGTATATGCTTTAAGTCTTCCCAGGAAAGACTGCAGGTGAGTTCGTGGACAAGAGGTTCCATTGTATTTCTCAAAGCACGGGGGTTTGAATTTGTGGGGAATTCTCACCCCATCCACTAGCCCCATGTCCATTACATCGAAGCCCAAGGAATTCTGGGACTCCAGAGATCTCAATTTCTCAGCAATTTCATCTAACCTCCGGTCATAGACTTCATCTCCTGCTCCCATAACAGTAAATTGCTCTTCTTGGGGATCCTCCTGTAAGATTCTCCCCCCAGTAGCATTACCCTGCACATTCCTTGGGATGTTAGCTTCTAGATCCAGATGAGGTCCAAATACTGGTGGATCAATACGAGGCTGGCCCCTTTCATTGTTGCTAGTTCCTCCTGTCCCAAGATGAGGCTCTTCAGGAGTTTGCCTTTCCACCAGTTCTCTTAATCTTTCTTGACTCTGGGCCAAGCCAGCCATTACAGCCATGAATTGAGACATCTGATTCCTCATTTCCACTCTCTCATTAGCCATCTGATTTCTGACCTCAGTCAGATCTTGCTGTACTTGATCCATTTGAATACCAGGAAGGTTGCTGCGAGTAGGGTACCGGTGCGTGCGGTTGACAGGGAATACTCGGCGACGAGCAATGTTTCCTGAGGTGACAACAAAGTTAGAAACAAATAATAACAAAACCTACAAAACAAAACAAGGTTAGTATGCAATGCAGTATGCTTATTTGTTTTCCAAGGTATCCGGCTTGGCTCTTGGTTTTGACCTTTCCAGACCTCGAGGAAGATACTTGATGTTGCTTGAGAAAAGAAACCCAATGAAAGCAAACTAATATATTACAAATGATGAACAATACATAGTTTGTTTTACAACACATGCCCCTGGAGGGTCAAAATACATCAAAAAGAAAAAGTACATCAAATGAAAACAACAACAAACAAAGAGTCAGACATCCAGTCCAAACTCATCCTCTTTGACCTCCTTCAGGAGTGCCTCAGTCACTGGACCAGCCGGGTGCTCTGTAATGGTCCTTATGAGGAGGTTCCTGGTGGCAACGGCAGTGGTCAGCTTCTTGTGACTATCCTGGTACTTTGATCTCTTCAATCCTGCTCTGAGTTTCAACTCTGAAATCTCCTTCTGGGCTGCCAACAAAGCTTCCTGCTGCTTCTTTTCATTGGCCTCCAACTGTTCAATCTTAGCTTGAGTCTTCTGGTCTTCTTGTGTACGGGCTTCAGTGATCCTGACCCACCTAGCCTGACTCTCTTGCAGATAAAGCTCAGTCCTAGCCTTCTGAATCTTGGCTTCTTTACAGGCATTCTTCAGTATTTGTTCCCAAGCTCTGGCTTTCTTGATATAGTCCTCTGTCTTCTCAATTTTGGCAAGATGCTCCACCTTAAGCTTTTCCAACCTCTCAATGTCCAGACGACCATCACTCCTTTCCCAAAGGGTCTTCTTTAAAACTTGAGATAGGTTCTCATTTCTTTCCTTCAGCTTCTCAAATTCTTCCAGGCTGACAGTTGCTGCTGGCTGAGCTGTGGATGGTCCAGGTATGTACTCAATGGTGAAAGGCATCCCAGTAATCTAAGCTCTAGTACGGGACCAATCATAGTATTGGGCTGAAGCAACATTATTACACCTCCTAAGGATAGCCACTCCTTTTGTCTGGATGTTGTCCCAAGCCCAGGATGCTTGTCTGACAGCAGCTGAATTAGGTTTTACTTCACAATACAGGGTCTCAGCTAAATCTTGCACTCTGGGAGGGTGAACCAAAGCATAGCCCAGTTGTCTCTTGAACATCAAAGGATTGTAGTTGATGCAACCCTTTACTCCTATCAGAGGTACATTTGGGTATTGTCCACAGCTGGTGATAATGTCTTTGCCTTTGGTGCTCTGGGTGCACCATCTAATATCATCTGAAGTCAAAGCAATGAGCCTCTTAGCCCAATTCTTCTGCTGGTGAGGATTCAAGAAGGCATCTGTTTTAGATAAATGTTTAAGCAGCCAGGTGTGAAGCAAAGGAGCACAACATCTCACCAACTTCCCCCTTTGTTTCTCATTCCTCTGATGAATGGAGTAATAGAAATCTCCCAGCAATGTGGGTACTGGGTTCCTCAGAAGAAAGAGATGAATGGCATTCTTGCTGACAAATTTGGACTCATCTGCAAACAGTATAACCCCATATATGCTGAGGGCTAACAGTGCACAGGCTGCCCTCCATTCTCCCAAAGAGGCCTTCAGGATGGCTTGAGAAATCAAGAAATCCAAGTGCAAACTAGGGATCCCAGCTTTTGTTGTCATGCTTTGCTCAATCAAGGCAGGCTCCAGGTACAGTGCCTTTGCTACTTCTCCATTGCTGGGAAAAGTCATTTCTGGGTTGAAAGGGAGTCCACCCCTGATAGGTACTCCAGTCAATGAGGAAAACTCTTCCAGTAGAGGCCCTAACTGAAAGTCTGAGAATGTGAAGCATCTCAAAGGAGGGTCATAAAACTGCAAGCATGTGTGGATCATGCTCCTCTGAGAAGGGTCCAGGTCCATAACCATATCCAGGATACCTCCATGGTGTTCCCTGAACAATGGGATGTGGTCAGGAGTGATAAGTGACTGGACCTGCCTGATGCCAGTCAGCACAGGCTCAAAGAAATGGTAGGATATGTTGCTCTTCCTAGGAGTAGTCATAAATGATGAAGAGGAGGGAGATAGGTGCTGATGAAGATCAAGACTGATACTGGAGATGAGCCACTGACAGGCTGATGCTGGTGATGATGAGAATAGCTGAAGCAGAGGTCTATGTAGAAGAAGGGGTCAAAACCAAACCAGATATAATGTGGATACCCTGAAAAACAAATAAACAAATGTTAAATGATGCTAATGATGATGTATGCAAATGATATACAAGGGTTTGTGATCAAGCTGGATCTGATTATCTGTCTTGATATGAAGCCCATGTATGTTCAAAGAAGGTCCAGATGGAGGTTTAGAAATCTAGCAACCAGGGTGGGGGACTCAAATAAAGAGTCACATGTCCAAGGTTAATCACAAGAACTGTCCAAAATGAGGTACTCTTAAACCAAATAGTAACAGGGTATGAAGTGGCTAAGGTTACCTGCAAACCTGTAAACAGCCCAACCCCATCACATGTAATGTTCTAGAACAAGGATCCTCAGACTTGGATCAGTTATGAGAAGTGTAAACACTTCTAACCCGGAGGTACAGTGTTTACAATAATCATAAGAGATCCTCCTCTAATTCACCTCAGATTTAAAAGGTCATAATAAAGGTCATCCAGACTTGGCAGGCTTCCCAGATAGCCCTAGCACTACAGGAAATCTGTAGCACAGAGTTCTCAAGAAGAAACCCACATCTGAACCGTGTTTCATATTCTCGCACCAGACCGAAATGGAATGGGAAAGAACATGAACCACTCTAGCCTAGGTGTCACTCAGGTCCCAGGTATAGGACCTTAAACTCTCAATGGAACCCCACCCACCAAAACAGAAACCAGATCCAGCAATGATAATGACAGTATGGAATGTGAAAAACTTTAAAGGAAAGCAATAAATAAAGTTGTACACAAAGCAGTAAATAAAGAAAATAAATAAACACAATTAGCACATAACACCCCAGTAAACACAAATCAAACAAGCGCTAGGAGGAACCCACAAAAAGAACCAGAAGCCCTGGTTACAGTATAAGGGTCCCCAGCAGAGTCGCCAAGCTGTCGTTCCCACCAAATGACACCCAGGTCAGAAGGGGTACAGACGCGAACGGTCGGCGAAGAGAATGAGAACACACAAGGGTGAACTCATGAAGAAAAGAGTCGCCAGCTAGGCATTTTTATCCCGAAGGAAAGGTAATGTTGCATAGACCTAGAAAGATATGGATAAGACGGTCGCGAACCAGAGAAACTGAGAAAGGGGGTTGGTTACAACCTGGGAAGGTATTAGCACCCAGATTGTCCGTCATACTCGACGGGATCCACGCTTAAAAGATGTGTGTTTAAAGGGGTAGTGTTAGTGCAATTTGTGTATCAAAGCTGGAAAGAATGCAAGTGTCAGTGTTAAAAGAAAGTGAAGTGAAATATGTGAAGTGTCAGTGTAAGAATAAAAGTGAAATGCTCAAGACCATGAGGCTCAAAGAATAATGCTGGAAGGAGGGGGAATATACATAGACTTTTGTTCGATAACTGTTAAGTTATGCCTACGTATCCTCTCGTGCAATGAGGAAGTCAGAACACCGTAGTTCGACTCAAAGAGACTGAACGGTAAATTGACTGATGAACTGCTTACTCGTCTATGCTTAAGTGTATGACCTGTCTGGCTCAGGTGCAAACTGTCTTGCATTAGACGGAAGAAGCGAGTTCTCGTTTATGAGTGAATGAGATGAGAAAAGAATCCCTGAGGAGACGATTATTGTTTGTTTTTGTGTTTTCAATCTTTTATTGCTTTTGAGGTTTGTCATAAGAGAATGGGCTTAAGCCTAAACCAATGGGTTAGTAAACTCATCACATCCTCCCTCTGATTAGGGGTAATGAGAATACCTTAAGTATGAAGTAGCACCTCATACTTAATCACCATTGATGTAGGGTTAAGATCATTAACCTACTTGTATTTATTTAGATGTTTTTGTTGTTTTTGTTTAGTGTTAAGTAATGAGTTTAAGCCATAATCAAGGATTTAATGGACCCATTACACCATCCTAATAGAAGGATAATAGATGAGAACATTTAAGCTGAGGAAGGCTCCTCAACTTAATCCATGGTTAGGGATTAACGTCATGACAAAACAAAGCCCTTATTAAAATGGATTTTAGTTAATGGTAAGATTAAGAAGTGGATTTTTATGGTTTGTAAGACAACTTGAGGGGGACTTGTCCATTAACACTAGGGTTAGTCCTTCTTAACCAATTAAGGAAGAATTAGAACCCTAATGCAAGGCCCAAGTTACAAGCTTGATGTCTTAGTGATTATTAGATGGATTGATTAAAGGATTTAAACACATTAAGGGTTTAACACTTAGGATTAAAGTTATACACTCCATCCTAATAGAAGGATGAAGGCATAAGCTTAATCACAAAGCCTTAAAACCTTTAAGGTTTAGCTCCTGATTATGAGATGAGAAGAGAAGACTCAAGGATGACACAAAGGTAAAACAAATGGGGGGACTAATCAAACCCTAATTGTGATCATGCTTGGTTGTTCCTAGGTTTTATGAGGCTTGCAAAATATCTTCAGGAGGAAAGCCACCAGGAAAGAAGCAGATGAAAGGAAGAAGCAGAGAGAAGCAAGACAACTTGCTTCACTTAAGAAGAAAAGTTGCTTGAAGAAAGAAAGTGAAGAGAGAACATGAGTGAGCAAGCTCACTCTAAAACAAAAGTAAAATGTAGCAAAGATGCAAGAGAGAGATGAGAAGAGATTGTGAGAAGTGAAGGCAAATTCACTTCTCAAAACAACTTACCACCTGGAAAGTTAGCAAAAGAAATGAAATGCAATGAAAGTGAGATGAATGCAATGAGGCAAACCAAAACCAGAGGCATAAACATGATGTTAATGATGCTAAGAGGTGATGCAAACACATGTCAAGAGTTGTGGATGATCATACAAGGATGAGGATGCAAATGAATCATGCTTTGAACCATGAAAGTTAATGAAATTTTTTGTAATGAAATGAATGCACAACATGGCAAAATGAAAGATGCAATGATCTAACATGATTTTAATATGTCCTAAGATATCTTAGAAGTTATGTGGATGCACAAAATGTCATGGCAAGTTCATGTATGCAAGCATATGAGAGATGGATGCAAATGAAGGCAAGAATTAGGGTTTATGCATAACATACAACACAAAATTCAAAATCAGAAGCAAATGACATGATAAAAAAAATGAAAATGGGATTAAAGGAACCCTAACCCTACACAAGTTCACTGCCCAAAGGAGGGGACCTAACTCTTAACCTAATGGGGGTTATGATTTTTCTAAGTCAACTAGGGTTTCAAGGCACCTTAAAAGGAAAAATGCTCATTAAATTGAAAATGGAAGATAAATTCAACCCAATTTTACCCTAGAAACTATGTGCTATGAAGAATGCAATGCAAGAAGAACCATCATCAAACTCTTCATGGTTAGGCAGAATGAATTTTCCTAAGTTAGGACCAAAATATTGCCTTTAAATAACTTTAATTCCAATGAAAATTATCAAAGTAGGTCAAGAACCAAAAATAAATTTGTTTGAAGAGTTGGACAATGTTTCTAAATGTTTTAAAGTGCAATGTGAATTTTTTTGGTGATTTTTAAATACTTAAATGCATTTTTAATTAATTAATTTTCATCAACTAATTAAAAATAAACACTTAAATGATTTAAAAATAATTTTTAATGCAAAAAATAAAAATAAAAATATTTTTGGGTTCTGAAAATTAATAAAAGATTTGATAAAAATTTTCAGAATTTTTCAATGCATTTTACTATTTTTAAAAATTCGTGGAAGTTAAATACAAATAAAATGAAATTAAATTAAAAATAATGAAAGTATGCTGGTCGGAGGGTCCAGATTGATTCTGGGCTTGAGGAGTTTGACCTGGCGCGCATCTGGACGGCCCAGGTTCAAACTTCCCTAAACTTAATTAAACATTTAATTAATCCTGATTAATTGCTAATGAAAAGATCTGGTCCACACAAACACGCGCGGGAAGGCTCATCTGATGGCTCACATTCAAAACTGGCTTAAACCCTAATTAGGGTTAATGACTTTCAGACGGCCGGAACAGTGGTTCCGGTCGTCTTCTCTGACGAACCCAAAACCCTAACTTCTTCTACAGGCCACCAAACTTCAAATTTCTTTCACAAAAATGATCCTCTAACCCTTCTAAACCTAAACCCCCAACTAAAATTCATTTATTTCACTTCATAAGCATGAATCGAAGAAAAATATGAAACACGGGCAAAAGTTCAGAGACATCATACATGGTGGTTTCTTCACCATTTTCAAAAGCAAACACATCCCCATGATCAGGGGAGCATACAAAATCATAAAAGAACTTAAAAACTAGCTTCTGGAAAAAAAGTTCTTCATGTTACCTGAGATGAAGACTCTCTGATTCTGAGCTTTCTGGACTCTCCCTTTGTGCAAACCCACTTCTTTGAACACCCTGATGATGAAATGGAGCTTGGAAGGCTTTGATAATGGCTGGTTTGAATGCTTCAGTTCTGGTGTAGCAGAAATGGAGGGTTGAGTATATGATGATTTAGGCTGTTTCAAGGGGTGATTCTTGTTGGTGGTGGCACAGATTGATTGGCAGGGGCAAAAATGCAAAAAGTCAAGATCTTGTGTACTATGGGTATGGCTCAGGTCAGAGGAGATCTTAGGGCTTGTCATGCCTCAGCTTGAGTCAAGGAAGGCCTTTGGATCTGATTTTTTGAGCTGGCTGGTCTTGATCAAGAGTTTCCAAGGTTCTTGCATATTTCCCTCTTTGAGTTTTCTTATGAACCAAGGCAAAGAAACTTGTGATTTCTTGGGAAAAATGCAGCAACATGAGCCATATGAAGTTGCTAGAATGATTTGGGATCAACTAGTGTTCAATTCAAGCATGAAAAGTTCCTTTTGCAAAGATTCAATTTTGAAGCTTTCATGAGAAAATGCCTTATGTAACTTGTAATCCAAGGCATGAAAGTGAGAAATTATTGGGCAAATATGAATTATGAGCCATGAATTATGTTTGTGTGATGATTAGAAGCTGGTTTGAAGTCACATTTGGCTTTGGCATGAGGTTTTGCAACTTTCCTCCTTTGGCACAAAAGTGAAAAATGAATGATTTTGTCCAACTTTGCAAGGCCATATCTTTTGATCCAAAATGAATTAGAATGAGTTATTGTACTTTTTTAAAATGGGAGGACCCAATCTACAACCTTCATGACCAAATATTTTTCATATGAAGCATTTTTGAATCAAAAAGAGGAGGTTGAAAAACTTTCCCAAAATGGCAAGTTTACATTATAAGTCACTTTCCCAAAATGGCAGCTTTGCAAATGGCTTGAAATTCTTCAATTTTGTGAACTTATAACATTTTCTATGATCAAATAAAGATCATACACATTCAAAATGATAGAGAAACCCCTTTGGTTGGGTCACTGGGGGCCTCAGATGCCCTGATTTTGCACTGACTTGCTCAAGAAGCCATCTTGTGATCAGATGCCTTCCCCATTGAATTTCTTCATGAAAATTGATATGCATGATCCTCATAACATATAGAGACCAATAGAAACAAGAATGACCAAAAAATTTGGAGTTATGGCCTCTGAAACCAAAACCCTAATTCTAGGTCATTTGTGCAGTTAAGCCTGACTCTACTTCTATGCCTTTCTCAGTTCTTGTGATTCTTTGACTTCCTTGACCTTGTGAGGATATAATATGATGCTTGAACATACATGGACCCCTTTTAAGTGATTGATGACCTTTGGAGTGGCTCAAATGGCTCAGGAAAGGCTCAGATCACAAACCCTAGATGCAGATGGCTTTGAATCAATGCAGTGAAGCCAAAAAATGTAGTATGAGATGATATGCAAATAAAAAGAGTCACAAGCCATGGTGAAATGAGTGAGGGCAAATTTGGGGTGTTTACATTGTGGCATAGTGTGATTGGTATGGCTTCAATTGCAAAAAGTCTAGGAAAGTGTACCACAAGCATGGGCTCGGGTCACAGGTGATCTAAAGGGTGGATTTTCCGCAGCTGACTTTGTGGAGAGCCATAGAATCAGATTACATGAGCTGGCATAAGTGGATGAAGAGTTTCATAGCTTTTTGCAATTCTTGGAAGTTTTGGCCCTTTTGTTATTGAAGTTAAAGTCATGAAAATGCTTGGTTCAATGCACAATTCTGATTTTTAGAGGCCCAATTGACATATTGTGAAGTGTTTGTGTCCATTTGAAGTCATTAGAATGCTTGAATATGCCAATTTGCAAAATCCCTCTTTGACATGAAACTTGAAATTATAGGATTTTTGTCAACTTTGAAAGGCCATATCTTGAGTTCTAGGATGAATCAAGACATGTTCTGGTACTTTTTGAAAAGGGAAATATTTAATCTACAACTTTCATGACAAATAATTTTTCATTTGAAGCATTTTTGGTTAAGAAAGAGGAGGTTGAAAAACTTTCCCAAAATGGAAAGATTGCATTTCAAGTCATTTCCGTTTTTGGCAAGTTTGCAAATGGCTTAAAATTCTTCAATATTGTGAACTTCCAACCTCTTATAAGGTAAAATAAAGATCATATAACTTCAATTTGATGAAAATACCCCTTTGGTTCCATTGTTGGGGGCCTCAGATGCCCTGATTTTGACTTTACTTGCTCAAGAAGTTACCTAGTGAACAGATGACTTCCACAATGAATTTCTTCATCAAACTTGGTACATATGATCATTATAACATCTTAAGAACATTAGAAATAATAATGGCCCAAAAATTTGGAGTTAAGGCCTCTGAAACCAAAACCCTAATTTTGGTCATTTGTGTTGTGAAACCCTAGCTCTGCTTCGATGCCTTTGCTAGTTCTTGTGATCCCATGACTTTAATGAACTTTGAGGAGCATAATATGATGATATAACACACATGGAACCTCTTAGAAAGCTTTGAGGCCTTTGGGATGGCTAAGATGGACTCTTGGATTGCTTAGATCACAAACCCTAGATGCAGATGAACTTGAACTTATGCAGTGAATCAACTATGCAATATGAGGTGGTATGCTTATGCTTATGCAAACATGAGAGACCACAAGCCATGGTGTGATATGAGTAGGGAAAATTTGGGGTGTTTACTATGTGTTCTTGACCAAATAACAATTGCTACAGAATTTTAACACCACTATTTTAGAATTTAATCAGTACTAAAACACAAATAGGTTCCAATTCTAGAAAATCCTAAACTTATCTAATAAATCGCTACTAATAAAAATTACATATAAACTACACTAAGAAAAGATACCAAAATATGCAAAAACCTACGAAAATTAAAATTTGTGTGTGTGTGAGTGAGAGAGAGAGAGAGAGAGTACACCGGGATGTATAGTGGTTTGACTCTATCATCCTCGTATGAGACTACTCCATTTTCCAATGGTTCCCCATTGAAAGTAGATATTCTATTATGTTTTGAAAAATGTTGTATGAGTTCATGCAATCTGCTACCGGTCTTTGTGTGGGGTGATCACCCTTAATCTAACCAATTTCTTGAGGGACGAACTATCCAAAGATTGAAAAGAACTCCTACATTTTCTGTAGGTTTCCATACAACACTACCAAAGTAAACCTAGAGGGAACAACCTCATTCTTTTCACCAGAATTTTTCACCACCAGTCACAACAACCACAATCTTGCAAGCTTCCTAATATTTAACAAATATTCAAGAAATGTTAGTTTCAAGACACAACTCCCTCAAAAATTACAAATCTTCATAATCAAGATCTAAATCCAAATTAGAGGTTGAAGATGAAAGATATTCTTTTTGCAAGAGATTTTGGGTTTTCAAAAATGAAGTTTGTTGTATTCACAAAAAGAATTTATATGTTTTGGAGATTAGGCACAAAAATGGGTGAAAATGGTTGTTAGATTCGAGTCAATAACATTTTATGATTTGAATCATGTGAGTAAGTAAAATAAAACAAGATCAACAAAAAATAAGTGAACCATTTCTTGGGATTCGAGTCATGTTATATATATGATTCAAGTCATGAAAAGTCATAATTCGAGTCATGTACAAATTCTAAATCAAATAAATTAAAAGAAATTTTTTTATTCGAGTAATGTAAAAAGTGTGATTCTACTAAAATTAGGCAGTGGCTAACATGACTTGAGTGATTTGAATAATGTACAACTTGTGATTTGAGTCACAATGTTTCGTGATTTGAATCAAGTGTAAACTTTTGTTCGAGTCATAGATACCATAATTTTCCTGTTCTCCTTTCTTACATGATCTAAATCATAACTTTTTAGTGACTCAAGTCATATACAAGAAATCTCAATTTTTCAAGTTTTTCAAAATAGTTTGAGATTTCACTTACCATATAACTTGAACCAATATCAAATATCATTCTTGTTTGTTTAACTTAACCAATTGGCTTAAAACATAATGATCATACTTAAATTCAAACACTTGAATTATGCATGCCAAAATGAATGGATTCAAAACTTAATCAAAAGATATGCAATTGAAGAGGAGACTCAATAAACAATAATAACAAAATGAAAACTTAAAAGACAAACAACAAAACCGTAATGGGGTTCTCCCTCTTAATGTATTAGAGACATGTAACTTTAGTCTTCCTCTTTTTTATGCTTGATAAGCTTTCACTTTGAATTGAGTCGAATTTAAAGCCAAGGCAACCAAATTCTTATGCTCCCTCTGAAATATTACACACACATAACAACATTAAAAAAATTCTATACTCACATGACAACTTTTCCCTATTTAAAAAGATCAAAAGGATATAGATGGTAATGAGTCTAAACACCTAAATACCAATAACAAAGAAAATAATTCCAAATTAACACATGAGCTAAAAAGCTAAGAAAAATATACAACATCATAGATCATACAAAATATGAAGATGGGCATGAAACATGCAACACACATGCAAATAGACATGCAACAACCACTACTACAAATAACACATCTAATGTTGGACACAAAATGCATTTAACCTTGGCTACACAACCGAAGTAATGAATGGTTGCATGAAAAGAAATCACTTGCCACCTCGTATTTAACAAAACTGAGATTACATATTAAAAGGTCATGAGTTCAATCCTCATCAACTGTATATTTTTTATTTTCTAAATTTTGTTATGCACGCCATTTACCTCTCAAATTTATTTTTAAAAATATATAATTAGTTATTTATTTACCTCTATTTTAAGTAATAACTAAGGGATAAAATCTCATATATTTTCCTGTATCATTTTCACTTTCCTGTATAATTTTGTTTGTATCATTTTAACTGGCCTATATCATATCATTATAAATCTATTAACCTACATGTATCATTTTTTACACAAAAACTACAAAATATGTGACAGAATTGGAATTTATCATATCATTTACATTGTTATGATCATAAGGACATAACACACGCATTTACATATTTACACAAAAAAAAATTAATTAAATTTACACATTTACAACCAAGAAAAAACTATTGTTTTAGAGAATCAAAATAAGATAAAAAGACTTTGGCCCAACTTGATCGGATGTCATTCATATCTTCTTTTGAGTATGGTGTTTGATTGTTAAACTCCTATAATTAGAACAAAAATTAAATTATAATAAGCTAACAACAACTTGAACATATGAAGACATGCATTAAGTTAATATTTTATGCCTAATCCATCCATCTTCAATGCTTATGGAGACATTATAGAGCATATATCTCATAACATAGTATCCACATGAATGATCGTCGGGTTGTTTTCGCCACTATAAATAATTTTCATATTTTTATATTACACTAATATACACAAATAATATAATATCAATAAATGCCCAAGTAAAATACTTATTTTTGGGGAAACATAGATTGACTTTTTACCAAGTACACTATGTTTGAGTGCATTATACTCCTCCATCACTCTACACATATCGATTAAAATTAAACATGAATAAAAAATATTCAACTATAAAGTTAAAAATAATATCACTTACCCATTTAAAGCGTTAACTACTTCTTTAGCCAGTTCAAAATGCAATGAGCAAAATACAACTATATTATTACTCTTGGGACACAATAATTAGTTGCTAATGTTCACTGCATAAACATTCGGAATAATTAATATGTATACAATTGATTTATAAATGAAAACTCAAATTAATATATACTTACTTGGAATAAAATGGGGCCAAATAAAAATCTTTGATGTTCCATTTCAATTTATCTTTTAAGTAATTACAAATATTATGTAAATTCGAACCAAATGTGAGAGCAATGAGCGTCGAACCAACGACACAATACCTATTTTGAAGTTTCCTTTCAACACATAAGTCATGGATGTACCTGCAAGAGAAAATCTTTATGTTAAAGTAGAAGAATGTATGAATATAAAATAAATAAATATCAACATAAAAACTATATTTACGAGGACCAAATTTGTTATATGGAGTTCTCTAAGTTCACTTTCCCAACAACAATTCATGGACAAATGTCCTACAAAGCGTCAAGAATTGTTCAGGATCATGACTTAATTTAATACCCAAAAATGTGTATGGAAGAGTCTCAATGATCATTCTTAGTTGTCGCACACCGAAAAATACAACCTTGCAATAAAAAAGAACCGCGCGATGGACAGACATGAGAGTCGACACCTAAATCTCATTTATTCCCATATGGGAAAAGGGGAGATATAGATAAAACCTGTCTAAAAGGAGGATAAAGACAAAGGTCTCGCAACCATTATCTGGGTTCGAAAGTTGGTTATGCAGGGGGTGTGTTGGCTTGATTTTAAAAAAAACTAATAATAATAAAAATAAAATAGTAATAAAAATAATAATAGTAATAATAATAAAAAATATTAATAATGATAATAACCAAATAATGAAAATGATAATAATGAAAATGATTAGAAAAGTGGGGAAAAAAGGATAATAATAATGACAGTGAAAATGGTTTAATGTGGATATATTAGAAAAATGGAATAATGATAAAAATAGATAATGAGATTATTTGTAATTTTTGTGTGAATAATGGGTTTTTAAGAAGGAAAATGAAAATGGGCTTTAGATAATAAAATGGATTATACTAGATGCTAATTGCTTTGGATTATGGATGATACAAATGTGGATTATGGAATAGAAATAAAAAGGAAATAAAAGAGGTATTTATAAAAGAATTTTGTTTGTAGTTTTTTATGTAGAAAAATGATAAATGGGCTAATTAAAAAAATGGGCTTAAAATGATTTTAAAATTAAAAAATAAAAGAAATAAAAATAAAATGGGATAAATATGGATAATGAAAAACTAATAATCGGATGAAAGGTCTCCACACAATACATTGATTTTTTAACCCGCACTGCACAAACACAGACAAACTCAGATGACCCTCGATTTCTCGCACAAACCCTGAAGAAAAGAAATAACATTTTTTTTGGAATTTTCTGGAAAAAAAATGTGAAAATGATATACAGGTTGGATAAATTTAGGATATGACAGTTGCCCCTATTGAATTGGCTTAGACCGAGTAAAATGAATGGGCTCACATTCACTACTTCCAAGGTATAAGACAAATAGATACTAAAAGACTCCAAATTTGTCCGAAAAGAAAGAAAAGGTAATAAAAAGAGCTGATGATTAAAACTGGAAAGATGGTGACACCCAAAGGATGTAGGTTAACTGAAAATAAATAATTTCTATCACCAAAAGGATGATAAGGCGACCCCAACACCAAAAGGATGACGAATGACTGAAATTTAAATAATCTCTACCACCAAAAGGATGATAAGACGACCCCGACACCAAAAGGATACCGAGTGACAAAAATTTAAATAATCGCTACCACCAAAAGGATGATAAGGCGACCCAGACACTAAGAGGATGATGAGTGACAGAAATTTAAATGACCGCAACCATAAAAAGGATGATAAGGCGACCCCGACACCAAAAGGATGTCGAGTGACAAAAAATTAAATAATCGCTATCACCAAATGGATGGTATGACGACCCCGACACTAAAAGGATGACGAGTGACAAAAAAGTAAATAATGGTTACCACAAAAAGGATGGTATGACGACCCCGACTCCAAAAGGATGCCGAGTAACCGAAATTTAAATAATCGCTAACACCAAAAGGATGATAAGGCGACCCCGAGACCAAAAGGATGACAAGTGACAGAAATATAAATAATCGCTACCACCAAAAGGATGATAAGACGACCCCGACACCAAAAGGATGTCGAGTGAAAAAAATTTAAATAATCGCTATCACCAAAAGGATGATAAGGCGACCCCGACACCAAAAGGTGTAACGTGACAGAAATATAAATAATCGCTACCACCAAAAGGATGATAAAATGATTCTGACACCAAAAGGATGTCGAGTGACAGAAAAGTAAATAATCGTTAGCACCAAAAGGATGGTATGACGACCCTGACACCAAAAGGATGTCGAGTGACAGAAAAGTAAATAATCGTTACCACGAAAAGGATGTCGAGTGACAAAAATGTAAATAATCGTTACCACCAAAAGGATGGTATGACGACCCCAACACCAAAAGGATCCCGAGTGATAGAAAAATAAATAGTCGTTACCACCAAAAGGATGGTATGACGACCCCGACACCAAAAGGATGTCGAGTGACAGAAAAGTAAATAATCGTTACCACCAAAAGGATGGTATGACGATCCCGACACCAAAAGGATGTATAGTGATAGAAATATAAATAATCGCTAAAACCAAAAGGATGATAAGACGACCCCAACACAAAAAGGATGTCAAGTGACCGAAAAGTAAATAATTGTTACTACCAAAAGGAAGGTATGGCGACCCCGACACCATAAGGATACCGAGTGACAGAAAAGTAAATAATTGTTACCAGCAAATGGATGGTATGACGACCCCGACACCAAAAGGATGTCGAGTGACAGAAATGTAAATAATCGTTAGCACCAAAAGGATGGAATGACGACCCCGACACCAAAAGGATGTCGAGTGACAGAAAAGTAAATAATTGTTACCACCAAAAGGATGGTATGACGATCCCGACACCAAAAGGATATCGAGTGACAGAAATATAAATAATCATTACAACCAAAAGGATGATAAGACGACCCCGAAAATAAAAGGATGACAAGTGACAGAAAAGTAAATAATTGTTACCACCAAAAGGATGGTATGACAACCCCGACACCAAAAGGATGTCGAGTGATAGAAAATTAAATAATCGTTACCACCAAAAGGATGATATGACGACCCCGACACCAAAAGGATGCCGAGTGACTGAAATTTAAATAATCGTTACCACCAAAAGGATGGTATGACGATATGGTGAGAAATACTAGTATAATGAGTAAAGTTGCTTGGGAAGATCAACAAAAGTTTGAGGAAAATGATCCAATGGAGGACAGCCACCGAATTACACTTGGTAAAAAATTTGTTCGGAGAAATAAAACAATTGAGAATCAGAGCTTCATCAACAAAAGGTTGAAGAGAAAAGTTCGATGGGGAACGCCCACAAGATTTGCTGAGAAGAGGCCTAGAATCTTCGATTAATCCTGGATCCTGACTTATGCCGGTATGCATGTTTGATTTTGAAATGGTATTCCATAATGATGGAAATACGATGAAAATGTTTATGAAATGAGTTGTAAGTTGTAAATGTAAATGTTGGGGATATGAAAAGTCAATTTATTTATGACTGAATCGAAGATAATGATGCATATGAGTGTTGATGATGCATAATGATGCATATGAGATGATTGGAATTCGTTGAAGGGTGCCAACATGGTGGACTTTTGTCTGGTACTTGCTAATAATGATTGAACTTTGGGTGGGTGGAGGGCTTGATTCCCCGACACTCGATCTTCGACGATGTGTGGTCAGAAAATGGACCTGGATGCTCCAAGTTCAGTCACTTGCTGATGAGCGAAACGACTTGATTGACGCATGAAGACTGCTTTTGCTTTGAATGGTTGCCAACATCTGACAAGAATCTTCTTGTCCAACTAGGGAATAGAGATATGAAGATTTGCTCCTTTTTTGCTTGCCCCTGTCTGTAGGGTACATAAAGAATTTTGGTGGGGAAGCTTTAAAAGTGACTAAGACCCGATCTTCCCCAGTGTCTGGTTTTAGTAGGCATCTTCCCCTGATTGAGCTGTTGAAGATGGTTTTTCCCCTGATTAAGCCGTTGAGGGTGATTTTCCCCTGATT
The DNA here is from genome assembly GCA_963966055.1 of Lathyrus aphaca. Classification (NCBI taxonomy): domain Eukaryota; kingdom Viridiplantae; phylum Streptophyta; class Magnoliopsida; order Fabales; family Fabaceae; genus Lathyrus; species Lathyrus aphaca. The sequence continues at coordinate 392,721,967 of OZ014519.1, read as the reverse complement.
GATAAGCTTTTGAGGTAGTCTTGATTCAAGTTCCTCTTTTGATTGCCCCTTGTTGAGATTGCTTTGTTGTCAAGCACTGATTTGCAATTAAATTGTCCATACAAAAATGGTTGTGTTAATGAAACGTTCATGCAAGTTTTAAAAAAGTCAATTTATTTGAATGATAGTGATAGTGTGACGAATGGACCGTTAATCCAAACATGGTGCTGATTTAGCAAGTGAGTGAAAGATGCAGCAAGAAGAATGTACTATCAAGATTGAAGATTAGCAAATATATGGGAGTCAGTTTACGCAACCTTGCTGGTAGCATGCTTTCAGAATAAACCTTGCCTCAATTTGTCTTTTGAGGGTTGTAACATGGTTTGGTTCATGGTCTTTTGAGTACTAGTGTTCCTATTACTCGACTCGTTCCCATATTTTTCAATTGAGAAAATCCAAACCAAAACCAAAACCTAAACCCAGTCAAAAAGGATTTTCCCTGTCAACTTCGAGATGGGTTCATGTGAATATTTGCAGGTATGAATTTTATGGGCATGTCTACTGATAACGCGAAATTATATCGGTTATTTGGCTTAACTTACATGAGTTTTAGTTATGATTTCCTTTAATTTATTTGATTTGAGCTTCAATTTATGTCTTGATTATTATGTTTTTAGGTGACTTGGATTTAATCGTAAAATAATTTTTAAAAAAAAGATGAAGAAAAGGAGAAGAAATGAAGACAGATATCAGAAAATAGAAAATATGCACTTTGGAGGCATGACGCCCGTAAGAACACTAGGACGACCGTCACACATTTAAGTACGTAGGATGATCATCATAGATGAGTGAAGCCCATCACATGACATTTTCCAGAAATTAAATTATGCACATTGCTCAGTCAATCATGAAGTGCATATTTGCTTACATCTATTTCTCTCCTGCTCAGACTCAACCCAGTCACAATCAACCAAATATTTCTCAAGCACAACAAAATTATTTCCTAAAATTTCTCCAACAACAATTGTACTCAATGCTTATACATAGGAACCAAGTGAACTTGAACAAGGGAGCTTCGTTTAATTTTTATTATTAGTTTTTAGCAGTTTTATTTTACCATGAAAAGTGGTAGTTTCTCACATCGAGGAACTACCACACCATTAGTTTTATGATTCTATTTTTGACCATTTTATTTTCTGAAATCGGATTTGTGTTCAAGATTTTAGTGTAAGATACAAAGCACCCCTTTATTTCAGGTTTTATTTATTGTTATTTATTTTAATGTTTTCTTATTTAATTTCCAAATCATGTTTCCCATTTTAGTTTATTGTCATGTCTGCATCTTTATTTTCCTATCCATGTCTAGATAAATAGTCTTGAGTCTAACGTATGAGAACTATCGTTGCCGACAGGACTCGGTAGAAAATAATAGGTGCAAAATTACAATCGTATTTTGTCTTTGTTTTAATTTTCAAGTTTAATTTAAGTAGCTTTGTCACGAGAGTGAGAAGTTATTTAACACGATTTCCTCACGAGAGTGAGAAATTAATTAAGTTTAGAACCGACACTACAAGAGCATGGGTATGGAACCGGATAGTGGGAATTAGGAAATATATCTAAATACAACAATAGCTCTTTAGATACATTTAGGATATTATTTGCTTTCAAAATATATTTCTTAGTTACCGGGCGAGCAAGAGAAAAATCTTGGGATTGGGAATTATGGCCTTAGTTAATAGCGCGAGAGCATGAGGAGGAGTTTTTAAGTCGGTATATTCTATGAAACTAAGTTTTAGTCGTGATTGGTACCTGAATTCTACAAAGTCCCTTAGGAATGCGGAATCCATATTCCGGTCTATCTTTATTATCATATTTTCTAAGTTCAATTTTAGTTTTAGTTCTAGTTCCCTCTTAATCAAATATTCATTATCCTTAGCATTACAAAGTGACGATAGACTACAGTAGGTTGACATTGGTCTTTGGGGTTTCGAAAATCTTTTATATTACTTTGATACTTTTGTAAACTTGCGGAGCATCAAGTTTTTGGCGCCGTTACTAGGGACTAACAGTCAATATTGTTATTCCATTGTTGCACCATATAAAATAAGGCATTCTTATCCCTATAACTATGTTTCATCCAAACTTTTTCTACAATCACCACTCCCAGTATCTCGAGGAATCACAAGAATCCGTTAATCCCAACCTCAAAATACAAATGGAGTATCTCAATGCATCACTAACTCATTCTTACCCAAATTTCCTCTGCAACTACCAATCCCAAAATGTTGAGGAGCCACACCCAAATCTCCTCCATGAGCACCATTCCTAATATTTTGAGGAACCGCAAGATTCTAGCCTCGAAACATATTGGAGGATTTCATTGAAACAACAGCTAATTCTAGGCTAGAATCTATGATGGAGCGCTTTGTGGAGACGCAAACCCTCCAAAATGAAGAGCTTAGAAGATAACATCTCAATACTCATGAAACCCTTAGGAAGATAAACATAATGGTTGAGTCCCTAGAAACTCACATTAAGGCATTGGAGACCTAAATCTTACTATTTGCACTGACACCTATAAAACCCTCCACTGAGGAGAATGTGTATGTTATAACAATTATTAGTGAAAAACAACTCAAAAATCCTAAGGAGAATGACTATGAGGTTGAGGAGAGCGATAATCAGAATGATGATAGTTCTGATAAGGAAAATCCATCGGCATCATCCGAAAGGGGGGTTTCGATAGAGGTAGAGAATGAAGAAACTGTTGTTGTTAACCCTCCATATATCCCACCTTTTTTTTCCCACAAAGTTTTGTGGAAGCTAAGGTAGAATCCCAATCTAAAACGTTTGTGGAGGTATTAGAATATACCCACACTAATGTACCTGTATTCAAGCTCCAGCATAAAAAGAGAAAATTAGAGGACCATGAAGCTAGGGAAATCATTAGTGCCAAGAGGGTAAGTCTAACCTTTGAGATGGTTGATGAAACGACTAAGATGAAACTAGAAAAGCTAATACTTAGCATAGATCCAGAACCACCATCACAAGTTCAAAATAATGAATTTCTCTATAGTAGAAAGAGAAGAAAAGGTGAGGGATATGTGAGATGGCATGATAAATTGCCATGGAAACCGAATAGTAACACTCCTAACCATCGAGCTATCAACGGTAAACGAAACTCCGTGTGGGTGGCAACCCATAATATTTTAAGTTAATGTTTTTCTTTTATTGTTTGTGTTTGTAGAAAATAAAGAATTGTATCACTTGTCATGTCTCAACTACATTTAGCTAAAGGGTCTCTAGACGACAATCCCTTAAGATGAGTTGGTGCCTATGGACGTTCCTACGAATGTCGCAGCTGGTGGTGACACCGATGATAAGTATGATAGGAGAAGGCATGTCTCTCCCATTCATAACATATTTCCTCCTAGTCCTTTCGTATGGTCAGGTTCCACCTGCACACACCGCACATATTTTTCTAACAATTTTTGCAGGTACCACCTTTAGAAATAGGCAATATGATAAGCGTCTTCAAGAAAGTGAAGTTTCAGCAAATTCAGATAACTCATAATACAAGACGCCGAAGTAGAAGTGGTCAGCGAAGACTGGGAAAACTAGGGAATAGTCAGAGCGAATTTTGTCGTGGTGGCACGCAATGGCAGTCATACAGGTTCAGTTTTTTCCTTTACCGCCTCTTATCAAAATATTAAGAACAATGTTTGGTTTAAGTGTGGGGGGGAACTTTACCACTTTCATTTTATCATTTTTTAGTTAGATTTATTTCTTTCTAGCATGATTTTAAAAAAAAAATCTATTTTTGTTACGTCTTTACATATGTTGTCAAGTCTTTATATGCCATTTTGTGTTTATCGATTTCCCACTCCCTTGAGCCACACCAAATATTTTGAATTTTTTGCATTAAAAACAATGTTTCTTTTGAAAATCTTAGGTTACAGACGAAATTGAGGTTAGATTGTGAGACATGGGAATATTCCGCAAGATCGGTATCGTCTTAACACCGTGAGCCTCCAAATTATGGAAATCGATTTGAATACTTGATATGTCATAGCCCTAAGTTCTCACCCCTTTATTAGTCCCTAATTAGTTTACTTAGAAGTCAGCACCATCATAAGCACACACTAAGTAGGAAGCTGATACAAATAAGTGTATGATCTCATTGTTAAAAGGTCAATCAAGAAAAGAAAAAAAATGAATGATTGAAATGAAGTTCTCTTTCTAAGTCACCAGAGCACTTAGCCCAACGGTGCAAACTTCTTTATTAATATGTGCAAAAGGGAAAAGATGAAGATAATGAGATCATAGTCACTAACAGGTTGTTCTACCATGAGTGTGAAAGGATAACAGGCTTAATGTGATTGCGCCAGAATGAAAGGGGATGAAAGAAGGATGAGTAAGTTAGACTTGGGTATAATGACAAGATTCAGATTTGTTTGTATAGGAGAGAGTTTGATGATCATAAAAAAAAGCGGAATTGTGTTGCTACGAAATCCTTAGTGTGTGAGCAAGTACCTATTGATACAAACTTAATCGAAGTAGATTTGGTAGCCTAGGAAGAGTATTCGTAAACATTATTTTTTTCTTTTTCTTACAAGTCATGGTTTTCTTGAGGACAAGCAAAGATTTAAGTGTGAAGGAGTTTGATAACACGAAATTATGTCAGTTATTTGGCTTGACTTACATGAGTTTTAGTTATGATTTCCTTAAAAAAAAAATTATTTATGCTTCAATTTATGTCTTGATTATTATGTTTTCAGGTGACTTGGATTTAATCGTAAAAGAAATAAAAAAGAAGAAGAAAAGGAGAAGAAATGAAAACAGATAGCCGAAAATAGAAAATATGCACTTTGGAGGCATGACGCCTGTAACAACACTAGGATGATTGTTACACACTTAAGTAAGTGGGACGATCGTCAGAGATGAGTGACGTCTGTCACAGGTCATTTTCCAGAAATTAAATTACGCACATTGCTCAGTTAACCCAGAATTGCATATTTGTTTCCATTTATTTCTCTCCTATTCAGATTCAACCCATTCACACTCAACCAAATATTTCTCAAGCCCAGCAAAATTATTTCCTAAAATTTCTCCAACAACAATCGTACTCATAGCTTATAAATAGGAACCAAGTGAACTTGAACAAGGGAGCTTCTTTTAATTATTATTCTTAGTTTTTAGTAGTTTTATTTTACCATGTAAAAGTGGTAGTTTCTCACATTGAGGAATTACCCCACCATTAGTTATATGATTCTATTTTCTATCATTTTATTTTCTGAAACCGGATTCGTGTTCATGATTTCAGTGTATAATTCAAAGAACCCCTTTATTTTAGATTTTATTTATTGTTATTTATTTTATTATTTTCGTATTTAATTGCCAAATCATGTTTCCGATTTTAGTTTATTGTCATATCTGCATGTTTATTTTCCTATCCTTGTCTAGCTAAATAGTCTTGAGTCCGACGTATGAGAATCGTCGTTGCCGACGAGACTCAGTAGAAAACAATTGGAATGAAATTACGATCGTATTCTGTTTTGGTTTTAATTTCCAAGTTTAATATAAGTAGCTTTTTCACGAGAGTGAGAAGTTATTTAACACGATTTCTTCACGAGAGTGGGAAATTAATTATGGTTAGTGTAAACACCCCAAAATTTCCCTCACCCATTTCACCATGGTTTGTGATCATTCTCATATTCATAAACACAATCATATCACTTCATATCTCAATTTTGAGTCACTGCATTGGTTCTAAGTCATCTGCACCTAGGGTTTGTGATCTGAGCAATCCAAGAGCCTCTTGAGCCACTCCAAAGGCAACCAATCACTACAAAGGGATCCATATGTGTTCAAGTATCATATTGCATCCTCTCAAGGTCAAAATTCCAAGGAATCACAAGAACTAGGGTTTGAATGGATGCAGAGCCAAGTTTGACTACACAGTTGACCTAAAATTAGGGTTTTGGTTTCAGAGGCCATAACTCCAAATTTTTTGGTCATTCTTGTTTCCATTGGTCTCTATATGGTATAGGGAGTATGCATATCAATTTTCATGAAGAAATTCCATGGGGAAGTCATCTGATCAAGGGTTGACTTTTCAGACAAGTCAGTGTAAAATCAGGGCATCTGAGGCCCCCAATGACCCAACCAATGGGTGATCTTCATCATTTTGAGTGTATATGATCTTTATTTGATCATGGAAGAAGGTTGAAGTTCATAGAAATCAAGAATTTGGAAGTTTTGCAAATGTTGACTTTTTGGGCATAGTTGACTTTTCAAGAATGCTTCATTTTAGGTCATTTTTCAAGCCTTGATTCTTGATCCAAAAAAGCTTCAAATGAAAAAACTTTGGTCATGAAAGTTGTAGATCTCATCTTTCCCTTTTCAAAAAGTACAAGAACATGATCAAATTCTTCTTGGATCAAAAGTTATGGTGTGACAAAGTTAGCAAAAATCATTGATTTTCAAGGCATGCTTCAAATGTGAATTTTGCAAAACCATGAACCAATGTCTTTTGTAACCTCTAATTCACTTCAAACCATGACATAAACATTCTACATGTCCTAAAAAGTCAGAATTGGACCAAAAATCCCATGTGTTTAGTTCATGTAACAAGGCATTTTTCATAAAGTTCAAAAAGGTGACAACTTGCAAAACCATCATGATGCTTCCCTACAACTTGCAACATTGGATGCTGACTTTGGCTAGCCTCTCACCTCATCTTGCTGCACCAGAACCATGCCTTGTACTAGCTATAGATCAAGCCATACTTTCCTTACACAAAATTTGACTTTTTGCAAAAGTAGACTTACCAATCAAAAAAGCACATGTCTTGTCATCTGACCAATGAGAGAGTTTTATGTGGACAAAGAGCAAGACATTTGATACATCTAGCAAGGCTGAAACACTTCATACCATCACATTCACAAAACACACCCCAGCTGCAAATTGCTTCGAATCTCTCTGCCCAGCCACAAAACACTAAAACCATTTTCACCATTCAACTCATCATGCCTCATTGAGTAGAAACTAGCAAGAACACAAGCCTGAAACAAGCTGTAACCCCACTGCACCATTTTCATTCCAACTTGCAGTTTCATTCGAAACTCTCTCCACAGCTCACAAACATCAGAACAAACTCCATAGACCTTCTCCATTCATCATCTGGACCACAAACAACCCTTCACCATTGCCAGAAACAGCCTGAAACTCCATTGCCATTTTCAACTGAGCTTGAGCAGAAGCTGCTCAAACTCTTCATTCAGCCAACATAAATTCCTCTTGAGCATTCAAGCATCACCAGAGGGTTAAGTGGAGTGGTTTTCATCAAGAGGAGAGGCCAGAAAGTCATCAGAGTGAAAGCTTCGAATCTCAGGTAGCTCAAGAATTATTTTTCCAGAAATCGTTTTTCATGTTATAAACTTGTTCTCTATGCTTCACTGAGTATCCTGGTGCTTTTGGTTTTTGAAATGGTGTTGAAATGAGTATTTAATCAGCTTCTGAAACTCTGTGACCTAGAAATTTGTTTTGTTCGATTCATGAATTCCAGGAAGAATAAATTGGTTTTGAGTGAGGGTTATGATTCGTGAGTGAGTGGGTTTCATTTCCATGTTTTTAGGTTTAGTTTTTGTTACGTTTTGAGGGAGTTTGGAGATTTTCAGGTGGACTCCCCACCGGAGAAGACGACCGGAGGTCTTCTCCGGCCACCTGAAAAAGATTAGGGTTAACCAGCGTAATTAATGCAAGTTTGAATTTGGCCCCTTGATCTGGCTGACTTTAGTTGACTCCCGCGTGAACCAATGGCCCAGATCTCTCATTAAGCCCTAATCCTGTTTATTTGAATTAATTAATTGGGATTAATTTTGAATTCCCCAGAATGAATCCTGGCCTTCCAATCTCGCGCGCGTCAATTCCCTCTCTTTTTATTCAAATACAGGCCATTGGATGCGTTGACTTCTCCATAAATCCATTTTATTTTGCATTTTATTTCATTTCTTTTCTCCAATTTATTTAAAATAGTAAAACTAATTTAAAAATTCTGAAATTTTTTATACAAGTTATTATTTAATTTCAGAACACAAAAATATTTTTATTTTTATTTTTAGCATTAAAAAAGTATTTTTAAATATTTAAAAGTTTCTTTTTAATTAATTAATGAGAATTAATTAATTAAAAATACTTTTAGGTATTTAAAAATCACCAAAAAATTCATGAAATGTTCTAAGACATTTAGAAACATTGTCCAACCTTCAAACCAAATTTCTTTTTTGATCTTGATGCATTTTAAGAATTTTTCATTGAATTAAATCATTTTTTGTGCATTATTTTGATCATAAGTTCAAAAAATCATTTCTGCCTATTTGAGAAGAGTTGGACATTGATTCTTTTTGCATTGTTTTGTGTTTAGCATGTAGTTTCTAGGATTAAATGGCCATGATTTGATCTTGCATTTTTTATTTGTTTGGCATTTCTTTTGTTTAAGAGCCTTAAAAACCCTAATAACTTAGAAAAATCACAACTTGAGATTGGTTAAGAGTTGAGACCTCCCCTTTGGACTTTGGTTTAGTATAGGTTTAGGGTTTCTTTGGGTAGCATTTTCCATTTTTTATCTTAGGGTTTGCTTCTGATTTTGAGTTTTGTTTGATGTTTGTTTCATAAACCCTAATTTGGGCTTTCTCTTGCATCCTTTTTTTTGCATTCTCTTGCATAACATGACTTGCCATGCCATTCCATGCCTCCATTTGATTCATTTGACATCATAAGACATATAGAAAGCATATTTGATCATTGCATCTTGCATTTGCCATGTTGTTTGCCATGTATGTTTCATAACTTTTCATGTAAAGTCCATGCTTCCAAGCTTGCACCATTTGCATCCATGAACTTGTATGAGCATCTCCATGCCTTGTCTCATGTTTATAGCACTCCATAGCATCATTATCATCATCAACATGCTTCTGGTTTTGTTTAGCATCATACCATTTCATCCCCTTTGGCATTGCATTGCATTTCTTTCTAACTTTTCAGGTGGTAAGTAAACTTGAGAAGTGAATTTGCCTTCACTTCTCATAACTTTCCTTTTCATCTCTCTTGCATCCATTGCTGCATTTATGTATGTGCTTGAGATTGAGCTTGCTCATTCTTGTTCCTCCCACTTTCTTCCTTCAAGTGACTTGACTTCTTGAATGAAGCAAGTTGCTTTGCTTCTCTTGATCCTGTTCATCTGCTTCCTGGTGGCTCCTTTGAAGATTGTTCTTGTTTAAACCTCACAAACTTTAGGGACAACCAAGCATGACAATGATTAGGGTTTTGATTAGTCTCCCCTCTTAGTTTCACCTTTGTGTCTCCTTTGAGTCTTCTCTTCTCACCTCATAATCAGGGATTAAACCCTAAAGGCTTTAAGGCTTTGTGATTAAGCTTATGCCTGCATCCTTCTCTTAGGATGGAGTGTATAACTTTAATCCTAAGTGTTAAACCCTTAATGTGTTTAAATCTCTTAATCAATTCATTTAATAAATATCAAGACATCACACTTGTAACTTGGGCCTTGCATTAGGGTTCTAATTCTTCCTTAACTGGTTAAGAAGGACTAACCCTAGTGTTAATGGACAAGTCCCCCTCAAGTTGTCTTACAAATCATAAAAATCACTTCATCATCATACCATTAATTAAAATCCACTTAATCGAAGGCTTGTTTTGTCATGAGTTTAATCCCTAATCATGGATTAAGTTGAGGAGCTTTCCTCAGCCTAAACATTCTCATCTATTATCCTTCTATTAGGGTGGTGTAATGAGTCTGTTTAATCCCTGATTATGGCTTAATCTCATTACTTAACACTAAACAAAAACACCAAAAACATCTAAATAATCACAAGTAGGTTAATGATCTTAATCCTACACCAAAGGTGGTTAAGTGTGAGAATCTGACTTCACACTTAAGGTATTCTCATTACCCCTAATCAGAGGGAAGATGTGATGAGTTTACTAAATCCATTGGTTTAGGCTTAAGCTCATTAACTTATGACAAATCCAAAAAGCAATAAAAGACTGAAAACTCAAAAAAACAAACAATAATCGTCTCCTTCGGGATTCTTTTCTCATCATCTTCACTCACAAACGAGAACTCGCTTCTTCCGTCTAATGCAAGACAGTTTGCACCTGAGCCAGACAGGTCATACACTTGAGCATAGACAAGTAAGCAGTTCACAAGTCAATTCACCTTTCAGTCTCTTTGGGTCGAACTACGGTGTTCTGACTTCCTCATTGCACGAGAGGATACGTAGGCATAACTTAACAGTTATCGAACAAAAGTCTCTGTATATTCCCCCTCCTTCCAGCATCATTCTTATAGCCTCATGATCTTGAGCATCTTATTCATTCTCTTACACTGACACATCATTTATACATATCACACTTCACTTCTTTTACACTGACACCTGTACATTCTTTTCCAGCTATTTTATACACAGAATGCACTGACACTACCCCTTTAAAACACAAATCTTTTAAGCGTGGATCCCGTCGAGTACGACGGACAATCTGGGTGCTAATACCTTCCCAGGTTGTAACCAACCCCCTTTCTCAGTCTCTCTGGTTCGCAACCGTCTTATCCATGTCTTTCTAGGTCTATGCAGCATTGCCTTTCCTCCGGGATAAAAATGCCTAGCTGGCGACTCTTTTCATCTCCAGTGAGTTCACGGCTGTGTGTTCTCATTGTCCCTCTCGCCGACCGTTCGCGTCTGTACCTTTATTTGACCTGGTGTCACTTATCGGGAGCGACAGCTTGGCGACTCTGCTGGGGAACCTTATATTGCAACCAGGGCTTCTGGTTCTTTTTGTGGGTTCCTCCTAGCGCTTGTTTGATTTGTGTTTACTGGGGTGTTATGTGCTTATTTGTGCTTGTATTTATTTTGTTTATTGATTTATGTACAGTTGCTTCACTGCTTTCTTTATTGCATTTGTATATATCATACTGTCATGTTGCTGGCTGGATCTGTTGTTTGCTTTGGTGTGTGGGTGATTCATAGAGAGTTAAGGTCCTATACCTGGGACCTGAGTGACACCTAGGCTAGAGTGAATCATATTCTTTCCCATTCCATTTCGGTCTGGTGCGGGAATATGAAACACGGTTCAGATGTGGGTTTCTTCTTGAGAACTCTGTGTTGCAGATTTCCTGCAATGCTAGGGCTATCTGGGAAGCCTGCTAAGTCTGGATGACCTTTTAGTATTGACCTTCAGAAACTGAGGTGAGTTAGAGGAGGAACTTTTATGGTTATTGTAAACACTGTACCTCCGGGTTAGAAGTGTTTACACTTCTCATAACTGATCCAAGTCTGAGGATCCTTGTTTTAGAACACCACCTGTGAGGGGGTTGGGCTGTTTACAGGTTTGCAGGTACCTTGACCTCAGAATACCTTGTTACTTTGATTGTTTAAGAATACTTCAATTTGGGACAGTTCTTGTGATTCTAAAACCCTGGATATGTGGCTCTTTATTTGAGTCCCCCACCTTGGTTACTGGATTTATAGACCTCCAACTGGAATTCTTGAACACACTTGGACCTATATCAAGGCATTTTGATCAGATCCAGCTCAGTCACAAACCCTTGCATATCATTTGCATACATAATCATTGCATCATATTGACATTTGCTTATTTGTGTTTCAGGGTATCCAACATTCATCTGGTTTTGGTTTTGACCCCATCTTCAGTATTGACTTGTCTTCATCAGCTATCTGCTTCAGTTACCACCTACACCAGCCAGTCAGTGGCCCACTTCTTCAGTGCCATCATCAGCATTTGTCTCTACTCAATCTCAGCATCATGGCTCCTAAAAAGAGCAACATCACCTATCACTTCTTCCAGCCAGAGCTATCAGATATCAGGAGGATTCAGACCTTGATCACTCCAGATCACATACCTTTGTTCAGGGAAAGTTATGGAGACATACTTGATATGGTCATGGATCTGGACCCATCACAGAGAAGCCTGATCCACACCTGCATTTAGTTTTATGATCCCCCACTAAGATGTTTCACTTTCCAAGACTTTCAGTTAGGCCCTTTATTGGAAGAGTACTCCTCATTAGTTGGTATACCCATCAAAGGTGGAATCCCATTCAACCCTGAGATGGTCTTTCCTGCTAATGGAGAAGTAGCAAAAGATTTGCATCTGGAACTTGTTTTGATTGAGCAGCATATGACTTCTAAAGTTGGGATCCCTGGCTTTCATCTGGATTTCTTGATCTCTCAAGCTACCCTGAAAGCTTCTCTAGGAGAGTGGAAAGCTGTTTGTGCTTTACTGGCCTTGAGCATATATGGAATTGTATTGTTTGCAGATGAGCCTCGATTCATTAGCAAGAATGCAATTCACTTGTTCATCTTGAAGAACCCATTACCCACTTTATTGGGGGACCTCTACTATTCAGTGCATCAAAGGAATGAAAAGCAGAGGGGAAGATTAGTAAGGTGTTGTGCTCCATTGTTCCACACTTGGCTTCTCAGGCATCTACCCAGGACAGATGCATTTCTGAACCCTCATCAGCAGAGCAACTGGGCTAAGAGACTCACTGCTCTAACTTCAGCAGATATCAGATGGTGCACTCAAAGCACCAAGGGCAGGGATATCATCACCAGCTGTGGGCATTTTCCTAATGTGCCTTTGATAGGAGTTAAGGGTAGTATCAATTACAACCCTTTGCTATTTAGACGACAATTGGGCTATGCACTGGTCCACACTCCTAAGGCACATGACTTGGTGGAGACTCTCTATTGTGAGAACAAGATTAATCTGACTGTTGTTAGACAGGCTGCTTGGGCCTGGGATAATGTTCAAACCAAGGGAGTCACCATTCTGGGGAAGTGCAATAATGTGGCATCGGCACAATATTATGAGTGGTCCCGTGCAAGGACCCAATTCTCTGGAATGCCCTTTACCATAGAAGACATGCCTGAGTCATCTTCAGCACCACCCCCTGCCACTATCAGTTTGGAGGAGTATGAGAGTTTGAAAGAAAGAAATGAGAAGTTAACTCAAGCTTTGCAGAAGACCCTCCGGGAGAGGAGTGAAGGTATGAGGGAGATTGAGAGGTTGGAGAAGATGAGAGTAGAGCATCTGACTAAGATTGAGAAGTCTGGAGATTATATCAAAAAGTCAAAGGCTGGAGAACAAATTCTGAAGAATGCTTGCAAAGAAGCCCAGTTCCAAAGAGCAAGGACAGACTTGTATCTGAAGGAGAGTCAGGCTCGGTGGGTCAGGATCACCGAGGCTCGTACTTTGGAAGACAAGAGAGCTCAAGACAAGATGGAGCAACTTGAAGCCAATGCAAAAGAACAGCAAGAGGCCCTGGCAGCAGCCCAGAGGGAGATATCAGAGCTGAAGATCAGAGCAGGGGTGAAGAGGTCAAAGGACCAAACTCAGTACAAGAAGCTAACAGCAGCTGTTACGACCCGGAATCTCCTCATCAGGAATCTCACGGAGCGTCCGGCTGATCCTGTGACCGAAGCACTTCTCAAGGAAGTTCGTGAGGATGAGTTTGGTCTTGGTGTTTGACCATTTGTTTGTTGTTGCTTTCTTTCCATGTACTTTTATTTTCTTGTACTGTATTTTGACCCCTTAGAGGGCTTGTGTTGTAAAATGAACAAGTTGTATTATTTCACCTTCTGTAATATATTTATGTTAGTTTGCTTCATCCGAGTTTTCTTCAAGCAACAACAACAGCATCTTCAAGGGTCTGGAAGGGTCAAAACTGAAGGCCAAACCGGATACCTTGAGAACAAATAAGCATAATTGCATTGCATGCTAATCTTTTGTTCGTTTTGTAGGTTTTGTTTTATTGTTGCTAACCTCTGTTGTGATGCCTCAGGAACTATTGCTAGGCGCCGAGTTTTTCCCCTCAACCGTCCGCACCGTTATCCAACCCGAAACAACCTTCCGGGAATTCAAATGGATCAGATGCAGCAGGACCTTACTGAGGTCAGAAATCAAATGGCAAATGAAAGGCTAGAGATGAGGAATCAAATGACTCAGTTTATGGAAGTTATGAACAACATGGCTCAGAGCCAGGAAAGATTGAGGGCCATGGTGGAAAGGCAGAACCAAGAAGACCCACATATAGGAACCGCCGGTACCAGTAACAATGAAAGAGTCCAACCTCACGTTAACCCTCCGGTATTTGGACCACACCTCCATCCTGAGGTCAATATTCCCGCAAACGTTCAAGGGACTGCCACCGCAGCTAGGGTACTTCAAGAAGACCCCCAAGAGGACCAGTTTACAGTAATGGGTGTTGGGGAAGAAGCTTATGATAGGAGATTGGATGAGATAGCTGAGAAGTTGAGGTCCTTAGAATCTCAAAACTCTTTGGGCTTCGACGTCATGGACATGGGCTTGGTAGACGGGGTCAGGATCCCCCATAAGTTCAAGCCTCCTTGTTTTGAAAAATACAACGGGACTTCATGCCCCCGGACTCATTTACAATCATTTCTGGGGAGGCTGAAGGCCTATACTATGGATGAGAAGCTCTGGATGTTCTATTTCGAAGACAGCTTAACTGGAGCGTCAAGAGAATGGTACTCTCACTTGACAAGAGCAACTATTAGATGCTGGAAAGACCTGGCAGAGGCCTTCATCAGACAGTATCAGTATAACTTAGATATGGCACCCAACAGGACTCTCCTAATGGGAATGTCACAGTCGTCGAGGGAAAGTTTCCGAGAATATGCACAGAGATGGAGGCAACTGGCTGCTGCTGTTCAACCACCTATGTCTGAACGGGAAATGGCAGATATGTTCATGAACACCCTTCAAGGAACATATATTGACAGGTTGGCTGCTTTCTCTTCCACTAGCTTTGCAGATGTTGTCATAGCTGGGGAGAGAATTGAAAGCTTGTTAAAAATGGGAAAGATCTCAGACAACGGTGCAAGCTCGTCCAGTAGTGCAAGAAAGCCTTTTGCAGGCCCGAGAAGAACTGGCGAGACCAATGCCATCCATTCAAACAGGGGCAGGCCCCAATATGTTCAAAGGTCAATAGCAGCAGTCACCATTCCTGCTCCAGCTCATCCTCAACCAGTCTATCAACCGCCGCAGCAAAACTATCAACAACAACCTCAGTACCATCAGCAAAATCAGTATCCTCCAAGGAATTACAACAACAGCAACACCAACAACAACAGTCAACAAAGTCCATTCCAACAGAGGCCATCTCAAGCTAACAGAGTGATCGATCCGATCCCCATGCCATATGCTACCCTGATGCCACAACTCCTGAAACTCAATTTAGTTGAGCTAAGGACGCTGGCACCTCCATATCCCAACAGTCTACCCAGGAACTATGACTCCAACGCTAGGTGTGCCTTCCATTCAAACGCACCTGGCCACAGTACAGAAAAATGCAGAGCTCTGCATATGAAGGTACAAGACCTGGTAGACTCAAAGGCTCTGAATTTTGCACCGCCACCCAATGTCAACAAAAATCCTATGCCAAATCATGGTGGTCCCCGAATCAACGCTATTGAAGAAGACAAACCGTCTTATTTAATAACCAGTGTGGGACAGATCAGGACACCATTGGTAGAAATCAAGGCTCAGCTCTTGGAATGCAACATGTTCCCAGGATGCGAGTTGGGGTGTGCTTACTGCAATATCTCAGTGAATGGGTGCGATAATTTGAGGAATGGCATAGACAGCCTTATTCAGAGTGGCCAGCTTCAGATCACCACATCATTTCCAACAAATCCAGCAATCTCATCAGCAACGGTTTCGGAACCTCCTACAACTGCAACAACCATTGTTCCCGACAATTCTTCGGCTTCATCAACAAGTACTTCATCTGTCTTCTCAACTGATCAATTTTCAACAAATTTTCCTGCTACAACTTCAGCTTCACTCCATTTTGAACCTCCTACAACGACAACATCCATTCTTCCGACAATGTCTCCTACAACTCCAGCAACCAATCATGAAGATGTCTCTACTGTCACCATATTCTATGATCCTAAAAGCAACTCCGCCTACAACTCGGAAGGTGCTGCTCCCACTAGGGCACCAATCACAATTTATTACGATCCACAAACTATCACAGTTCCTTCAACAGCTGCAATCAGTCCAGTCACCATCACGGTGCCTGGACCCGTGCCTTATGAAAGCAGTAATGCCATCCCCTGGCATTACGGCTCTGACTTGTACTGTGAAGGACAAAGAATCACTTTTGAATCATCAACCCCTGCACTACAAATTGATAATGTGGGCGGAGGCGGAGGCTTCACTCGAAGCGGACGTCTTTTCGCTCCACAAATTCCGAGACCCACTGCCGAAGCAGAAGCTGCTGCCAAGGCAAAAGGAAAAAGCCCCGTGCAGGAAAATCAAGTTGTTAAAGAAGCCTTGAAAACACCATTCGATCAAGAGGTTGATGAGTTCATGCGAATCATCAAAAAGAGTGATTATAAAATAGTGGATCAGCTTCACCAAACGCCTTCCAAGATCTCAATCCTATCATTGCTTATGTGCTCCGAAGCCCATCGGGATGCACTGCTCAAAGTCCTGCACGCAACTTACGTGCCTGAATAGATCACTGTCAATCAGCTGGAAGCAGTAGTTGGAAATGTTAATGCTAGTCACGGACTAGGGTTCACCAATACTGATTTGACAACGGAAGGCCGCAACCATAATAAAGCCCTGCACATAACCATGGAATGCAAAGGTGTTGTCCTTTCACATGTGCTGGTAGACACGGGGTCATCCCTTAATGTCCTACCTAAAAAGGCTTTGGTGAAGCTAGAGTATGACGGATTGGCGTTGAGACCCAGCAACCTGGTGGTGAGAGCCTTTGATGGCTCAAAGAGATCGGTTCTGGGAGAAATTGAACTGCCCATAACGATTGGCCCGCAGACCTTTAGAACTATCTTCTATGTGATGGACATTCAGCCCGCCTACAGCTGTTTGTTGGGTAGGCCATGGATTCACGATGCTGGCGCCGTGACCTCTACCCTTCACCAGAAGTTAAAATATGAGTGGGAGGGTCAAATCGTTACAATCTGTAGAGAAGAGGACATTTTTGTCAGCCATCTGGCTACCTATAAGTACATTGAGATGGATGGGGAGATCCATGAAACAATGAGCCAGGGGTTTGAAGCCTTGAATGTGAATGAAACATCTGTTGTATCTGGTACTCCAATATCATCATACCAACAAGCCCGGAAGGTTGTTGAGGAAGGAAATGCCCAAGGCTGGGGCAAGCTACTACCGGTGAAGAAGAAAGAAGACAGATTTGGGTTGGGTTACAAACCAACTCAACAAGATCAAGCAGCGGCTGCGAAAGAGCCCAATTTTGTGAGTGGGGGGATGCTTACCCCTGATGCTATCAACTGTCTGGAAGACGAGCTGGAAGAAGAACGCAACCTGGAAAACTGGATTCGTCCAAAGATCCCGGGGAGCAGTGTCTCAAACTGGTCTTCCCAGGAAATTATAAGAGTTACTCATGCAGAGTAATTATTATTTCCTGTATTTTTATAAGCATGCATCAAAGTCTTGCGTCTTGCCCAAGATGACAAGACTCATTTTGTAATCGGGCCATCTGTACTTTTTGTGCAAACAAGATTAATTAATGAAATATCAGACATCTTTTTGCAAACGAGTCTTTTTTCTTTTCGTTCACTGTTTTTCCATTTTTCTTTTTGTACAAAAAATAAATGGCGGTGTTTTCAAAATGATAACTTCATTTCACTTTTCTAAATAAAGATTAAAATCAAGTCACTAAAATGAACAAACTTAACCCTTGCAGAGAGTGCCTTCCAGACAGCACTGACAACAGCACGGCTATGACTTCGTATGACTTTGACAATCCAATCAATCAAGCTGATGAAGGGGTTGAAGAAGAATATGAGCTTCCTGAAGAGCTAGCCAGGTTGTTGAGACAAGAGGAAAAGGTTATTACTCCTCACCAGGAGGAGGTTGAAGTGATTAATCTTGGTACAGTTGAAGACGTGAAAGAAGTTAAGATCGGGGCCTGCTTACAAGACTCAGTGAAGAGACAACTGATTGACCTGCTTCAAGAGTATGTAGACGTGTTTGCTTGGTCGTACCAAGATATGCCCGGGTTGGATACCGATATTGTTGTGCACAAGCTGCCTCTGAGAGAAGAATGCCCGCCAGTTAAACAGAAACTGCGCCGTACTCGTCCAGACATGGCTATGAAAATCAAAGAAGAGGTACAAAAGCAATGGGACGCCGGGTTCCTTGCTGTAACTAGCTATCCGCCGTGGGTTGCTAATATTGTGCCTGTGCCTAAGAAAGACGGCAAAGTAAGGATGTGTGTTGACTACCGGGATCTGAACAGAGCCAGCCCGAAGGATGATTTCCCATTACCTCACATCGATGTATTGGTGGATAACACGGCTCAGTTCTCGGTATTCTCCTTCATGGACGGATTTTCAGGATACAACCAGATTAAAATGTCACCTGAAGACATGGAGAAGACAACCTTCATCACACCCTGGGGCACGTTCTGTTACAAAGTGATGCCATTCGGACTGAAGAACGCTGGTGCCACATATCAACGGGCTATGGTAACATTATTCCACGATATGATCCATAAAGAAATAGAGTGTTATGTGGATGATATGATTGCCAAGTCCCTTACAGAGGAAGATCACCTGGTGAATCTGCTCAAATTGTTCAAACGTCTGAGGAAGTACCAACTGAAGTTGAACCCCAACAAATGCACATTCGGGGTGCGATCCGGTAAGCTGCTGGGCTTTATTGTAAGCGAGAAAGGGATTGAGGTTGACCCTGATAAAGTCAAAGCTATTCAAGAGATGTCTGCGCCAAGGACTGAGAAAGAAGTTCGAGGGTTCTTGGGTCGATTAAATTACATTTCACGGTTCATATCTCACCTCACAGCAACCTGTGAACCCTTGTTCAAGCTGTTAAGAAAGGAACAGACGGTCAGGTGGAATGAAGACTTCCAGAAGGCTTTTGACAAGATCAAGGAGTATCTGCAAGAACCTCCAATTCTTATGCCTCCAGTTGAAGGAAGACCTCTAATCATGTACTTGACAGTATTAGAAGAATCAATGGGGTGTGTGCTGGGCCAACATGACGAGTCTGGTCGAAAAGAGTACGCAATATACTACCTAAGCAAAAAGTTCACCGACTGTGAACAACGTTATTCACTGCTCGAGAAAACTTGCTGTGCTTTAGCGTGGGCTGCTCGCCGACTGAGACAGTATATGTTGACCCACACTACTTTGTTGATATCCAAAATGGACCCAGTTAAGTACATTTTCGAGAAGCCAGCTCTTACCGGACGGGTTGCAAGATGGCAAATGATTCTCACGGAATACGATATACAGTACACATCTCAAAAAGCCATCAAGGGCAGTGTACTATCTGAATATCTTGCTGAGCAACCCATTGATGACTACCAGCCTATGAGATTTGACTTCCCTGATGAAGACATCATGTTTATTAAAGATCGCGAAGAGCCTATTCACACTGAAGGGCCGGACCCGGAAGAAGAATGGACTATGATGTTTGACGGGGCTGTTAACATGAATGGTCGTGGTGTTGGTGCAGTACTCATTACACCTAAAGGAGTTCACATGCCTTTCTCGGCAAAGCTCACTTTCAACTGCACTAACAACGAAGCTGAATACGAAGCTTGCATCATGGGTCTTGAGGAAGCCATTGACCTCAGGATCAAGACGTTGACCGTATTCGGGGATTCAGCTCTGGTAATCAATCAGACCAACGGAAAATGGTACACCCACCAGGATCATCTGATACCTTACAGGGATTATACAAGAAGGTTATTGACGTTCTTCACAACAGTCAAGCTTGAGTATATCCCTCGGGACGAGAATCAATTTGCAGATGCTCTTGCTACCATTTCATCCATGATCAAAGTTCAAGCTGCTAACTTTGTACCTCAGATTTCAGTATCGAGACTTGATAGACCAGCATATGTATTTGCGGCAGAAGGTGTCAAAGATGATAAGCCTTGGTTTCATGACATTAAATGCTTCTTGGAGGATCAGACATACCCACCTGGGGCATCTTCCAATGATAAGAAGACTTTGAGGAGGCTTGCTGGTAGTTTCTTTCTGAACACTGATGGATCTTTATACAAAAGGAACTTTGATATGGTACTCCTCCGATGTGTTGACAAGACAGAAGCAGTTTTGTTGATGCATGAAGTGCACGAAGGATCGTTTGGTACCCATGCCGGAGGGCATGCCATGGCTAAAAAGTTGTTAAGATCAGGTTATTATTGGATCACAATGGATGCAGACTGTTGTGCTTATGCCAGAAAATGTCATAAATGCCAGATCTACGCAGATAAGGTGCATGTGCCTCCCAATCCTTTGAACATCATGTCTTCACCATGGCCCTTTGCCATGTGGGGCATTGATATGATCGGCAAGATTGAGCCAACTGCTTCAAACGGCCACAGATTCATCCTGGTCGCCATCGACTATTTCACCAAGTGGGTTGAAGCAGCCTCATATGCAAATGTTACAAGGCAAGTGGTAGCCCGATTCCTAAAGAGAGATATCATCTGTCGGTACGGAGTGCCCGAGCGAATCATTACTGATAATGGTTCCAATTTAAACAACAAAATGATGGCAGAACTATGCCGGGACTTCAAGATCCAACATCACAATTCCTCTCCTTACAGGCCAAAGATGAATGGCGCTGTTGAGGCGGCAAACAAGAATATTAAGAAGATTGTGCAGAAGATGGTAGTCACCTATAGAGACTGGCATGAAATGCTACCGTTTGCCTTGCATGGGTACCACACGTCAATCAGAACATCCACTGGGACAACACCGTATCAGCTTGTGTATGGTATGGAAGCAGTCCTACCTGTTGAAGTTGAATTACCCTCCCTACGGGTATTAATGGATGTTAAACTGAGTGAAGCAGAATGGGTTCGGGCCCGATATGAACAACTGAGTCTGATCGAAGAGAAAAGATTGGCTGCAATCTGTCATGGGCAGTTATATCAGAAGAGAATGAAGAAAGCCTTCGATCAGAAAGTCAGGCACCAGGGGTACCAAGTAGGAGATCTTGTGCTGAAAAGAATCCTCCCTCCTCATACAGACCACAGGGGCAAGTGGACTCCAAATTATGAAGGACCATTTGTTGTAAAGAAAGTTTTCTCTGGTGGAGCACTAATGCTCAACACCATGGATGGCGAAGATTTCCCGTCCCCTGTGAATTCAGATGCAGTTAAAAAATACTTCGCATAAAAATGACCCGCTGGACATAAAAACAGAATGTAAGTCCAGGCAAAAATAGGGCATCCCGGCGAGTCAAAAACAGAATAAAAGACTCGGGCAAAAATAAGGGAAATAAATGAAAAATGTACACCCGCTGAGTTGAAAAGCCGCATTGGACAACTCAGGCAAAAATGGGTATCCCGATGGATTGAAAACCCGAAAGGGCGATCCATGCAAAATAAGGGAATAAGCGAACAACTGCATTCTGAATTCGTCTGTATCACTTGCAACTTGGAAAGCTTCAAAAGGATCAAGCTTCAATCAGAATCAGCCTTCTTCAGAAAGCAAGGCGAGAAGAACGTCATTGTCATACGAGTCATAGCAGAAGAGGAAGCTCCTTTGAAAGCGTCGTCAACACCGCCAGCATTTTGTTTCTCAATTTGTAACAATCTCCTCATTTCAGGGGATATGTTCCTTTGACTGTATCTCGCCAATTCAGGGCATATGAATTAATAAAATCAGATTTTCAGTCATGTCTCGTTTTGTACATTTTCATTTTTGCAAAAAAAAATGTCTGATATCTTAAAAGAACATTGATTGCATAAGAATACAGATGTTTATCCTCAAACAAAAAACATGCTTGCAGGAAATTTTGCTTACTCTCAGAAGTGTCTAAGCTCCTATGACGGAATCCAGTAAGGGATACCTCGGGATTATCTTGTACGTTTCTCTATCTTTTTAAGGATTGCAGGTATCCAGAACGCAACCTGGGGCATGCAAGTTACATCCCAGCAAGCTGGCAAATCAACACTCAATTTTAGCACTCAAGGTGCTTTCTCCCCAGCTGAGTTTGCCTCCAACAACTCTCCCCAGCTGAGTTACCAACAATTCTCCCCAGCCATAGTACCAATCATTCTTCCTCAGTAAAATACAGGAGTCAGGGAATCATCACCCCACAGAATCTTCAGCCTCTATTCAGAAGAGCAGCGCGTGAAGGAGTCACAGCAGAGTACAGAAAGCTTCTACAAACCCCAGCTGGGCCTCTCATTTATTAGGATAGGTCTATCAGTGACCCGTATCCCCAAGCAAATATCATCTTATTAGATCTACCAATGATCTCCTCCCCAGCTGGGATGTCCATTTCAAACAAATCAACTAGGGATCTCTACAGCAGCGGGATCCGAATCCCAGATTTGTGCCTCTTTGCATAATCATAGCATTTGCATCATATTCACCCACAAAGCGTAGCATTCCGTCTAATACGGAGCATTGCGGCAAAAATCAAATGCATAGCATAATCATGAGCCATGTTATGAACCAACCCTTGTGAATAATAACAGTTCATCAACATACAGAAGAAAAATCCCCACCAGAGTTCCCAGCAAAAGCAGTTGCCTCACAACTCCCAAACATCAGTATATACTCCTTGTGGCGCCCGTCCGTGTCATATCCCCAGCAGAAAGCCAAAGACATCCTTTTTGCACTCACATATACTTATATACACTTTCTTGGCACCCGTCTGTGTCGTATCCCCAGCGCAGTCGTCTAGACTTTGTATGTCAGACACTTGTTTATATTACACTCTTCTCCTTTTGATACTCGTCCGTGTCACCCACCCCAGCAGTTAAACACTCATCTATACACCACTCGCTCTTATACAGATACTCGTCCGTATCTTGTATATACCAGTTATATACCCACAGATTCAACAGTAGTCTTTGTTCTTTGTTAACCAGTTGGTACTCGTCCGTACCATCATCTCAGAACATTGCGTCTAGTGTTTGTTTCTACATGATACTCGTCCGTATCATAACCTTAAGGATGCTCGTCCGCGTCTTTAATCCATACACCGCGTCACACACTATATCTTCTTGAATATAGATACTCGTCTGTGTCTGCTATTCCCCAGAAGAGTCCCCTCAGATTCAACACTCGTCCGTGTTCCTTGTTAACCAGTTGATACTCGTCCGTATCATCATCTCTGAACACGTGTCAGTATTTGTTTCTACCCGATACTCGTCCGTATCGTAGTCTTAGGGGTGCTCGTCCGCATCTCTAATCTATACACTATACCAAACACTCATACCCTTTGTTTCTTGGATGTGAACACTCGTCCGTGTTTACCATTCCCTAGTAGATCGCCAACACAGCAAATGTTCCTTTTTATCTAACACTCGTCCTGTGTTATGATAACCCTGAGAGCAGTCGTACCCTGCTAGGTGGTCGTCCTCCACCTCTTGATGTCGTCCTCCATCATGCTCATCCGATGGCCGTCCCCATCGTTGATATTTAGCAGCCGTCCCCTGCTA
Source organism: Lathyrus aphaca (assembly GCA_963966055.1). NCBI lineage: Eukaryota > Viridiplantae > Streptophyta > Magnoliopsida > Fabales > Fabaceae > Lathyrus > Lathyrus aphaca. The sequence goes on along the minus strand of OZ014519.1, from coordinate 392,698,440 downwards.
GGTGGTCGTTCTCCACCTTTTGATGATCGTCCTTCATCATTTTATCCAATGGCCGTCCCCATTGTTGATTTTGGTTATCTGGCATTCGTCCTATGTCATGAGAAACCTCGAGAGCAGCCGTACCCTGCTGAGTGTTCGTCCTCCACTTCTTGATGGTCGTCCTCCATCATGCTCGTCCGAATGGCCTTCCCCATCGTTGACCTTTTCTATCCGATGGCCGTCCCCATCGTTGATATTTTCGGCAGCCGTACCCTGCCAGGTGGTCGTCCTCCACCTTTGATGGTCGTCCCCATCATAATTCCTTTATTACCCAACAGAGCAGCCGTCCCCTGCTAGGTGATCGTCCTTCACCTTTGATGGCCGTACCCCATCATCTGTTTGTTTCATTTATTCTTTAACCCGATGGCCGTCCCCGTCGTGGTCCCTTTTCCTTTTCTTTTAGCCCGATGGCCGTCCCCATCGTCGGTTACCTTGCTTTATGAACTTGATGGTCGTCCCCGTCATGTTTCATTCGATCCCTAGAAAATTTTACAGCTTTATCTTGATGGCCGTCCCCATCATAATTTGATTTTCCCCAGCTAGTCGGCCGTCCCCGTCTTGGCTTTACCTTTTATCCCCAGCATGTCGGCCGTCCCCGTCATTGCTTTGTTTCCCGCTTTGTAATATACTTTATTTTCCTTTTACAATCTATATCCCTTTTCTTCTTCATTCTGTGAGTGCAAATTTTGGACTGTCTTTGGTATTCAACCACAAGTTATCTTGTTTGCCTGTTAAGCCGTCGCTTACATCCTGCACAGCTAACTCATGTTTGAATAGGGGCAGCTGTAAACACCCCAAATTTGCCCTCACCCATTTCACCATGGTTTGTGATCATTCTCATATGCATAAACACAATCATATCACTTCATATCTCAATTTTGAGTCACTGCATTGGTTCTAAGTCATCTGCACCTAGGGTTTGTGATCTGAGCAATCCAAGAGCCTCTTGAGCCACTCCAAAGGCAACCAATCACTACAAAGGGATCCATATGTGTTCAAGTATCATATTGCATCCTCTCAAGGTCAAAATTCCAAGGAATCACAAGAACTAGGGTTTGAATGGATGCAGAGCCAAGTTTGACTACACAGTTGACCTAAAATTAGGGTTTTGGTTTCAGAGGCCATAACTCCAAATTTTTTGGTCATTCTTGTTTCCATTGGTCTCTATATGGTATAGGGAGTATGCATATCAATTTTCATGAAGAAATTCCATGGGGAAGTCATCTGATCAAGGGTTGACTTTTCAGACAAGTCAGTGTAAAATCAGGGCATCTGAGGCCCCCAATGACCCAACCAATGGGTGATCTTCATCATTTTGAGTGTATATGATCTTTATTTGATCATGGAAGAAGGTTGAAGTTCATAGAAATCAAGAATTTGGAAGTTTTGCAAATGTTGACTTTTTGGGCATAGTTGACTTTTCAAGAATGCTTCATTTTAGGTCATTTTTCAAGCCTTGATTCTTGATCCAAAAAAGCTTCAAATGAAAAAACTTTGGTCATGAAAGTTGTAGATCTCATCTTTCCCTTTTCAAAAAGTACAAGAACATGATCAAATTCTTCTTGGATCAAAAGTTATGGTGTGACAAAGTTAGCAAAAATCATTGATTTTCAAGGCATGCTTCAAATGTGAATTTTGCAAAACCATGAACCAATGTCTTTTGTAACCTCTAATTCACTTCAAACCATGACATAAACATTCTACATGTCCTAAAAAGTCAGAATTGGACCAAAAATCCCATGTGTTTAGTTCATGTAACAAGGCATTTTTCATAAAGTTCAAAAAGGTGACAACTTGCAAAACCATCATGATGCTTCCCTACAACTTGCAACATTGGATGCTGACTTTGGCTAGCCTCTCACCTCATCTTGCTGCACCAGAACCATGCCTTGTACTAGCTATAGATCAAGCCATACTTTCCTTACACAAAATTTGACTTTTTGCAAAAGTAGACTTACCAATCAAAAAAGCACATGTCTTGTCATCTGACCAATGAGAGAGTTTTATGTGGACAAAGAGCAAGACATTTGATACATCTAGCAAGGCTGAAACACTTCATACCATCACATTCACAAAACACACCCCAGCTGCAAATTGCTTCGAATCTCTCTGCCCAGCCACAAAACACTAAAACCATTTTCACCATTCAACTCACCATGCCTCATTGAGTAGAAACTAGCAAGAACACAAGCCTGAAACAAGCTGTAACCCCACTGCACCATTTTCATTCCAACTTGCAGTTTCATTCGAAACTCTCTCCACAGCTCACAAACATCAGAACAAACTCCATAGACCTTCTCCATTCATCATCTGGACCACAAACAACCCTTCACCATTGCAAGAAACAGCCTGAAACTCCATTGCCATTTTCAACTGAGCTTGAGCAGAAGCTGCTCAAACTCTTCATTCAGCCAACATAAATTCCTCTTGAGCATTCAAGCATCACCAGAGGGTTAAGTGGAGTGGTTTTCATCAAGAGGAGAGGCCAGAAAGTCATCAGAGTGAAAGCTTCGAATCTCAGGTAGCTCAAGAATTATTTTTCCAGAAATCGTTTTTCATGTTATAAACTTGTTCTCTATGCTTCACTGAGTATCCTGGTGCTTTTGGTTTTTGAAATGGTGTTGAAATGAGTATTTAATCAGCTTCTGAAACTCTGTGACCTAGAAATTTGTTTTGTTCGATTCATGAATTCCAGGAAGAATAAATTGGTTTTGAGTGAGGGTTATGATTCGTGAGTGAGTGGGTTTCATTTCCATGTTTTTAGGTTTTGTTTTTGTTATGTTTTGAGGGAGTTTGGAGATTTTCAGGTGGACTCCCCACCGGAGAAGACGACCGGAGGTCTTCTCCGGCCACCTGAAAAAGATTAGGGTTAACCAGCGTAATTAATGCAAGTTTGAATTTGGCCCCTTGATCTGGCTGACTTTAGTTGACTCCCGCGTGAACCAATGGCCCAGATCTCTCATTAAGCCCTAATCCTGTTTATTTGAATTAATTAATTGGGATTAATTTTGAATTCCCCAGAATGAATCCTGGCCTTCCAATCTCGCGCGCGTCAATTCCCTCTCTTTTTATTCAAATACAGGCCATTGGATGCGTTGACTTCTCCATAAATCCATTTTATTTTGCATTTTATTTCATTTCTTTTCTCCAATTTATTTAAAATAGTAAAACTAATTTAAAAATTCTGAAATTTTTTATACAAGTTATTATTTAATTTCAGAACACAAAAATATTTTTATTTTTATTTTTAGCATTAAAAAAGTATTTTTAAATATTTAAAAGTTTCTTTTTAATTAATTAATGAGAATTAATTAATTAAAAATACTTTTAGGTATTTAAAAATCACCAAAAAATTCATGAAATGTTCTAAGACATTTAGAAACATTGTCCAACCTTCAAACCAAATTTCTTTTTTGATTTTGATGCATTTTAAGAATTTTTCATTGAATTAAATCATTTTTTGTGCATTATTTTGATCATAAGTTCAAAAAATCATTTCTGCCTATTTGAGAAGAGTTGGACATTGATTATTTTTGCATTGTTTTGTGTTTAGCATGTAGTTTCTAGGATTAAATGGCCATGATTTGATCTTGCATTTTTTATTTGTTTGGCATTTCTTTTGTTTAAGAGCCCTAAAAACCCTAATAACTTAGAAAAATCACAACTTGAGATTGGTTAAGAGTTGAGACCTCCCCTTTGGACTTTGGTTTAGTATAGGTTTAGGGTTTCTTTGGGTAGCATTTTCCATTTTTTATCTTAGGGTTTGCTTCTGATTTTGAGTTTTGTTTGATGTTTGTTTCATAAACCCTAATTTGGGCTTTCTCTTGCATCCTTTTTTTTGCATTCTCTTGCATAACATGACTTGCCATGCCATTCCATGCCTCCATTTGATTCATTTGACATCATAAGACATATAGAAAGCATATGTGATCATTGCATCTTGCATTTGCCATGTTGTTTGCCATGTATGTTTCATAACTTTTCATGTAAAGTCCATGCTTCCAAGCTTGCACCATTTGCATCCATGAACTTGTATGAGCATCTCCATGCCTTGTCTCATGTTTATAGCACTCCATAGCATCATTATCATCATCAACATGCTTCTGGTTTTGTTTAGCATCATACCATTTCATCCCCTTTGGCATTGCATTGCATTTCTTTCTAACTTTTCAGGTGGTAAGTAAACTTGAGAAGTGAATTTGCCTTCACTTCTCATAACTTTCCTTTTCATCTCTCTTGCATCCATTGCTGCATTTATGTATGTGCTTGAGATTGAGCTTTCTCATTCTTGTTCCTCCCACTTTCTTCCTTCAAGTGACTTGACTTCTTGAATGAAGCAAGTTGCTTTGCTTCTCTTGATCCTGTTCATCTGCTTCCTGGTGGCTCCTTTGAAGATTGTTCTTGTTTAAACCTCACAAACTTTAGGGACAACCAAGCATGACAATGATTAGGGTTTTGATTAGTCTCCCCTCTTAGTTTCACCTTTGTGTCTCCTTTGAGTCTTCTCTTCTCACCTCATAATCAGGGATTAAACCCTAAAGGCTTTAAGGCTTTGTGATTAAGCTTATGCCTGCATCCTTCTCTTAGGATGGAGTGTATAACTTTAATCCTAAGTGTTAAACCCTTAATGTGTTTAAATCTCTTAATCAATTCATTTAATAAATATCAAGACATCACACTTGTAACTTGGGCCTTGCATTAGGGTTCTAATTCTTCCTTAACTGGTTAAGAAGGACTAACCCTAGTGTTAATGGACAAGTCCCCCTCAAGTTGTCTTACAAATCATAAAAATCACTTCATCATCATACCATTAATTAAAATCCACTTAATCGAAGGCTTGTTTTGTCATGAGTTTAATCCCTAATCATGGATTAAGTTGAGGAGCTTTCCTCAGCCTAAACATTCTCATCTATTATCCTTCTATTAGGGTGGTGTAATGAGTCTGTTTAATCCCTGATTATGGCTTAATCTCATTACTTAGCACTAAACAAAAACACCAAAAACATCTAAATAATCACAAGTAGGTTAATGATCTTAATCCTACACCAAAGGTGGTTAAGTGTGAGAATCTGACTTCACACTTAAGGTATTCTCATTACCCCTAATCAGAGGGAAGATGTGATGAGTTTACTAAATCCATTGGTTTAGGCTTAAGCTCATTAACTTATGACAAATCCAAAAAGCAATAAAAGACTGAAAACTCAAAAAAACAAACAATAATCGTCTCCTTCGGGATTCTTTCTCATCATCTTCACTCACAAACGAGAACTCGCTTCTTCCGTCTAATGCAAGACAGTTTGCACCTGAGCCAGACAGGTCATACACTTGAGCATAGACAAGTAAGCAGTTCACAAGTCAATTCACCTTTCAGTCTCTTTGGGTCGAACTACGGTGTTCTGACTTCCTCATTGCACGAGAGGATACGTAGGCATAACTTAACAGTTATCGAACAAAAGTCTCTGTATATTCCCCCTCCTTCCAGCATCATTCTTATAGCCTCATGATCTTGAGCATCTTATTCATTCTCTTACACTGACACATCATTTATACATATCACACTTCACTTCTTTTACACTGACACCTGTACATTCTTTTCCAGCTATTTCATACACAGAATGCACTGACACTACCCCTTTAAAACACAAATCTTTTAAGCGTGGATCCCGTCGAGTACGACGGACAATCTGGGTGCTAATACCTTCCCAGGTTGTAACCAACCCCCTTTCTCAGTCTCTCTGGTTCGCAACCGTCTTATCCATGTCTTTCTAGGTCTATGCAGCATTGCCTTTCCTCCGGGATAAAAATGCCTAGCTGGCGACTCTTTTCATCTCCAGTGAGTTCACGGCTGTGTGTTCTCATTGTCCCTCTCGCCGACCGTTCGCGTCTGTACCTTTATTTGACCTGGTGTCACTTATCGGGAGCGACAGTTAGAACCGGCACTTCGAGAGCGTGGGGATCGAACCAAGTGGTGGGAATAAGACAACATATCTAAATACAACGAGATCGCTTTAGATACGTTTAGGATATTATTGGCTTTCAAAATATATTTCTTAGTTACCAGGTGTTATCTCCAAAATTTTGACGCTAACATAGTTGGAATATTTGGCTTAGAAAAGAGTTTTTCGTTGTAAGCTAAAAGTGAGGTTTTTCGAACTTACTCAATGAAAGGTGTAGGTCGAAGGAACCCTCACCTACATATTTTATACTTAGAGGAATTCTGAATTTAGAGTATTTTCTAAGTATTGATGGAATTCGACCATGCATAGTTTGACTAGAAATGGCAGTTACTCAGATTGCGCGCTCTCAAGCCTTGGAGGGAAAATGTGTAACCTTCAATTCAAAAAACAAAGAAAAATGGCGCAAGATGAATCTTCTTCAACATGCAGCGTGACAAGTGTCACAATCTTGGAATAAAACCGTCGAAAGAGGTTACATTGTATTTCTATAAATAGCTTAGTCTAGTGTTAGAATAGGTGTGTGTGTGTGTGTGTGTGTGTGTGTGTGTGTGTGAACATGTTGTACTAGTAACTCCATAAACACTCAAAGTATATGTATGTAGAGAACGACTGGAGTGAGAATGTACGTGATGTAAACACCACCATTTTCATCTTTAATGTCATTTATCTTTCAAGTCACTTATCTTTTAAGTCATTTATGTTAAAGCACTTTACATTGTTTTTACATTTACTTTTAAAGCAATTTACTGCCTTTTCTCTACATTTCCTACAGTTTTAACATTCTTGCCTTGCATTTGTCATTTCATTTACTTTGAAAGTTCTCTCTTTTATCTTATTTGCTTGGTTTTTATTACTTTCTGAGTCCTGTCGAAGGATTCATGACATTTTCCCAAAAACACCTTAATCAACAAACTATTAGCACATGTCCTAGGACCAATATGGTCGATCCTGTGAGTAACTAATGGTGTTTTAGTATCCTTAGAATACCAGCGGTTGTTTACCAATTTTGGGGGTAAACAAATTGGCACGCCCAGTGGGATGGTGCTAATTAGTTTTTAGAAGTTTTATAACTTCTCCTTTGTAACTTCACTTATATAACTTCTTTTCTTGCGTGGGCATATTGGTCAAAAAATGGTTACTCATGTTGCATGCATTTGAGAAGTCGGAAAGTAGCCAGTGCAGATCATTATATACCAAGGAAAAGAAATACAAGGAAGATGGTGTCTAGCCAAGGAAACCAAAATGATTCAAATCCCATGACAACTAGCACAAATCCTCAATTAAGCACTTCAAATGCTCATAATGTGAATCCATAAGATGTGTCAATGAGTGAGGCTATTTTAGTCTCTAACCCTTCGATGTGGGTGTCAACAACACTAAGTGTGGTGTCAGAACCAACTCCTTCGATGATAGGGCCAGAAGCAACATATACTGGATATTATAGTCATGCAGTGTTGGAGTACATTAGAACAAATCCTCAAACACCACAACCAAATGCATCAACATTTAGAGCTACCATCCCTCCAGGATTTTCATTGCCTTTTCCTAGAAATCCACCCTATGGCATGCCAACGACGATGATGATGGGCCTACGGAATGCACCTCCAGTTTTTCAGAGAATGTGGTTCCTTCACCTTTACATGAATCTAGATCTGAAATAAAAATGGGAAGGAATAGTCAAATCGTTGGGTTGAGATATTCGACTCAAAGTCATGCTCTAACAAATGAATCTGCAGCATATTTAAGACAACAGATGGACAAGAGCAACATGCAAATGGTTCAGAATTTATCTCAAACCATGTGAGATATTTTTCAGCCTTTGATTCAGGATACAACTCAGACGATCCAACGGATGGTATCTCAGATGGTGCGCATAGTAGAATTTATGGGAGTCCTAGCACCGGTTCGACGTCCAAATCAAGTGGTGAATGTAGGAGATTTTTTGCAACCAGCAAAATCTAAGGAATCAAACAATGGTTAAACCATTAGAAGTTGAAGCCACCATAAATCCAAGGCAAATATCAGCAGAGGATGAGCCAAGAGTAATGGTGGTAAACATGCATCAGGATGCTGACCATGTGGTTCAACAAGTTTGACAAAATAACTTGGCAGCAAAAAAAATCTTAGTAGCCCTTGTTGAACGAATAATGGCTCGAAGTGGGATAAATACAGGTTTTGTTAGGCCAAACTTCACTTCACCAATAGTGGATTATATACTTCAGTCAGAATTACCTCCCAAGACGAAGGTTCCAAAGTTCACCAAGTTCTCAGGAGATACGACTGAATCTACGGTCGAACATGTGGCGCGATTCTTGATAGAGGCTGGTGAAATTGGTAATGATGAAAGTCTGAGGATTAAATATTGCCCTAGTTCTCTCACCAAGAATACTTTTACTACGTTCACTACATTACCACCTAGTTCAATTTGTAATTGGACTCAGTAGGAGCGTTTATTCCATGAACAATTTTACATGGGTAAGACCAAGATCAGTCTGAAAGAATATGCTAGTGTTAAACGAAAGTTTAATGGGTCAATTGATGATTACTTGAATAGATTTTGACTGCTCAAGGCCAAATGTTTTACTCAAGTACTTGAGCGTGAACTAGTCAAAATGGTTGCTAGTGGCCTGGACTATTCTATTAGGAAGACGTTGGATACCCAGTACCTGAGAGACATGGCCCAATTAGCAGATAGAGTTCGAAAGCTTGAACGTCTGAAGGACGAAAAAGCTAGGGCGAACAAACATAAGAGAATAACTTAGGTTGAGTATCAGGATAGGCTTGAAAATGTCAATGACGAAACCCAACCTCTCGATGATAACGAGATACACCTAGTTGAACTCAAGCAAGGTCCTCCTTTTTCTTGCAAACTTTTAGTCCCTTCAAATGGAAAGAATCAGGTCGAAAATGAAAAGAATGAAAGATTTCCAAAGAAAACACATACTTTTGACGTCACTAAATGTGACGAAATGTTTTATTTATTAGTTAAGGATGGTCAAATACTTGTGCCCCCAAGCGCTAAATGTAACACCCCACTTTCCCATTTTTGAAAATAAGTTAAAGTAATACACATTTTAGAGTTTTTAAACAAAGTGGAATGCCACATCAACAATAATAACCAACAAAAACTCATTTTATTAAAAGCAGCGGAAAAATATCATTTTATTCATCATACGACAATTCGCTAAACAACAACAATATTCATCAATTCTCTTGATTTATAAGTTTAGAAAAAATGATATGTAATTAATAACAAGAATAAATACACCTCAAAATTTCCCAATTCCCGTGTTATGTATCAGAGCGACTCCTATGACTCGATCAATAAACTTGTACTCCAAGCATACTCAGGTACCTGAATGATCTGTACTTCCAACGAAGCACAGACACAACAAACAACAAAGGGGTGAGAACTACATTCAATAATTAATGGTGTATAATACATGTTAAAAGGTAGTATCTCACAACAACAACATAACAACACATATTCACAACAACAATCATCAACAAGACAACGTGATTCAATAACCTTAATATGAAATGTGACAAAACAAAGACACAACGCATGTGGTACCGTCCCACCATGGTTCATTCAATCGAACCTGAATCCTAAAGGAATCCGGATAAATCACATACACCCATCCGACAATGATTTATCTCCAACAATATAGATAATACACATACTCCTATCCGGTAACAAATTATCCAACCAATAATCAACAATAATATATGAATGCATGACGATGAATATGCATACAACACAAATATAATAATCATTATAGCTCTTCACGATCCATCCAATCACATAAGGTATGCAACATAGAAATTTGTGCCTATAACATGTGTAAAATAAGTATTATACTTTAACTCGATCCTACGGATCACACCATAAATACATACAACACACTGTCGCTCCCGAAAAGACATTACGTCCCCCGGTGCAGACGCGAACGGTCGGCGATGTTGGAGGTTGAGTTTGAATAGAGCCGCCGGCTAGGCATTTTTATCCAGAAGGAAAGGTAATGCTGCATAAACCTGGAAGGGTATGGATAAGACGGTTGCGAACCAAAGAAACTGATTAAGGGGGTTGGTTACGACTTGGGATGGTATTAGCACCCAGATCGTCCGTCGTACTCGACGGGATCCACGCTTACTTGATTTTGTTTAAAAGGGCTAGTGTATGTGCTGACTGTGTATAAACGCTAGGGAGAAGAGAATGTGTGTCAGTGAAAAAGAAGTGGTGAAATGCTCAAGATTGAGGCTTAGAAAAGAAAGCTGAAAGGAGAGGGGGAAGACAAAGAGACTTTTGTTCGATAACTGTTAAGTTATGCCTATGTATCCTCTCGTGCAATTAGGAAGTCAGAACACCGTAGTTCGACTCAAAGAGACTGAAATGTTTTTTACTGGTGAACTGCTTGCTTGGATATGCTCAAGTGTATGACTCGTCTGGCTCGAGTGCTAATTGTCTTGCATTAGACGGAAGAAGCAAGTTCTCGCTTATAGTATGAGTGTGATGAGAAAAGAATCCCAGAGGAGACGTTTATTGTTTACTTTTGGTGTTTTCAGTTTTTTTTTATTGTTTTTGGTATTTTGAATAGGATAATGAGCTTAAGCCTAAATCAAGGGTTGTAAACTCATTATATCCTCCCTGATTAGGGATAATGAGCCTACTTAAGTGTGAGATAAGCATCTCAACTTAATTACCATGATGATGTAGGATTAAGATCATTAACCTACTTGTGGTTATTAAGATAGTTTTGGGTTTTGTTTTGTGTTAAGTAATGAGTTTAATATCTAATCAGGGATTAGTGAACTCATTAAACCATCCTTAGAGAAGGATGATAGATGAGAACACTTAAGTTGAGGAAGAAACCTCAACTTAATACATGGTTAGGGATTAAATTCATTATATAACAATCCTTTATTAAAGTAAATTTTAATTAAAGGTGGGATTAAGAAATGAGTTTTATTTTTGTAAGACTAGCTTGATGGGGACTTATCCTTTAAACACTAGGGTTAGTCCCTCTTAACCAAAAGGAAGAGATGTAACCTTGATATAAGGCCCAAGTTACAAGCTTAAGTATTAATCATTATTAGGTTTTTTGATTAAGAGGTGTAAACAAATTAAAGGTTAAACACTAAGGATTAAAGTTATACACTCCATCCTAAGATAAGGAGGCAGGCATAACCCTAATTCAAAGTCCTAAAGCTTTAAGTGTTTAGCCTCTGATTATGGGATGAGAAGAGGGACTCAAGGAGACTAAAAGGTAAAAACTAAGGAGAGACTATATACAACCCTAAAGTTATCATGCTTAGTGGTTCTCATGGTTTGTTAGGCTTAGAGAAGATCTCCGGGAAGCCACCAAGGAAGAAGAAGCAGATGAAAAGAGAAGGAGAGAAAGAATAAGTTACTTACTTCCTGAAGAAGATAAGTAACCTAAAAGAGATAAAGTAAGAATGAGATAGCATAAGTGAATTAGATTCACTTCAAAGACAAATAAATAATGAATATAAAGAGAAGAGAAGAGAAGAGGTGGGATGTGAAGGAAAATCCACATTCCGAACAACTTACCATAAGCCCCTGAAATGTTAGTATGAGATGCATAAGACATAAAGCAAAGGGAAATAAAGCAAATGGAAGTGCAATGACCAAAACCAGAAGTGAATATGCTATGCAAATGTGTTATGAGATGATGCAAAGACATACATAATGCTTGTGAATGTTCATACACGGATGAGATGTAATGGAAGAAAGTAAGAATCTTGAAAACACATGGATGTTCGTGAGATGCAATGAATTCAAAGCATAGCAAATGAATGAAGAAATGATCAAGCAATGTTCAAGTATGTCTTAAAATGTCTAAGATGTCATACAAATGAATGAAATGTCATGGCAAGCTCATATGATTGAGCTATGCAAAGATGAATGCAAATGAACATGAGAAATTAGGGTTATATGAATGTATGAGATGCATATGACCAAAACAGAAGCATACATCATGATAAAATTTGAAATTGAACTCAAACAAACCCTAAACATGCACAAGATCACTACCCAAAGGAGAAGGTCAGAAGCTAAACCTAGGCAAAGTTATGAATTTCCTAAGTTAACTTGGGTTTTTGGATACTTCGAAGGGAAAAATGCAATGCAAAATCATGAGATAAATATCCTAGATACTAGATGCATTATGTGAAACAATGCAAAAAGAATCAAGTTCAAACTCATCATGGTTGATCAGAAGTGATTTTTTCAAGTTAGGGTTAAACAATGTGATTTTTAAGAACCCTAATTCAAAGATAATTGTGAAAATGTGATCAAACCTAAAATGAAATTTGTATGGTGAGTTCAAAAATGTTTCTAAATGCATGAGAATGCTTCATGAATTTTTTGGTGATTTTTAGAAACCTAAATGTATTTTTAATTAATTAAAATCAATCAATTAATTAAATAAAACATTTAAATGTTTTAAAAATACTTTTTTAATGAAGAAATTACAATAAAAAATGTTTTTGGGTTAAGAAAAATATTTGAAGTAAAAATGCAGAAAATGAGATTTTTTGAATTGTTTTTGCTATTTTAAAATAAATGTGGAAAGAAACGAAATAAAAAGGAAATAAAAATCAAATAAAATGAAAGTCAACCAATCTGATGGTTGAGATTCAAATGGGGGAAGACTGTGTGCGTGATCCTAAGGTCCGGATCAAATCTGGTAAAAATATTTAATTAAACTTAATTAATCTAATCAATCAGGATTAGGGTTTTAATGAATTGATCATGGCCCTCCACACAGGCGGGAAACACAATCTAACGACCTAAATTCAAACTAAGTTGATTAAATCTAATCCTAACCCTAATCACTTTCAGGTAACCGGAGCAAGCACCGGTTATCTTCTTTGGTCAACCTTCTCCCCTGAATCCCTCAAAACTCCATGAAAATGCATCAAACTCTCCAGAATGCATCATTAAACATCACTAAGTACAAATCCAGCAACAAATTCCATTTATATTTCATTAAATTCATGAAGCGAAGCAAAACGAAAAAACGTGCAAGACTTTCAGAAGCTAAATACATGCTTATTTTCCATTCATTTTCAAAACCAAACACATCATAATGACCAGTGAAACATGAAGATTGATATTGTAATTTAAAAAACAAGTTCTAGAAAATTTGTTCTTGATGATACCTGAGATGAAGCTTTCACAATCTGAGCTTTCTGAACCTCTCATTGATGCTAATCCACTCCAATGACCACCTTGATGCTTCTGGAGAGTTTAGAACAAGCTTTGAATGGCTAGTTTATTGTGTTTGGTTCTGGTATGGCAGAAATCATATTTATGTTTGGGGAGCTTTTAGGCCATGGCAAGGGGTGTTTTGTGATCCTTATGATGTGTGGAGATGATTGGTGGAGTAAGATTGGAGGTTTGATGCTTATGTGTGGAGTTTCGAAGAAATGAAGATTTTGGGGATTTTTTGTGAAACTGAGCTTAGGGCTTCATTCAGGCTTGTGTGTGTTATGAAATGAAGTCCATGATGTTATTATAGGCCAATGGGATTGATCAGAAAGTTGTTGTGGCACAGGCTGATTGGTATGGGAGGTTTTTTGAAAAAAGTCAAGATTGTGTACTATGAGGTATGGGCTCGGGTCAGAAGTGGCTTGTCCTGCCTCAACTTGCATCAAGGATGGCCCTTGGATGGTTTGTGACGATCTGGATGGCATGATACAAGAGATAGCATGTGTTTTGCAATTTGGCCCCTTTGAGAATTTTGTGAAAATGGCTTGTAGAAACTTGCAATCCAAGGCATAATTCTGGTCAAGGCAAGTCATATGATGTTGTTACGATGCTTAGAGGTCAATTAGAGGTCACGAAGGTGCTTAGAACTTGAATTTGCAAAAATCCCTCTTTGGCATGAACTTGAAAATTATAGGATCTCTCCCAACTTTGAAAGATCATATCTTGAGTTATAGGATGAATCAAGGGGAGTTCTTGTAATTTTTGAAAATGGGAAGATCCAATATACAACTTTCATGTTTAAGGATTTTTCATTTGAAGCATTTTTTATCAAGAAAGAAGAGGTTGAAAATCTTTACCAAAATGGAAAGTTTCCATTACAAGTCATGTCCAAAAATGGAAAGTTTGCAAATGGCTTGAAATTCTTCAATCTTGTGAACTTCTAACCACTTCTAAGATCAAATAAAGATCATAGAACCTCAATTTGATGAAAATGATCCTTTGGTTCTATTGGTGGGGACCTTAGATGCCCTTATTCTGACTTGTCTTGCACAATAAGTTACCAGTTGATCAAATGACTTCCATAATGAATTTTCTCATCAATTTTGGTACACATGATCCTTATAACATATTAAGACCATTAGAAACAAGAATGACCAAAAATTTTGAGGTTAAGGGCCTCAAACCCAAAACCCTAATTTTAGGCCATCTGTGTAGGAAATATTCAGTCTGCCTCTATGCCTTTGCCATGCTTTGTGATCTCTTGACTTTTATGAACTTTGGGGAGCACATCATGATCATGGAACACACATGGATCCTTTTGGAAAGCTTCAAGGCCTTTGAGATGGCTCAGATCACTTCTTGGATTCATTTGATCACAAACCCTAGCTATGCAACCATGCAGATGAAAAAAACTATGCAATGTGAGATGATATGATTATGCAATGCAATAAGAAAAGATCACAAGCCATGGTGTGAGAAAAATTGAGGGTAAATTTGGGGTGTATACAACTTCCTCTATTCAAGCATGAGTTAGCTGTGCAGGATGTAAGTGCCTGGCTTAACAGACAAGCAAGATAACTTGTGGTTGAATACCAAAGACAGTCCGAAATTTGCACTCGCTGGGGATAAGAAGAAAAAGGATATAAATTGTAACATGCAGTATAGTATGAGTATCAAATGAAAGCGATGGAGGACGACCATCGAGCAAAGGACGACGGTTGGGGGTGAAAAGCGGTGAGTAAGCAATGACGGGGACGACCATCATATTGGAGAATAAAGAATCTGCGACGGGGACGACCATCGGGTAAAGAAATGCGACTTTACTGGGGTTTTAAAAGCACTAATAAGGACAACCGTCAGGCTTAAGAATAAAGAAACTGCAACGGGGACGGCCATCGGGTGAAGAATAAATAAATCAATGATGAGGGACGGTCATCAAAAGGTGATGGACGATCACCTAGCAGGGGACACTTACTGGAAATATCACGACATAGGACGAATGCCAGATAGAAAAGATCAACGATGGGGACGGCCATCGGATAAGCATGATGAAGGACGATCATCAAGAGGTGAAGGACGATCACCTAGCAGGTTACGACTACTCTTGGGGATTATCTCGACATAGGACGAATGTCGGATAAAGGGTCTACGATGGGGATGGCCATCAGATAAATGATGAGGGGAGGTCATCAAAAAGGTGAAGGACGATAACCTAGCAGGGGACGGCTGCTAAAAATATATCGCGACATAGGACGAATGTCGGATAGAAAGTTCCAACAATGGGGATTCCACTGGGGAAAGGATGAGGGACGGTCATCCAAAGGTGAAGGACGATCACCTAGCAGGGTATGGCTGCTGAAAATATCGTGACATAGGACGAATGTCGGATAAAGAAGTTGTCTTGCTGGTGACTTACTGGGGAATGGTAAACACAGATGAGTGTTTACGCTTTGAAATAAAAGGTATACGTGTTTGACGGTGTGTATAAATTAAAGATACGGACGAGCATCCTTAGTACCACGATACGGACGAGTATTGATAGAAACAAACGCTGACACGTGTTTAAGGATGATGATACGAACGAGTATCAATCGATTAAGCAAGGAACACGGACGAGTGTTGATCTGCCGAGGAGGTGGTATATACAAGATACAGACGAGTATCAGAGGATTGTGTATAAGTATGTACAAGTATTTGACCTGCTGAGGAATTATGTGCAAGACACGGACGAGTGTCAAAAAGATTGAGCAAGAGACACAGACGAATGTTTTGACTTGCTGGGGAAGTATGACACGGGCGAATGCCAAAAAGAATATGTATAAGTTATGAACAAGTGTTTGTATTGAGAGTGCAAAAGGTAAGCTAACTTTGTTTGCGGGGGATAAGTTTTGTACATTGCTGGTGCAGTGATCTTGATGTTTTGTAGGTGACTAGCTCGGACCTGGCTTATGATCATGCAAATGTTTGATTTTTGCCATAATGCTCCGTATTAGACAGAATGCTACGCTTAGTTTGAGGAAAATGATGCGATTGCTATGATTATGCAAAATGAGAGAACCGATCCGAGATCTGGATCCTGCGGGGAGAAAAATATCTGTGTGATCTGTCTGGAGGGAGAACTCCGCTGGGAAAGAGATCATTGGTCGATCTGTGGGGAGAGAGGATCACTAAACGATCTTCCGAGGGAACTCTGTGGCGCTCTGGGGGAAGAAATCTGTGGGGATCTCAGCTGGGGAAGGTTCTATTGAAGAACTCATGCTGGGGATGAGGAGGCTTCGGAAACTCCGCTAGTGAAGAGTATTTCAGGAATTGCTCTACTGGGGAGAAACTGACAACTTTGCGGGAAAGCGATTATGCCGATTCTACTGAGGATAAGAAAATCCTGGAAACTCTGATGGGGAACAATAGTTTAAGCATTGCTCGGGAGATTTTTCTTGGGGAGAAGAGAAATTTTGGGAAATAATTTGCTGTAACTCCTTCGTCCAAGCAACACGCTGGGGATTTAGTGAGTTTCTCGAAGGATCCTCTGAGAGGATGACAACTTCGTGGGGAAAACTTCTGTCAGGTAATCCTACTGATGAGGTGATTGCTGACATGGCTAGGGATATAATGCGTGATATGCCCCATGCTGTGATATTGTCTGTCTTGAGTACCTACAACCTGTTAACAAGAAACGCACAAGTGTCCCGAGGTATCCTCAACCAGATTCCGTCATAGGAGTTAGATTTTCTCAAGAGTGCATATTTCCCGCAAGCGTTTTAAAATGGCTTATAGGTTTTCATGCAAGTATTATATTTATCAACTTTTGACATTTTAGAAACGAAACAAAAAATGTACAAAACAAAGTGTGACTGAAAATTCTGATTTTATTAATTTGTGTGCCTTGAATAGGTAAGTACAGTGAAGAAGCGAATCCCTAGAATGAGGAGATTGCTGTAAAAATTGAGAAAATAAAAAGTGTTGGCAATGTTTGAAGTTGACGCTCTAGTGAGCTTCCTTTGCTATGACCTTGACGTTCTTCTTATCTTGCTTTCTGAAGAAGGTTGATTCTGACCAATTCTTTATCCTTTCAAAGCTTGCCATGTTGTGATTGATACAGACAAATTCAGAATGTAGTTGTTCGCTTTTTCCCTGATTTTGCACGGATCGCCCTTTCAGGTTTTCAACCCACCGAGATACCCATTTTTGCTTGAGCTGTCCGATGTGGCTTTTCAACTCAGTGGGTGTACATTTTTTTTCAATTTTTCCCTTATTTTTTCCCGAGTCTTTTATTCTGCTTTTTGACTCGCCGGGATGCCCTATTTTTACATGGACTTACATTTTGTTTTTATGTCTAGTGGGTCTTTTATGCGAAGTATTTTTTAACTGCATCTGAATTCACAGGAGACGGGAAATCCTCGCCATCCATGGTTGTGAGCATCAGTGCCCCACCAGAGAAAACTTTCTTTACTATGAATGGGCCTTCGTAGTTTGGCGTCCATTTGCCCCTATGGCCTGTATGAGGAGGGAAAAGTTTTTTCAGAACAAGCTCTCCCACTTGATATTCCCGAGGTCTAACTTTCTGATCAAAGGCTTTCTTCACCCGTTTCTGATACAACTTCCCATGATAAATGGATGCTAATCTCTTTTCTTTAATCAGACTCAATTGATTATAACGAGATCGGACCCGTTCTGCTTCATCCAGTTTCACATCCATCATTACCTGTAGGGAAGGTAGTTCAACTTCAACAGGTAGGACAACTTCCATACCATACACAAGTTGATAAGGTGTTACCCCAGTAGATGTCCTGATAGAGGTTCGGTACCCATGCAAGGCAAATGGTAGCATTTCGTGCTAGTCTTTGTAGGTGACTACCATCTTTTGCACAATCTTCTTGATGTTCTTGTTAGCGGCCTCAACAGCGCCATTCATCTTTGGCATGTAAGGAGAAGAATTGTGATGTTGAATTTTGAAGTCCCGACAAATTTCTGCCATCATCTTGTTGTTCAAATTGGAACCATTATCGGTAATGATTCACTTGGGAACTCTATATCGACAGATGATATCCCTTTTCAGAAATTGAGCTACCACTTGCCTGGTGACGTTTGCATACGAAGCTGCTTCAACCCATTTGGTGAAGTAATCAATGGCTACTAGGATGAATCTGTGACCATTTGAAGCAGTCAGTTTAATCTTTCCAATCATATCGATGCCCCACATGGAGAAGGGTCAAGGTGAAGACATTACATTCAAAGGATTCGGAGGTACATGCACTTTGTCCGTATAGATCTGGCATTTGTGGCATTTTCTGGCATAAACACAACAGTCTGCATCCATTGTGATCCAGTAATAACCCGATCTTAATAACTTCTTTGCCATTGCATGTCCTCCGGCATGTGTACCAAAAGAACCTTCATGTACTTCGTGCATCAGTAGGTCTGCTTCCTTCTTGTCAACACATCTGTGCAAGATCGTGTCGAAGTTTCGCTTGTACAAAGAACCATCAGTATTGAGGAAGAAACTACCAGCTAGCCTTCTTAATGTCTTCTTATCATTTGATGATGCCCTCGGTGGGTATTTCTAAGTCTCCAAGAAGCATCTGATGTCATGGAACCAAGGTTGTTATCAGTGACAGTCTCCACAAAGAATACATATGTCGGTCTGTCCAGTATGGATACTAAAATCCGAGGTACATAATTGGCAGTCTGTACTTTGATCATGGATGAAATGGTAGACAAAGCGTCTACAAACTGATTCTCATCTCGAGGGATGTATTCAAGCTTAACTGTTGTGAATAAGGTCAACAATCTCCTCGTATAGTCACGGTAGGGAATCAGATGCTCCTGATGAGTGTACCACTTACCGTTGGTCTGGTTGATTACCAAAGCTGAATCTCCGAGTACATTCAAGGTTTTGATCCTGAGGTCAATGGCTTCCTCAAGACCCATGATACAAGCTTCGTATTCTTCTTCATTGTTAGTGCAGGCAAAGCTGAGCTTTGCTGAGAAAGGCATAAGAACTCCTTTGGGTGTAATAAGCACTGCACCAACCCCACGACCGTTGCAATTAACTGCCCCGTCAAACATCATAGTCCATACTTCTTCTGGGTCGGGCCCTTTAGTATGAATAGGATCTTCACAATCTTTTGCTTTTAAGAACATGATGTCTTCATCAGGGAAATCAAATCTCATAGGCTGGTAATCATCGATGGGTTGCTCAGCTAGATAGTCAAACAATACACTGCCCTTGATGGCTTTTTGAGAGGTGTACTAAATGTCATATTCTGTCAGAATCATTTTCCATCTTGCAACCCTTTCAGTAAGTGTTGGCTTCTCAAATATGTACTTGACTGGATCCATCTTTGAGATCAATAAGGTAGTATGAGTCAATATATACTATCTTAGTCGGCGAGCAGCCCACGCTAAAGCACATCAAGTTTTCTCGAGCAGTGAATAACGTTGTTCACAATCGGTAAACTTTGTGCTTAGGTATTATATTGCATACTCTTTTCGACCAAACTCGTCATGCTGGCCCAACGCACACCCCATTGATTCTTCTAACACTGTCAGATACATGATTAGAGGTCTTCCTTCAACTGGAGGCGTAAAAATTGGAGGTTCTTGCAGATATTCTTGGATCTTGTCAAAAGCTTTTTGACAATAATCGTTCCACCTGACTGTTTGCTCTTTTCTTAACAGCTTGAACAAAGGCTCGCGGGTTGCAGTGAGATGATATATGAACCTTGAAATGTAGTTCAATCTACCTAAGAACCCTCAAACTTCTTTCTCAGTCTTAGGTGTAGGCATTTCCTAAATAGCTTTGACTTTATCGGGATCAACCTCAATTCCTTTTTCACTTACAATAAAACCCAGCAGCTTACCAGAACGCACCCCGAATGTGCATTTGTTGGGGTTTAATCTTAGTTGATACTTCCTCAGACGCTTGAATAGTTTTAGGAAATTCACCAAATGATCTTCTTCTGTTAGGGACTTGGCAATCATATCATCCACATATCACTCGATTTCTTTATGGATCATATCATGGAATAACATTACCATAGCCCGTTGATATATTGCACCGGCGTTCTTCAGACCGAACGACATTACCTTGTAACAAAACGTGCCCCAAGGTGTGATGAAAGTTGTTTTCTCCATGTCTTCAGGTGACATCTTAATCTGATTGTATCCGGAAAATCCGTCCATAAAAGAAAATACCGAGAACTGAGTTGTGTTATCCACCAATACATCAATGTGAGGTAATGGGAAGTCATCTTTCGGGATTTCTCTATTCAGATCCCGGTAATCGACACACATACACACCTTTCCATCCTTCTTAGGTACGGGTACAATGTTAGCAACCCACGACGGATAATTAGTTACAGCGAGAAAACCGGCGTCCCACTGCTTTTGTACTTCCTCTTTGATTTTCATGGCCATGTCTGGGCAAGTACGGCACAACTTCTGTTTAACTGGCGAACAATCTTCTTTCAATGGCAGCCTGTGCATGACAATATCCGTATCCATACCTGGAATATTTTGATAGGACCAAGCAAAGACGTTGACATACTCTCGAAGCATACTGATAAGTTGTTCTTTTACTGAAGCCTACAGACTGGCCCCGATCTTCACCTCTTTCACATCTTCCTCGGTACCCAGATTGATAGTCTTAACCTCCTCCTAATGAGGAGAAATCACTTTTTCCTCTTGTCTCAACAACCTGGCCATCTCTTCAGGAAAATCATAGTCTTCATCAACCCCTTCATCTGCTTGATTAATCGGATTATCGAAGTCATACGAGGTCATAGCAGTGTCGTTGTCGGTGCAATCTGGAGGACTATCTCTGCAAGGGTTGAGATTTGTTCATTTTAGTGATTGATTTTATCTTATTTAGAAAAAGTGAATGAAGTTTTATTAATAAAAACATTTCCATTCAATGTTTTTTGCGAAAATAACAAAAATGAAAAGACAGTGAGAGAAAAAGATTGTTTGCAAAAGATGTCCATTGTTCATTAATCATTCATTTGCACAAAATACATATATGGCCCTATTATAAAATGAGTCCTGACACATTGGGCAAGATGCAGGACTTGATGCATGCTTAAATAGGAAATAATAATTACTCTGTAACAGTAACCCTTATAATTTCCTGGGAAGACCAGTTGAGGACTTGTTGGCCTGGGACTCTTGGACGAATCCAGCTTTCCAGGTTGTAGTCGCTTTCAGCCTCGTCTTCCACATTGTTGATTGCATCTGGGGTAAGCATTCCCCCACTGTTAAACTTGGGAGCTTCAGAAGCCTCCTCTTGGACCTGTCGGGATGGTTTGTAACCCAAACCGAACTTTTCTTCCTTGATCTGAACTTGTAGCAGCTTGCCCCAGCCTTGGGCATTCCCGTCTTCAACAATCTTCCGAGCTTGTTTGTAAGAAGAGATTGAAGTACCAGTCACTTCAGCTGTTGCTTCATTGACATTGAGGGCTTCAAAACCCTGGCTCATTGTTTCATGGATCTCCCCATCCATCTCTGTATACTTGTAGGTAGCTAGATGACTGACAAAGATGTCATCCTCCCCACAAATGGTGATAACTTGGACTTCCCACTCATATTTTAACTTTTGGTGAAGGGTTGATGTTACGGCGCCAGCGGCATGAATCCAGGGTCGACCCAACAAACAGCTGTAGGCAGGCTGAATGTCCATCACATAGAAGATAATTTTGAAAATTTGTGGGCTAATTACCATAAGCAACTCAATTTCTCCAAGAACCGATCTCTAAGAACCGTCAAAGGCTCTCACAACCAGGTTACTTGGACGAAGTGCAAGACCATCATATTCCATCTTGACTAAGGCTTTCTTTGGTAAGACATTGAGAGAGGACCTAGTGTCAACAAAGACATGCGAAAGTATAGCACTTTTACACTCCAAGGTGAAATGCAAAGCCTTATTGTGGTTACGGCCCTCCGTAGTCAGATCAGCATCAATGAACCCTAGTCCATGACTAGTAGTAACATTTGAAACAACCATCTCTAGTTGATTAACTGTAATCTCCTCAGGAACATAAGTTACGTGCAGGACTTTGAGAAGTGCATTCCTATGAGCTTCGGAACACATGAGCAGTGATAGTAGAGAGATTTTGGAGGGTGTCTGATGGAACTGATCCACAACCTTATAGTCACTCTTCTTGATAATTCTCATGAACTTGTCTACATCCTAATCAAAGGGTGTCTTCTGAGTTTCTTTAGCAATTGGTTCTTCTGGCACCACATTCTTGCCTTTAGCTTTGGCAGCAGCTTCAGCTTCAGCATTAACTCTCGGAACTTGTGACGCGAAGAGACGTCTGCTTCGATTGAAGCCTCCGCCTCCCCCGACATTATCAATCTGTGGTGTAGAAGTGTCAAGAGTGACTTTCTTTCTGTTGCAATATAGATCTGAGCCATTGTGCCAAGGCACGACACTACTGCTGTCATAGGGAACTGGTTCATGCATTGTAATAGTTACCGGACTGATTGTTGCAGAAGAAAGAGTTGCGACAGTTTGAGGTTCATAGTAAATGGTGACAGGAGGTCTGACTAGAGATGGTGCAGGTGATGAAAGTTGCTGGTGTTGATGTGAGTTGTTGAAAGAATCTGGAACATGTATTGTTGCTGGGTCATAATAGATGGTGACTGTGGAAATGTCTTCATTGATGGTTACTGTTGTTGTAGAAGGATGTGTTGAACTAATGTCTGTTGAATTTGAAGAAAGGATGGTTGTTGATGTTGTAGAAGAATATGTTGGAATGATTGATGTTGAAGTTGTAGGAGTGATATTTGTTATATCTGATGAAGTGATGTTTGTTGGTGTTGTAGGAAGAATGGTTGTTGATGTTGTAAGAGCTGGAACTGTTGAAGTGATCTGTAAAATGCCTTCTTTGATAAGACTATTGATATCGGTCTTCAAATTTTCACAACCATTGGTAGAAATCTTGCAAGCTTCGCAATGGGCCTCACAACCTGGAAACACTTGGCACTTCAAAAGTTGGGTTTTAACCTCGGCCAGAGGTGTTTGAATACTTGCAACATTGTCAATTAGGCTTACTGGTTGGTCCTCCTCGATGGAATTTATCATAGGCCCACCATGGCTAGGCATATGATTCTTGTTAACATTTGGAGGGGGTGCAAAGTTAACTGCCTTAGAATCAATAAAATCTTGAACCTTCATGTGTAAGGCCCTGCATTTCTCTGTTGTATGGCCAGGTGCATTGGAGTGGAAGGAACATCTGGCGTTGACATCATAGTTCCTTGGGAGATTCTGAGGATCTGGTGGTTCCAGAGTTCTCAATTCAATCAGATTGAGCTTCAGTAACTATGGAAGGAGAGCTGCATAGGGCATCGGGATGGGATCGATAACACTGTTGATTTATGAAGTCCTTTGTTGGAACGGGCGTTGTTGTTGAGTATTGTTATTATTGTAAGATCTCTGTAGTTGAGGAAACTGTTGTTGTTGTGGGAAGTGTTGTTGTTGAGGATACTGTTGTTGAGGTACTGGAGCAGGAATGGTGACAACAGCTACTGACCTTGGCATGTACTAGGGCCTACCACTGCCCATATGCACTGAGTTGGTCTCACCTGTTCTATGAGGTCCTGAGAAAGGTTTCCTTGTATTACTGGAGCTAGCACCGTTGTTGGAGATCTTACCCATCTTGAATAGGCTCTCAATTCTCTCACCAACTATAACTATATCAGCAAAGCTAGTGGAAGAGAAGGAAGCAAGCCGGTCAATGTAAGTTCCTTGCAATGTGTTCATAAACATGTCAGCCATCTCCCTTTCAAACATAGGTGGATGGACAACAGCAACAAGTTGTCTCCACCTTTGGGCATATTCCCTAAAGCTTTCTCTTGTAGACCGAGACATACCCATCAAGAGGGTCCTATTAGGAGCCATATCTAAGTTGTACTGGTATTGGCGTATGAAAGCTTCAGCTAAGTCCTTCCAATTCCTAACAGTAGCTCTGGATAGATGAGAATACCACTCACAGGATGCCTCGGTCAAACTATCTTCAAAATAAAACATCCACAGTTCTCATCCATGGTATAAGATTTTAATCTTCCCAGAAAGGATTGAAGGTGGGTACGAGGACAGGAGGTACCATTGTACTTCTCAAAGCATGAAGGCTTGAACTTGTGAGTAATCCTGACTCCTTCCACTAATCACATATCCATCACATCAAATCCCAATGAGTTTTGGGATTCAAAGGATCTTAGCTTCTCCGCTATTTCGTCTAGACGAAGATCATAGGCTTCATCCCCAACACCAATTAATGTGAACTGTTCATCCTGAGGATCTTCTTGTAGAACACGACCTCCTGCATTTCCTTGGGTGTTTCCGATAACATTGACTTCAGGATTGAGGTGGGGCCTAAACTCTGGAGGATTTGTTTGTGGCTGCCCGTGATCGGTGTTACTAGTACCTCCAGTGCCTGGATGATTCTCTTCTGGAGTTTGCCACTCGACTAACTCTCTCAATCTTTCTTGGCTCTGAGCCAATCTAGTCATCACTGCCATGAACTGGTTCATCTGAGCCCTCATCTCAGTTCTCTCATTAGCCATTTGAGTTCTAACGTTATTCAAATCTTGTTGAACTTGGTCCATCTGAACTCTCGGAAGGTTGTGTCTTGTAGGATACCTGCGGGCTCTGTTGATGGGGAAAAACCTCCTACGAGCTATGTTTCCTGAAACAAGCAGCAAAGTGAGAAAACAACAACAAAAACACCTACAAAACAAAGAATGAGGTTAGCATGCAATGCAATATGTCTATTTTTCTTGAGAGGGTATCCGGTTTGGTTCTTTGGTTTTGACCTTCCAGACCTCTGGGAATGAATATGTTGAAGAGAAATGAAGTTCAAAAGAAGATCCAGGTAACACACAAACTATAACATTAAAAAATGCTAAAATACATAATTTATGATTACAACAAGTTCCCATGGTGGGTCAAAATACAATTAAGTTAAGAAATACAACAAAATCACCATGGAGAATTAAAGTACAACCAAAATAAAATACAAGTAAAGGAAATCAAACATCCAACCCAAATTCATCCTCCTTGACTTCCTTCAGGAGAGCATCAGTCACTGGTCCAACTGGATGCTCTGTGATGGTCCTGATAAGAAGGTTTCTGCTTGCAATGGCACTTGTCATCTTATGGTACTTGTTTTATTCTTTTGATCTCTTCAACCCCGCCCGGAGTTTCAACTCTGAGATTTCCTTTTGTGCTGCTAGGAGTGCTTCTTGACTCTTTTTCTCATTAGCTTCCAGCTGCTCTATCTTAGCATGTGTCTTCTGATCTTCTTGCAAACGAGCTTCAGTGATCCTGATCCACCTAGCCTGACTCTCTTCCAAATAGTGCTCAGCTCTGGCTTTCTGAATCTTGGCTTCTTTGCAAGCATTCTTCAATACCAATTCCCCTGCTCGGGCTTTTCTGATGAAGTCCTCTGTCTTTTCTATCTTGGTTATATGCTCGATCTGGAGCTTCTCTAACCTCTCAACGTCCAGACGACCGTCATTCCTTTCCCAAAGGGTCTTCTTCAGAGCTTCAGAAAGCTGAGCATTCCTCTCTTTCAACTTCTCAAATTCCTCCAGACTCACTGTAGCTATGGGATCTATTGATGATGGCCCTGGTACATCCTCCAGGGTGAATGGCATGCGAGTGATCTGTCCTCTAATACGAGACCATTTAGTGTACTGAGTTGAAGCTATGTTGTTACACTTACCCTGAATGACGGTCCCTTTAGTCTGTATATGGTCCCAAGCCCAGGCTGCTTGTCGGATAATGGCATGATTATTCTGAACAACACAGTAAAGAGACTCTGCTAAGTATTTCACTCCAATAAGAGGTACATTAGGATATTGTCCACAGCTTGTAATTATGTCCCTGCCCTTAGTGTTCTGAGTACACCACCTGACGTCTTCTGAAGTAAGGGCAGTCATCCTCTTAGCCCAATTCCTTGACTGATGTGGATTCAGGAAAGCTTCCATCTTTGGCATGTGTCTCATCAACCAACAGTAGAAAAGAGGTGCAAAACATCTGACTAGTCTCCCTCTCTGCTTCCCATTCCTTTGATGCACTGAGTAGTAGAAATCCCCTAGCAAGGTAGGAACTGTATTCTTGAGCATGAAGATATGGATAGCATTCTTGCTTACAAACTTAGGCTCGTCTGCAAACAAGATGATACCATATATATACTGAGGGCTAGGAGAGCACAGACAGTTTCCCAGTTCCCTATTGCAGCATGGCTGGTGGCCTGGGTGATTAAGAAGTCCAAATGAAGGCCTGGGATTCCAGCCTTGGTGGTCATATGCTGATCAATGATAGTAACTTCCAAATGTAGAGCCTTAGCTATGTCTTCATTCTTAGGAGTAGTCATATCAGGGTTGAAAGGAATTCCTCTTATGATAAGGACACCCAACAATATGGAAAACTCTTCCAGCAGAGGACCTATCTGAAAGTCTAGTGAAACATCGGAGAGGAGGCTCATAGAACTGGAGACAGGTGTGAATCATGCTCCTCTGTGATGTGTCCAAGTCTATGATAATGTCCAGGATACCACCATAATGTTCTCTGAATAAGGGGACATGATCAGGAGTGATAAGGGCATGCATCTGCCTGATGCCTGCCAGGGGATACTCAAAGAAGTGGTAAGTGATATTGCTCTTTCTGGTTGAATCCATACTGGCAATGGGTGCTGATGAAGATAACTGAAGAAAATAGCTGAAGCAGATAGCTGAAGAAGGTAGCTGATGAAGTTGGAGAAGATGTCTGAGCAGAATAACGGTCAAAATTAAACCAAAGAAGATGTGGATACCTTGTAAAACAAATAGACAAATATTAAATGATGCAAAATGATGTATGCTGAATGATATGCAAGGGTTTGTGATCAGGTGTTGGATTGTCAGTTGCTTTTGATAGGGTCCATGAGTGTTTAGAAGTCCAGATGAAGGTCTGAGAACCAGTAACCAGGTGGGGGACTCAAATAAAGAGTCACAAGTAGAGGGTTTCATAAGATCAGTCCAAAATCAGTATAACCTTAAAATAATATCATTAACTGGGTATGTTGAGGCCAAGGGTTCCTGCAAACCTGTAAATAACCCCACCCACTCACAGGTATTGTTCTAGAACAAGGATCCTCAGATGCAGATTATTATGAGAAGTGTAAACACTTCTAACCCGTAGGTACATTGTTTACCCTAATCATAAAGAATCCTTCTCTAATTCTCCTCAGATACTGAAGGTCATCTAAAAAAGGTCATCCAGACTTAGCAGGCTTCCCAGATAGCCCTAGTACTACAGGAAATCCGTGGCACAGAGTTCTCAAGAAGAAACCCATGTCTGAATCGTGTTTCATATTCCCGCACCAGACCGAAATGGAATGGGAAAGAATATGAAGCCACTATAATCCTATGTCTGTCACTCAGGCCTTTGTGTTGGACCTTTCTCACTGAAATACCCCTCCCACCAAGGCAAACCAACAAATCCAGCACATATATGATATGACAATGATAAATGAAATGCATAAAACAGTAAATGAAAGCGATAAAGTAAATGCAGTAAATAAAGTTATACAGAAAGCAATAAATAAAGCAAAAATAAAAGAACACACAACATATAACACCCCCATAAATACAAATAAAACAAGCACTAGGAGAAACCCACAAAAAGAACCAGAAGCCCTGGTTGCAAAGAACTCCCCAGCAGAGTCGCCATGCTGTCGCTCCCGAAAAGACTTTACGTCCCCCAGTGCAGACGCGAACGGTCGGCGATGTTGGAGGTTGAAGTTGAATAGAGTTGCCAGCTAGGCATTTTTATCCCAAAGGAAAGGTAATGTTGCATAAACCTGGAAGGGTATGGATAAGACGGTTGCGAACCAAAGAAACTGAGTAAGGGGGTTACTTACGACCTGGGAAGGTATTAGCACCCAGAGCGTCCGTCGTACTCGACGGGATCTACGCTTACTTGATTGTGTTTAAAAGGGGTAGTGTATGTGCTGACTGTGTATAAAAGCTAGGGAGAAGAGAATGTGTGTCAGTGCAAAAGAAGTGGTGAAATGCTCAAGACTGAGGCTTAGAAAAGAAATATGAAAGGAGAGGGGGAAGACAAATAGACTTTTGCTCGATACCAGTTAAGTTATGCCTACGTATCCTCTCGTGCAATGAGGAATTCAGAACATCGTAGTTTGACTCAAAGAGATTGAAATGCTTTTGACTTGTGAACTTCTTGCTTGCCTATGCTCAAGTGTATGACTCGTCTGGCTCGAGTGCTAACTATCTTACATTAGACGGAAGAAGCGAGTTCTCGTTTATAGTATGAGTGTAATGAGAAAAGAATCCCGTAGGAGACGTTTATTGTTTGCTTTTGGTGTTTTCAGTTTTTTTTATTGTTTTGGTATTTTGCATAGGATAATGAGCTTAAGCCTAAATCAAGGGTTGAAAACTCATTATATCCTCCCTAATTAGGGATAATTAGCCTACTTAAGTGTGAGATAAGCATCTCAACTTAATTACCATGATGATGTAGGATTAAGATCATTAACGTACTTGTGATTATTAAGATATTTTTGGGTTTTGTTTTGTGTTAAGTAATGAGTTTAATCTCTAATCAGGGATTAGTGAACTCATTACACCATCCTAAGAGAAGGATGATAGATGAGAACACTTAAGCTAAGGAAGATACCTCAACTTAATCCATGGTTAGGGATTAAATTCATTATATAACAAGCCATTATTAAAGTAGATTTTAATTAAAGGTGGGATTAAGAAATGAGTTTTATGTTTGTAAGACTAGATTGATGGGGACTTGTCCATTAAACCCTAGGGTTAGTCCCTCTTAACCAAAAGGAAGAGATGTAACCCTAATATAAGGCCCAAGTTACAAGCTTAAGTCTTAATCATTATTAGGGTTTTTAATTAAGAGGTGTAAACAAATTAATGGTTTAACACTAAGGATTAAAGTTATACACTCCATCCTAAGATAAGGAGGCAGACATAACCCTAATTCAAAGTCCTAAAGCTTTAAGTGTTTAGCCTCTGATTATGGGATGAGAATAGGGACTCAAGAAGACTCAAAGGTAAAAACTAAGGGGAGACTATATACAACCCTAAATTTATCATGCTTAGTGGTTCCTATGGTTTGTGAGGCTTAGAAAAGATCTTCGGGAAGACACCAAGGAAGAAGAAGCAGATGAAAAGAGAAGTAGAGAAAGAATAAGTTACTTACTTCCTAAAGAAGATAAGTAACCTAAAAGAGAGAAAGTAAGAATGAGAGCGCATAAGTGAATTAGATTCACTTAAAAGACAAATAAATAATGAATATGAAGATAAGAGAAGAGGTGGGATGTGAAGGCAAATCCACATCCCAAACAACTTACCATAAGCCCCTGAAATGTTAGTATGAGATACATAAGACATAAAGAAAAGGGAAAGGATGAGATGCAATGGATGTTCATGAGATGCAATGAATGCCATGCATAGCAAATGAATGAAGAAATAATCAAGCAATGTTCAAGCATGTCTTAAAATGTCTAAGATGTCATACAAATTAATGAAATGTCATGGCAAGTTCATATGATTGAGCTATGCAAAGATGAATGCAAATGAACATGAGAAATTAGGGTTTTATGAATGTATGAAATGCATATGACCAAAACAGAAGCATACATCATGATAAAAATTTGAAATTGAACTCAAACAAACCCTAAACATGCACAAGATTACTACCCAAAGGAGAACGTCAGAAGCTAATCCTAGGCAAAGTTATGAATTTCCTAAGTTAACTAGGGTTTTTGGATACTTCTAAGGGAAAAATGCAAATAAAATTGAAAATGAAATGAAAAATCAAGAGATAAATATCCTATATACTAGATGTATTATGTGAAACAATGCAAAAAGAATCAAGTTCAAACTCATCATGGTTGATCAGAAGTGATTTTTTCAAGTTAGGGTTAAAAAATGTGATTTTTAAGAACCCTAATTCAAAGATAATTGTGAAAATATGATCAAACATAAAATTAAATTTCTATGGTGAGTTTGAAAATGTTTCTAAATCCATGAGAATGCTTCATTAATTTTTTGATGATTTTTAGAAACCTAAATGTATTTTTAATTAATTAAAATCAATTAATTAATTAAATAAAACATTTAAATGTTTTAAAAATAATTTTTTAATGCAAATATTAGTATAAAAATGTTTTTGGGTTATGAAATATATTTGAGGTAAAATATAAGAAAATAATATTTTTTGAATTGTTTTTGATATTTTAAAATAAATGTGGAAAGAAATGAAATAAAAAGGAAATAAATATCAAATAAAATGAAAGTCAACCAATCTGATGGTTGAGATTCAAATGGGGGAAGACTACGCGTGTGATCCTAAGGTCCAGATCATATCTGGCAAAAATATTTAATTAAACTTAATTAATCTAATTAATCAGGATTAGGGTTTTAATGAATTGGTCATGGCCCTCCACACACGCGGGAAACACAATCTAACGACCTAAATTCAAAATAAGCAGATTAACCCTAATCCTAACCCTAATCACTTTTAGGTGATCGGAGCAAGCTCCGGTCATCTTCTCCGGTCACCCTTCTCCCCTGAATCCCTCAAAACCCCATGAAAATGCATCAAACTCTCCAGAATGCATCATTAAACATCACTAAACATAAATCCAGCAACAAATTCCATTTACATTTCATTAAATTCATGAAGCGAAGCAAAACGAAAAAATGTGCAAAACTTTCAGAAGCTAAATACATGCTTATTTTCCACTCATTTTCAAAACTAAACACATCACAATGATATTGTAACTTAAAAAACAAGTTCTGGAAAATTTGCTCTTGATGATACCTGATATGAAGCTTTTTCAATCTGAGCTTTCTGAACCTCTCCTTGATTCTAATCCACTCCAATGACCACCTTGATGCTTTTGGAGAGCTTAGAACAAGCTTTGAATGGCTAGTTTATGGTGTTTGGTTCTGGTATGGCAGAAATCATATTTCTTTTTGGGGAGCTTTTAGGCCATGGCAAGGGGTGTTTTGTGATTCTTATGATGTGTGGAGATGATTGGTGGAGGAAGATTGGAGGTTTGATGCATGTGTGTGGAGTTTCGAAGAAATGAAGATTTTGGGGATTTTTTGTGAAACTGAGCTTAGGGCTTCATTCAGGCTTGTGTGTGTTATGAAATGAAGTCCATGATGTTAGTATAGGCCAATGGGATTGATCAGAAAGTTGTTGTGGCACATGCTGATTGGTATGGAAGGTTTTTTTGGAAAAAGTCAAGATTGTCTACTATGAGGTATGGGCTCGGGTCAGAGGTGGCTTAGGGGCTTGTCCTGCCTCAGCTTGCATCAAGGATGGCCCTTGGATGGTTTGTGATGATCTGGATGGCATGATACAAGAGATAGCATGCGTTTTGCAATTTGGCCCCTTTGAGAATTTTGTGAAAATGGCTAGTAGAAACTTGCAATCCAAGGCATAATTCTGGTCAAGGCAAGTCATGTGATGTTGTTATGATGCTTAGAGGTCAATTAGAGGTCATGAAGGTGCTTAGAACTTGAATTTGCAAAAATCCCTCTTTGGCATGAACTTGAAAATTATAGGATTTCTTCCAACTTTGAAAGATCATATCTTGAGTTCTAGGATGAATCAATAGGAGTTCTTGTACTTTTTGAAAATGGGAAGATCCAATCTACAACTTTCATGTTTAAGGATTTTTGATTTGAAGCATTTTTGATCAAGAAAGAAGAGGTTGAAAATCTTTCCCAAAATGGAAAGTTTCCATTACAAGTCATGTCCAAAAATGGAAAGTTTGCAAATGGCTCGAAATTATTCAATCTTGTGAACTTCTAACCACTTCTAAGATCAAATAAACATCATAGAGTCTCAATTTGATGAAAATGATCCTTTGGTTCTATTGGTGGGGACCTTAGATGCCTTGATTCTGACTTTTCTTGCACAATAAGTTACCTGTTGATCAGTTGACTTCCATAATGAATTTTCTCATCAATTTTGGTACACATGATCCTTATAACATATTAAGACCATTAGAAATAAGAATGACCAAAACTTTTGAGGTTAAGAGCCTCAAACCCAAAACCCTAATTTTAGGTCATCTGTGCAGGAAATCTTCAGTCTGCCTCGATGCCTTTGCCATGCTTTGTGATCTCTTGACTTTTATGAACTTTGGGGAGAACATCATGATAATGGAACACACATGGAACCTTTTGGAAAGCTTCAAGGCCTTTGATATGGCTCAGATCACTTCTTGGATTCATCTGATCACAAACCCTAGCTATGCAACCATGCAGATGAAATAAACTATGCAATGTGAGATGATATGATTATGCAATTCAATATGAAAATATCACAAGCCATGGTGTGAGAAAAAGTGAGGGAAAATTTGGGGTGTTTACACACACATACAACAACAACCAATCTTAGCAACAATCCTTCTAATCACACAACACCACCTACGACATAACTACACCAATAATCATGCATATACACGAGTTCCCCAAACACCTAAGGAATATGCACTCGTTGTACCACACCATAGTTCACGATACTTATTCCATTGACTCAGCCTAAACTCACCAAGGAAATACATCACTGATCTTACTTAGTGATTCACCCAATTAATCCACTATGTCTCAACCACTAATCCAGTTCACCTCTAATCGTAAGTATCACAATCAACGAAGCATCTCACACGACTTAACTGATTAATCGTCTGGTTAAATCTTCCTAAGTTTTTTCATTTATTCAATCTTCATGTTCACACTCGATTACATATGTCTTAAGGTCCATCACAAAGTCTCAGATCAAAGGAATCGACAACGGATGCAAAATCGGGACAGAAGTCGCAAAATGGCACATTTTGCCCTACACCACTGGTCATACGCGTAATGGGCTAGGCAATATGAGTATACCTTGCCTCTACGCCCACTATACACTCCTCATACGCGTATTGGCCCTCACTCACCACACAATACGCGTAAGGTCACCAATTACGCGTACGGCACAAGTTATCTACCCGTAATTCGAACAATACTCGTCCCCCATATGTAACCACAAACAATACGCGTAAGCCTTGCTTCCCCACACCTCAGTACGCGTATAAGCCCTTAATTACGCATAATGTCCCTATTCCATGAAGCTCCATACGCGTATCTCCCATGATTCATGCACATCCATACGCGTATGTCATACCTAATACACGTATGGGCAGAGATCTTCCAAAATCTTATATTTCCTCTTACATTCTGCATCTGCTCTTCATAATACCCGTTTCCAACCTTCATATCGGTTATAAGAGTGATTTTATACTAGTTTTACACCACTTCTCATGATCTTCCTTCATCTAATATTACTAGATTCAATTTTATATGTTTTCTAGATCTAGATTCGTCGTTCTTATTCTACAACAACACAGATCTACTTAACATCACAACATATAGAGCAACAACAATGATAATTCTAGATAAGGATTCAAATATATCATAATGAATTCACAACAACAACCGTACACATCACAACATCATATATGAGAAAAACCTACGAGGGGAAGGACCCCTCACTACCCATAATGTTATTATCACCAATTACGAACCCATTTTCCCCCCTTACCTCGAATCTTTGAAGAATTCCTGCGAATTTCATTTATGGAGAATGCCCTAGTTGTTCCTCCTCTTCCTGGCTCCCCTTTTGTTTCTCCCACAATGTTACGAGTAATCGTTTTTCTTAATTTTCTGATTAACCTAGTTTTTCCTTAAAACCCTCACCATAATAGTTTACCAAGTCACACTTATTTTAATTAACCCAAATAATAGTAATAATTATTATTATAAATCTAATATCACTAATATTATTTTCATAAAGATACTACTAATAATAAAAATAATAATTAATTAAATAATCTTATTATGATTCGCACACTAGCTATTACTAAGAGCACCCCGAATCTACCCGTCCTACCAGGACACAACCCTAAAAAACAAGATATATACCTATAGCAAGGCCGACAATGCACCAAAATTTCTCGACGAATAAATTATTAAAAATGGGGTGTTACAACTCTTCCCCACTTAAAATATTTTCGTCCTCGAAAATTGTACTCAATGGAATTACCCATATATACTCTTGCACCCGACTAATCACTCCCTTGCCATAACCGGAGACTCTATAATTAACCCAAAATAATGATAATAATAATAATAATAATAATAATAATAATAATAATAATAATAATAATACCAAGATAACTACAACGACGACAAAACACAACCAATCATCAATTCACAACGCGCAAGTACACACTTGAATTAGAACACAACAAAAATCGCTACCATCACCATAGGTAACACTTCCCTAATCCCCATCATAGGAATTAGTTACTCGCACTTACCATCACCATAGGTCACGAGGTGACAACAAGGACAAGAACTAAAATTTCACGATACACATCGTTCTAGTTACCACAACACTTATAATGGACTAACTTTGAAGTCCTCTCCACCGAAACAACATAATAATAACTCATCAATGAAGCACATATATCACATATATTAATACCTCTGCATACCCCGTGTCGCTCCCTGAATTTCCATCCTGGTACAAACGCGAAAGTGGCACAAAAAGAGGTTAGAGTCGCCAGCCAGGCATTTTTATCCCGAAGGAACGGGAATGGTAATGCTGCACAAACCAGAGGAAAAGAAAAGGAAGGACACGAGTCTTGTGAACCAAAGAAACTGAGTTCGAGATTCGGTTACAATTTGGGAAGGTATTAGCACCCCAGATCGTCCGCCGTATCGGATGGGATCCACGCTTGCAAAGAAACTGTTTCAAAGGGTGAAGAAATGAAAGTTGCTGCAAAACTGAAACTGAAACTGGAAAGGAAAGAAAAGAAATGGGGACAAAATGTAGGGAAAATAACAGAGTGCTCGAACGGGCCCTACCCCGCTGCCTACGTACCTCATCTGGACATGAGGATCAGAGTCGTCGTAGTTCCTCTAACTAGGGGTAGAAAAGATTGCATGTGTCTTAAGGCTTGAACTGCCTATGTCAATGCTCAGGTGTTGCAGGCTCGAATGATGAGTGCGTTACCGTCTTGCAAAATGACAAGTAGGAGCAAGTTCTTACGTAAAGAGTGAAGGTGATGAGAAGAGAAGTCCTGAAGGAGACGCTTATTGTTTGTTTATGTTTTTTGGAAGTCTTTTAGAGAGTGTGGCACAAGGAAGTGAAGGAAAATCCTTTTCTAAGGACATGTCCTTATTACCACATCCCAAAATAGAATGAGTAACAAGTCCATCAAGAATGAGGAAGATCCTTAAGCTTGTTTCCTAAGATTAGAATTTAAATTCACTAACTTGTTTGTATTATTAAGTGTTTTTGTGGATTAAAGTGAAGAAATTTTTTTTATGATTTTCTTTGAGAGGATGACAAAAGGGATAGGTCAACTCAACTATTATTAATGTTTTAGATTTTTTATTTGAAGATGAGAAAGAGAGAGCACCAAAAGGATCTCAAAGGTAAAACTAAAGGGGAAAATACTAATCCTAAAGTTATCATGCAAAAGTAGTCCTAAGGTTAGTGTGGTTTGAAACATATCCTAAAGAAGAAGAAAGAAAGAAGAAAAGAAAGAAGAAGAAGCGAAGAAGGATGTTAGAGAACAACTTACTCCTCTAAAGGAGATAAGTTGCTTCTAAAGGGGGGAAAGAGAAGTTAAGCAAGTGATGGCATAAGGCACATCTTAAACACAAGGAGAAAGCAACTTAAAAAGGAAAGGGGAAAAGTTGAAATGTGGATAAACATCCACACTTCTCTTACCATGAGCCCCTGCAAGTGTTAGCAAAATCCAGCACATGTTCATCAACAAAACTCAAGGAAATGGCCTGCTCAAAGCTCACATCAACAAAGATCATACAACATGCAAAAATTGCGCATACAAGCATTTATGTGTCAAGAACATGAAGCAATGCATCAACCAGCAAGCAAATCACCCTAAACAATGATATTCAATGATCATATAATGATCCATGGCAATTAAAACAAGTAAGGGGATCAAACAAGCCCAAAATAGCTCAAAAATGGCATTCTGCATCAGTGTTAACCGGTTAACTAAAGCGTTAACCAGTTCAAACCTGCAGCAAAACAACACAGAAACAGGTGCGTTAACCGGTTAATCAAAGCGTTAACCGGTTAACACTGTAAAAACAACAACAATTTCCTGCAGAAAACCAGCTCAAACCAGCTTATCCAAATAATTCCACACCAGACCAGCAATCAATTAAGCATGAAATAAATGGATCAATTCACATTAATTAACATCATTAAGCTCATGAACATTAGCACACGGATCCAGCTACAAATCAACCAATCAATTCAAGAAACACAAGCAAATACACAAGCACCTGGTGGATCTAAAGCACAAGCATGCAAATAAGCTAAAACAGAGCTAGATCTGAATTAAACCAACCTACAAAGCCGAGGTATGCTTTGGTAATTGTTGTTTGAGCTGGAAATGAGAGATTTCACAGAAAACTTCGTAGATCTAGTGCTAATCCTCACACTCCAGGCAAAATAAATGCAAGAAAAGGGTCTTGATGCAGAATTTTGGATACAAAAGCACTTCTAATCTCCAAACCAGATCTGAACCACCAAGTAAACTAGCTAAAATGATGCAAAGAAGCTATGGATGGAGGTCTAGTTCCAAGATCTACACACTTTAAGGCAAAGTTATATGATCTTCAAAGAGGAACTCTTAGTGAATTTGGAAAATTGGGAGAGAAAATGAGAGAATGGTGAGAGAGGAGAGTGAAAATTCAGAATGAAGAGTGAAAAAATGAGAGAGCCCCCTCTTGGTTTGGAGGAAAATGGATTAAATATGGTTTAGGTTTGGGGCCCAAAATTTAGGCTTGGGATCCAAAAAATGTGGTTTGGGAAAGTGATTAGAATCTAGCAATGGAATTAGGCTTGGATAAATGCTCTAGATCCTTCTCCATAATTTCGAATTAATTCAAAATGAATAAAAATCATAAAGTTGAAAATTGGAGCCAAAAACACATGCTGAATTTTGCTGTTGGAATTCAAAATTCGCAGCAGTTAACCGGTTAACCAAAGTGTTAACAGGTTAACGCCAGTGAATTTTGGATTTTCCCTCCTTTTGGTGGGAAACCTCAAGAATAACCCGACGCCAACTGTTTTGACCTGATTTTGATCCTTAATCCCTTTAAGGGTCTTGAACATGATACAGAGCTTGTGTAACATGCCTTGAGAGCTTCTTGCCAGGTCACCATGCTCCTGATTTTGACTTCTAGCGCTTCAAATTTCTCGGATGACTGATCATATTTCTTATGCTAGAACATGCAAATGTTATGCTTCGTCTTTCTATGCAAAAATGCTAAGGACATGACATGCTTATGATGATGCTAAACAGGAGAGGGGAAATTTGGGGTGTTACAGCTGCCCCTATTCAAGCAACTGTTAATCTGAAGAGGACGGTAGCACGGCTATCAACCGTTCAAGATGAACTGTGATTGAATACCAAGAAGACCTGAAATTTTCACTCTGGTGGAGAATGCAAGAAATGGGAAATAAACCCAACCAAATGGCACTTTTGAGACTAAAGCGGGGACAAAGCAGCCGAGCTCCTTCCAACCTGAGTTGTTACTTCGGATAGAAAAACCTAAACAGACGAGTCTTCCTCGAGCAAACCTGTTACGCCAGGAGATGGACATACGAGCCCTCTTCATACAACCCTGTTACGCCAGGAAATGGACATACGAGCCATCTTCGAATAAACCTGTTACGTTAGGGACTAGACATACGAGCCATCATCATACACTTTGCAATATATGACATGAGACAAACGAATCTCCTTCAGATAAACCTATTACGCCAGGACCGATGATGCACTTAAGTATGTGGGATAGACATGCATAATTAGGATAGACGGACTCTCTTCGTATATTATCCGTGGATATATGGTCTAAGACAGACGAGTCTTCTTTGATCAAACCTGTTACGCCAGGTGCAACATTAGGATTTGATGAACCCTCTTCACAGATCTTACGTAGATAAGTGGTCTCTGAGATAGACGAACCTCCTTAGGATAACCCTGTTATGCCAGGACCGGTAACCATTTTGACGTTTAATCCCATCGTCAGGACTTCAAACCTCTTCAACACAGACGAGTATTGGATGATCATCAAGAAAACACAGACGAGTGGCATAAGCCAATGATACAAATGAATATCAGACGATAATCTCAGAAACACAGATGAGCGCTTCAGGCGATGATACAAACAAATACCAACCACCAATATAAACGGATACCAAAAATCCAACACAGACGAGCATTTAGAGTAACCATACAGACGAGTACTAGAAATCCAACACAGACGGGCATTTGGAGTAGCAATACAGACGAGTATCAAAATGATTATCAAATCAGTACATATGGATACAAGCTAACACAGACGAGTGGGAAGGATGATACAGACGAGCATCCCACAATGCAAACAAGCTTCAAATAGATATCAAGTATCGACGAGTGCTGGAGAATGCAGATGAGAAACAAGAAAATATCAAACACAAACGAGGGTTGGGGATTGCAGACGAGCAACAAATAGATATCAAACGCAAACGAGTGTTGGGGATTGCAGACGAGCAACAAACAGATATCAAACACAAACGGGTGTTGGGGAATGCGGACGAGCATCAACATCTACCACACACAGGCGACTGTTGGGGAAAGCATACGAGCAACAAAGGAGAATCAAACACATACGGGTGCCAAGAATTGCAGACGAGCATCAAGCAGATGTCAACACAAACGAGTGTTGGGGATTGGAGACGAGCAACTACAAAGTGTGGACATAGACGAGTGTTGGGACGATGCAGACGAGCAACTAATAGATTTTCTGATAAGCATCACAACTCTGCCGGGGAGAATAAACGAAGAATAATTCACAAATGAGTGAGTGATGGGAACGCAGGTGAACATCCAGCGGATATCAAACACCAAACACAGACGAGTGCTAGGGATGCGGATGAGCAACTATCAAACATCAAACACAGACGAGTGCAGGGGACGCATACGAGCAACTATCAAACATCAAACACAGACGAGTGTTTGGAAATGCAGACAAGCAAAAATATGAGCACAAACGCATGCCGGGAAATGCATACGAGCATCAAACGAATTTCCCTAGTTGGCAACAATAATCCCGACTCTGCAGGGGGACTAGGTCAAGAGGCTTTGACGATGTTTAACTCTGGCTGGGGAGATGAATGACGGTTTGTATCATCACATGGCCAAAATAGATTGGAAACCTCTCTGGGGAATACTCCAATGACGGGAGTGAATCTCGATCATGAACTCTGTGGAGGATAACCTGCTTCAGACTCGGCTGAGGAAGAGGCTTGGTCAAGACTCCGGCTGGAGAGAGAATTCTTAAAATTCTGACTCAGTGGGGAAATAGGCATTCAGTTGCTCGCCGAGGATAGCCCATTCTGACACTAAGACTCCTATTGGGAACAAACCTTTTCGATTGGGTTTTGAAGTTCTGCTGGGGATACCACCCTACTCTGACTCAACTGGGGAAGGTTCCATCTGAACTCTACTGGGATAACCACGTTTTTCTCATGAAGAACAACCACCACTTGGGGAGGGCAGCTCTTTGATTTGGTTTGAAATCTTGATGAGGATTCCACTTGCTCTAGCTCAGCTGGGGAGCACTCTCCACTTGGGGAAATACAACATTGTCCTGCAAAACCTACAACAACAGTATACACACATATGCCCCGGGGACTTGCATGGTATGATCTGTTCACCCATTGTCACCCGACACCCAAAGACAATTTTAATTGTTTCCCTGCCATGTCAATTTTTTTAGAAAAATCAACATGTTTCATATACAATCCTCTTTTTGCCAAAAATTCAGGATATTTTTGCAAACAAATTAAACATAACGTAACACGGCTTTTTTGCTGAATATTCATTCATTGAATGGCCTCTGAATAGGCAAAGTTTTACATCAGGAAGCAACTACCTGGAAAGATGTAGCTACCATAAAATTGAGAAAAGAAACTATCTTAATGGCAATGTACACGACATTCAAATGAGTTTCCTTCTTGCTATGACCAGCATGTCTTCAAGACTTTCTGTTCTTGCCTTTTCTTTTTGAAAAAGATGAGGGGACTGATTCCTATCCTTCTGATATTGCCAGACTGCATGAAATGTTGATTTGGTTCAGATTACCCGGATCACAGTTGTTCACTTATTCCCTTGTTTTGCGTGGATCGCCCTTTCGGGTTTTCAATCCACCGGGATACCCTTTTTTCCCTGAGCTGTCCAATGTGGCTTTTCAACTCAGCGGGTGTACATCTTTTCATTTATTTCCCTAACTTTTTCCCGAGCTTTTTATTCTATTTTTAGCTCGCCGGGATGCCTTTTTATTTCCTGGACTTTAATTCTGTTTTTGTGTCCAGCGGGTCTTTCATGCGAATTATTTTTTAACTACGTCCGAGTTAACAGGAGACTAGAAATCTTCTCAATCCATAGTAGTGAGCATCAGCGCCCCACCTGAGAAAATGTCAATCCAGAGAAAGCATAAGCTGGTGCGTCAAGCCAGGAAATGTCAATCCTGGGCACATAGTTCCAACATAAGACTTTGATGGACGAAGAAAGAGTAGCCAATGCATCGGCAAATTGATTCTCAACTCGTGGTATATATTGAAGCTTAACCGTTGTGAAGAACGTCAACAGTCTTCTGGCATAATCTCTGTACGAAATTAAGTGTTCTTGTTGTGTATACCACCTGCCGGTAATCTGGCTGATGACGATGGCTGAATCTCCGAATATATCGAGGTTCTTAATCCGCAGATTAATAGCCTTCTCTATTCCCAATATGCACGCCTCATATTCCGCTTCATTTTTGGTGCAGCCAAAAGTAATTCTGGCAGCGAAGGGAAAGTGAACACCTTCGGGAGTGATAAGAAAAATACCAACTCCACGTCCGTTGATATTGATTGCCCCATCAAACATCAACTTCCATTTGGATTCAAGGTCCGGCCCCTCCTCCGGAAGTGGTTCCTCGCAATTTCTTGCTTTGAGGTACACGATGTCATCATCAGGGAAATTAACTTCATCGGCTGATAGTCATCTTCAAGCGGTTGTTGTGCAAGGTAATCTGACAATACACTTCCCTTGATGGCTTTCTGGGAATTATATTGTATGTCACACTCTGTTAAGATTATTTTCCACCTTGCAACCCTTCCGGTTAATGCTGGTTTCTCGAAAATATACTTAACAGGGTCCATTTTTGAGATTAGCAATGTCGTATGGGTCAACATGTACTGTCTCAGTCAGCGAGCAGCCCATACCAAAGCGCAACAAGTTTTCTCGAGCAGTGAGTAACGAGATTCACAATCAGTAAACTTTTTGCTAAGGTAGTAAATAGCATGCTCTTTTCGACTAGACTCGTCATGTTGGCCTAGAACACACCCCATCGACCCTTCTAACTCAGTCAAGTACATGATAAGTGGCCGTCCTGGAACTGGAGGCATTAGAATCGGAGGCTCCTGCAAATATTCTTTTATCTTTTCAAAGTCTCTCTGACAACCTTCATTCCACCTGACCGTTTGTTCTTTTCTTAACAATTTGAATATTGGCTCGCATGTGGCAGTTATATGATATATAAACTGTGAAATGTAGTTCAATCTCCCTAAAATCCCACGCACTTCTTTTTCTGTTTTCGGTGCAGGCATGTCTTATATTGCTTTTACTTTTGCAGGATCTACCTCGATCCCCCTCTGACTAACAATGAAACCCAGCAACTTACTTGAACGCACTCCGAAAGTGCACTTGTTAGGATTCAACCTTAATCTATACTTTATCAATCTATCAAACAACTTTTTGAGATTGACCAGATGCTCTTCTTCGTCCCAGGACTTGGTTATCATATCGTCCACATAACATTCAATTTCTTTATCTATCATATCGTGGAACAAGGTTACCATAGCCCGTTGACACGTTGCCCCGACATTCTTCAACCCGAAGGGAATAACCTTATAATAGAATGTACACCACGGGGTAATGAACGTCGTTTTCTCCATGTCTTCCGGTGCCATCTTGATCTGATTATACCCGGAGAAGTCATCCATGAAAGAAAATACCGAGAACTGAGTGGTGTTATCTACCAACACATCAATGTGAGGTAATGGAAAGTCATCCTTTGGACTATCTCTGTATAGATCCCGATAATCGACACACATCCGGACCTTGCAATCTTTCTTTGGTACAGGCACAATGTTAGCTACCCAAAGAGGGTAATTGGTCACAGCAAGGAACCCGGCATCCCACTGATTTTGAACTTCCTCCTTGATCTTCATAGCCATATCGGGGCTAGTTCTTCTCAACTTTTGCTTTACCGGAGGACATTCTTCCTTTAGTGGTAGGTTGTGCACAACGATGTCAGTATCCAACCCTGGCATATCCTGATACGACCAGGCGAA
The DNA here is from genome assembly GCA_963966055.1 of Lathyrus aphaca. Taxonomy (NCBI): domain Eukaryota; kingdom Viridiplantae; phylum Streptophyta; class Magnoliopsida; order Fabales; family Fabaceae; genus Lathyrus; species Lathyrus aphaca. The sequence goes on along the minus strand of OZ014519.1, from coordinate 392,655,695 downwards.
GATATCCACATATTCACGTAGCATACCAATCAATTCCTTCTTTACCTCGACCTACAACCTGGCCCCAATCTTTATCTCTCTCTTTACATCTTCAGATCTGATGTTGATGATCTTTATTTCTTCCTGATGAGGCTGAATGACCCTTTCCTCTTATTTCAACAACCTAACAAATTCTTCCGGGAGTTCACAGTCTTCCGCAACCCCTTCATCAGCTTGGTAGATAGGATTGTCGAAGTCATGCATAGTCATAGCAGGAATGTTATCACAAGAATCCGAATGATCAACACTACACAAATGATGTGCTTACTTCAGAATCTGTTTATTTCAAAGGAGACGCAAACACACAAAAACACAGGAAAGAAAAACATTGCCATTTTATTTTCTTTTTGTGAAAAAATTTAAAACAAAAGAAAGAGAACACAATTTGCTTGAAAATGTCCTTTATTTCACGGAAAAAGCAAAATGCATTAAAACATGGTGGCCCTACATATGTATCCATGCACCTTGGGCAGAGTGTCGGATTTGAATTGCAGTATGATAAAAATGGAAACAAAGAAAGTTACTTTGACCGCCAATTAACTTGAACAAAATCTTCGGCAGACCAGTTCCGGAGCTCCTCCCCAGGTATGCATGGGTGAATCCAGTTATCCAAGTCACAGTCACTATCCCCATCTGCATCTGTTGCACAAACGTTGTTGTAGTCGAGCATTCCAGCACTTGTGAATGATATGGGCTTACTTCCATGAGACCAGCTGGATTGACCAGGTTGATATCCGAGACCGAACTTGTCATCTTTCTTTTCCACTTCTAATATTTTGCCCCAGCCCTGGGCATTTCCAGATTGAACTACCTCCTTAGCTTGCTTGTAGGAGTAAATAGGAGTCCTTTCCTTCTCACTGCTCTGAACTGCAGCTACCGGAGACAAAGTACTGACATTGACCGTCTCAAAAGCTTGGCAAAGTGTCTCATGGATCTCCCCGTCCATTTCCACATACTTGAAGGTCGACAGATGGCTTACGAAAATATCTTCTTCTCCACATACAGTAACAACCTGGCCGTCTACCACATACTTCAATTTCTGATGCAACGTGGATGTCACTGCGCCGGCAGCATGAATCCAAGGACGTCCCAGCAAGCAACTATAAGCGGGTTGAATATCCATAACATAGAATATACTCTTGAATACCTGAGACCCAATCTTTACCGGTAGCTCCACCTCCCCAAACACGGACCTTCGGGACCCGTCAAAAGCTTTTACAATCAAATCACTAGGTCGCAAAACGATGCCATCAACATTCAGCTTCATGAGGGCCTTCTTAGGGAGCATATTGAGAGAAGAGCATGTATCTACCAAGACATGTGATAGAACAACACCCTTACACTCCATGGTGATATGTAAGGCTTTGTTGTGATTACGTCCCTCAGAAGTGAGATCTCTATATGTGAATCCCAACCCATGGCTGGCGTTTACGCTGTCTACCACAGCCTCCAATTGGTTGACAGTTATCTCCTGTGGTACATACGCCATTTGCAAAACTTTTAACAAAGCCTCCCGGTTAGCTTGAGAACACATCAGCAATGACATAATAGATATCTTGGACGGGGTCTGATTAAACTGTTCAACCACCTTATAATCGCTTTTCTTAATTATTCTCATGAATTCCTCGACTACCTTTTCAAAAGTGCCTTGATTAGCAGCATGATTTGTCACCTCTTCAGTTGCTATATGTTTACCCTTAGCCTTTGCAGCAGCTTCAGCTTCGGGACCACCCTTAAGAACTTGAGGAGCAAAGAGACGTCCACTCCTTGTAAATCCACAAACTCCTCCTACATTCATAACAGTAGGGTCAATTGTTACTGCTTTACTTTCCACCTTCTGACCTTCTACGTACATGTCTGAGCCATAATGCCAAGGGATGGCTTTGTCATCAACATAAGGAACCGGTCCTGGAACAGTAATAGTCACTGGACTCACCTCTGGAACATAAATAGTCATAGGCTCTCTCTAGGCAGGAACTTCAGCAGGATCAAAATAAATCGTCACTTTAGACACACAATCACTTCTATGGTCAACTCTGTCAAACTGTAGCGACCCCTCGTCAATCAAACACTGCAGCCCCGCTTTGAAATCCCCGCAACCATTAGATGAATTTGAACAACTCTCACAGTCAAAGTCACAACCTGGAAAAACCTGCCCTTTCAACAATCTGTCTTTTACCACTAACAACGAAGTCTTCACTTCATCCACGTTCAAGATCAGTTTCAACCTCTCGCCGTCGTTGATAGCGTTTATCTTGGCCCCTCCATGATTTGGAATGGGGTTTGATGTAACATTTGGAGGCGGTGTGAAATTAATTGCCTTTGAATCAATCAAGTCCTGGACTTTATGCTATAATGCCCTGCACTTCTCCGTTGAGTGCCCGGGAGCTCCTGAATGAAAGGCGCATCTTGCATTAGCATCATACCCCACTGGAAGCTCTCCGGGTGGAGGTGGTGCTAATGTCCTCAACTGAACCAAGTTCAACTCTAACAATCTCTGAAGTAGTGTCATGTACGTCATTGGGATAGCTTCGAGCACCCTGTTAGCTGGATGAGCTTGTCTCTGTTGATAAGGCCTTTGTTGATAGTTATTGCGCTACAGTTGTTGTTGTTGCTGCACAGGACCTGTGGGGATGGTGACAGCTGCAACCTGCTCGTAGGATCCTCTGTATCCGTGGACCCGACCTTGACTGTACACAACATTAGTCTCTCCCTAACTTCTTATTGGAGGTCCACTAAAAGCCTTTCTCACACCACTTGAGCTACCCACACCACTGTCTTGGATCTTCCCCATCTTCAGAAGAGTTTCAACCCTTTCTCCAGCTATCACAATGTCGTTGAATTTTGTCACTGAACAAGACGCCATTCTCTCAATAAACACCCCCCTACAGCATTCCCATAAACATGTCTGCTATTTCATTCTCCAACAACGGAGGTTGCACTCGAGCAGCAAGCTGACGCCACCTCTGGGCGTACTCTTTGAACCCTTATTTAGCACTCTGAGACATTGTCTGCAATTGGGTACGATTTTGAGCCATATCCAAATTATACTGATATTGCTTCACAAATGCCTCAGCTAAATCCTTCCAGCTTCGAATATTGACCCGGCTCAGCTTCATGTACCATTCCAAGGAAGCTCCTACAAGACTATCCTGGAAGTAATACAGCCACAACTTTTCATCATCTGTATGCACAACAATCCTTCCTACAAACGACTGAAGATGAGTTTTCAGGCAAGCTGTTCCATTGTACTTCTCAAAAGTAGGGACTTTGAACTTGTAGGGAATTCTCACCCCTGGCACCAAGCCCAGATCAGTGATGTCGAACCCCAGAGAACTTTGAGACTGAATGGCACGAGTCTTCTCAGCCATTTCTTCTAACCTCCTATTCATATCAACCCCTTGGACTTCCGCCTCATCCAGCAAAGTGAACTGCTCGTCCTGCCCATCCATCTGCATATTATTCACTCCATCATTGATAATAGTGACCCCTGGTTGCACCACAGGATCAACGTGACAGGCGCCAGCCCCGTTGCGATTACCTCCATCTGCTGTCCCATTGTTCCTGGATTGATTGTTCTCTACCATTTAGCGTAAACATTCTTGAGTTTGACCCATCCTAGCCATGAGGGTCATGAAATTGTCCATTCTCGTCCTCAAGTCAGCCAGATCTGCTTGCATCTGCTCCATTGCTCTCTCTCTCTCTTTGTTCACCTTTGTAGGGTATCTGTGCACCGTTGACTGTCTCTGAACCTTCTTGGGAGCTATAGTGCCTGAAAGTGACATGAATGTTAGAACACTAGAGAAATACCTGCAAAACAACACACGCGTTATATGCATGCGATGTAATTATTCATATTTCCATGTTCAGGCATTAATATGCCCCAATTCTGGTATTTTTTGAAAGAAAATACTTCAGATGACTTCGTTGGAAACTAACTTTTCAAACTCTTTTGTGGAGTATTCAGACCCTGGTGTCTTAAGACCAACAACTTTGCTCATTCAGAAACGGTTACTAGAAAATTATCATTGCATAGCATGAACAAACTACCCACAACCAGAGTCATAGACATAAACAGGATTCCCTAAAGGGTTACAATTCAATACAAAAGACAGAAAGATAAAGCAAGATTCCTACAACAAGCCTGTAGGTAGTCTGGATACAATCAACAATAAACAACAACCCTAGGCTAAAAGGAAGATCCAGGCTCCTCTTATGCATTCACCACCTCCGTCCGGTTCTTCTTGACGCCTGCTCTCAGCTTAAGATCTGCAATCTCCTTCATTGCTTCCTTCAAGGCTAGCTGGCTCTGTTCCGATTGCTGGGTCTTTTCCCTTCGTATCTTGTGAGCTTGTTCGACCTCTTCTTTCTTGAATGACATCTGCGCTTCAAAGAACTCTTCATTTTCTTTGTACTTCTTCTGCTCCTGTTCTCTTTGGCCCTGTAACCAAGTAATGGATTGACGAGCTTCTCTAAGGGTCTTCACAATCTTCTTATGCTCCGCTTCTCTCTTTGACTCTGTTAAACCCAATCTCTGAAAATGAGCTTCTCTCCCAGCAAACTCATTTTCTTTAGCTTCTAAGGTAGCCTGCATCTTCTGTAGCTTTTCTTCTACTTCTCGCTTAGCATGATTGGCACGGTGATACAAGCTAGCCATCTCATAATTCTCTACCCGGACCTTATGCAAATGAGCTTCCAACTTCTTGTAATCTTCAAGAGAAATAGTGGTTTGTACCGGCACCTCTTTTGGATATAGTGGAGCCTCGACCGAAAATGGCAGGAAGAAGGTATCAACCCTACCCTGTATCTAAGCAGCAAAAGAGGGATAAGTCTTAGGGTCTACCTTCCCAAATTATTTATTTCCAACTGCTCATTATTTTCAGCCTGAAAATACAGAGTCTTAGCTATTTCTTCATCTGACGGAGGATCCTTCAGTGGATAACCAAATTGCTTTCTAGATAGCACAGGGTTATGACTTATCATTGCCTTCCTACCTAACAAAGGCACATAGGGAAACTCACCACACCTTGTAATAAACTCCTTCCCTATTAAGCTTCTGCTACATCCCCAAGCTATGTCATCAGATGTTAACCCCATCAATCTTCTAGCCCACTTCCATTCTTGCTTAAGATCTTTGAATGGTACTGACTTCAGAAGCTTCTTAGCAAACCACTCAGCAAACACGGGAGCAAAACAATTTACATACACCTTTCTCTTCTCATTTCTGTGATGGACAGCGAAGTAAAAGTCTCCTAACAACGTAGGCACCGGGTTCCCTTTAATAAACAGGGTGACAGCCTCCAAGCTTACCCATCCTTTCTCTCCTGGGAAAAGACTTATCCCAATGACCATTAATGTTAATAGCGCACTGAACTCTAACCATTTCCCTCCTAAAGCCAACACATGGGCTTCTGCGATAAGAAAATCCAAAGTAAATCCCTTCCCTTTACTGGCTTCTAACTCCATCTTCACCCTAATCATACTCAAATGACAAGCACCTTCAATGTCCTTGTACGGGGGACACTTCTTCGCAGCATAATAGGGAACATCATTCTTGATAGGAATCTTCAGGGTGTCAGAAATCTCTTCCATAGTGGGAGCCAAGACGTAGTCAGTAAACACAAAAATTCTCAACTGAGGGTCATAAAACTGCAACAAAGAATGAAGACTATCTCTCTAATCGACAATAGGTTTGTTTATGTAACCCAAAATCTTCCAATACCGGCTTCTGAAATCGTCTGAAACCTTGTCACTCATCAAGCCCACCAGTTTCTGAATTTCCTCAATTTTTGGTTGCGGGAAAGTGTAATGAGCATTCCTTTTTCTGGGTATCTCTTGGACTTCTGTCATCTGAAGAAACAATGAGTACTAGAACTAGGTACTGAGATGAAGGATAATTTGTAATGGAAACACAAACAGTTAATGCAAGTATGATGCGATGCAAATGCAATGCAGGCATATGATCAACGGCCGGGACTGTCTGGGTACGGAACACTGGACCCAAGTGACCAAGAACCAAGATCCTCTGAATAAATCCCCATGAACAAGAATTCAGTCTTAAATAAGCCCCAAATCAAAGATCCAAATCCATATAGCCATATCAAATCATAGAACTATACTGGCAATGAGGTATGATGAGGTCAAGGGTTCCTGCAAACCTGTAAACCCCTCCCAATATCACGGGTGCGCTCCGGGTCAAACATCACGGACTCTCAAAGCCGAATAGCAATAATATGTTCACCATTTCCGAGAAATGGCTCATGACCAAATCAGGGAATCGGTTTGGCATTATGTACTACTCGGGGAGGTCTCAGCGTGAGGGGAAAAACAAGCATCCTTTATAAGTTCCCAGCTTCGAGCGCTGGAATCGAGAAACAATAGTACATTCATCCCGAAGGGTACAATACTATTGTCATACGACCAGATGCTTTAACTTAGTTCCTATAAAAGAACCAAACCATCTTATGCGAGTTCCCAGTGGGCCCTCGGGTGCGAATGGGTTTGCCAAAAAATTTGGTCTGCCACTGCCACCACTGGAGAGGGATGTTTCCACAAAGGTCCTCAATGATCGGTCCCCAGATGCACATAACTATCGAGGTCGTGTATTACCTCAGAAAGATTCTGGCATAAATACATTTCCAAGACGGTCGCAAGTCTGGGTGTGGAACTCACTACTACCAACATAGCAAGATGCCATGAAGCCAAAGTGACTGTCCACTCTAAGTCCTAGGGTGCACTCGAGCCCCGGTTACGAGCTCATCTCTCAGTAACAGCTCCCAATCTCACAGAAAAAAGGAAACCAGCACAGCCAGACAGTCCAATATAATATATGATGCATAAAAATAAATACTGAAAACTTTAAATAATGCTAAAATTGTAAAATAAACAACAGTAAAATAAACATGCAACAACAAACAATCAACATCATACGAAACAGAAAAACGCAAGCATTAGGATTGACTCTCAAGGGGAACCAGAGATAACTCTGGTTAGGAAGTCCCCAGCAGAGTCGCCAGTAGTCGCTCCCTGGATTTCCATCCTGGTAAAAACGCGAAAGTGGCACGGAAAGAGGTTAGAGTCGCCAGCCAGACATTTTTATCCTGAAAGAACGGGAATGGTAATGCTGCACAAACCAAAGGAAAATAAAAGGAAGGACACGGGTCCTGCGAACCAAAGAAACTGAGTTCGGGAGTCGGTTACGACCTAGGAAGGTATTAGCACCCCAAATTGTCCGCCGTACTCAACGGGATCCAAGCTTGCAAAGAAACTGTTTCAAAGGGTGAAGAAATGAAAGCTGCTGCAAAACTGAAACTGAAACTGGAAAGGAAAGAAAAGAAATGGGGACAAAATGTAGGGAAAACAAAAGAGTGCTCGAACGGGCCCTACCCTGCTGCCTACGTACCTCATCTGGACATGAGGATCAGAGTCGTCGTAGTTCCCCTAACTAGGGGTAGAAAAGATTGTGTGTGTCTTAAGGCTTGAATTTCCTATGTCAATGCTCAGGTGTTGCAGGCTCGAACGACGAGTGTGTTACCATCTTGTAAAATGACAAGTAAGAGCAAGTTCTTACGTAAAGAGTGAAGGTGATAAGAAGAGAAGTCCCGAAGGAGACGCTTATTGTTTGTTTGTGTTTTTTAGAAGTCTTTTAGAGAGTGTGGCACAAGGAAGTGAAGGAAAATACTTTTCTAAGGACATGTCCTTATTACCACATCCCAAAATAGAATGCGTAACAAGTCCATCAAGAATGAGGAAGATCGTCAAACTTGTTTCCTAAGATTAGGATTTAAATTCACTAACTTGTTTGTATTATTAAGTGTTTTTGTGGATTAAAGTGAAGAAATTTTTTTTTATGATTTTCTTTGAGAGGATGACAAAAGGGATAGGTCAACTAAACTATTATTAATGTTTTATATTTTTTGTTTGAAGATGAGAAAGAGAGAGTATCAATAGGATCTCAAAGGTAAAACTAAAGGGGAAAATACTAATCCTAAAGTTATCATGCAAAAGTGGTCCTAAGGTTAGTGTGTTTTGAAACATATATTCTAAAGAAGAAGAAAGAAAGAAGAAAAGAAAGAAATAAGAAGAAGAAGAGAAGAAGAAGGTTAAAGAACAACTTACTCCTCTAAAGGAGATAAGTTGCTTCTAAAGGGGGAAAAGAGAAGTTAAGTAAGTGATGGCATAAGGCACATCTTAAACACAAGGAGAAAGCAACTTAAAAAGGAAAGGGGAAAAGTTGAAATGTGGATAAACATCCACACTTCTCTTACCATGAGCCCCTGCAAGTGTTTGCAAAATCCAACACATGTTCATCAACAAAACTCAAGGAAATGGCATACTAAAAGCTCACATCAATAAAGATCATACAACATGCCAAAATTGCGCATACAAGCATTTACGTGTCGAGAACAGAAAACAATGCATCAACCAGCAAGCAAATCACCCTTTGCAATCATATTTATTGATCATATAATGATCCATGGAAATTAAAACAAGTAAGGGGATCAAACAAGCCCAAAATAGCTCAAAAATGGCATTCTTCATCAGTGTTAACCAGTTAACCAAAGTGTTAAACGGTTAACCAGTTCAAACCTGCAGGAAAACAGCACAGAAACAGGTGCGTTAACCGGTTAACACTGTAAAAATAGCAATAATTTCCTGCAGAAAATCAGCTCAAACCAGCTTATCCAAATAATTCCACACTAGAACAGCAATCAATTAAGCATGAAATAAATGGATCAATTCACATTAATTAAAATCATTAAGCTCATGAACATTAGCACACGGATCCGACTACAAATCAACCAATCAATTCAAGCAACACAAGCACATGGTGGATCTAAAGCACAAGCATGCAAATAACCTAAAACAGAGCTAGATCTGAATTAAACCAAACTACAATGCTGAGGTATGCTTTGGTAATTGTTGTTTGAGCTGGAAATGAGAGATTTCGCGAAAAACTTCGAAGGGTCTTGATGCAGAATTTTGGATCCAAAAGCACTTCTAATCTCCAAACCAGATCTGAACCACCAAGTAAACTAGCAAAAATGATGCAAAGAAGCTATGGATGGAGGTCTAGTTCCAAGATCTACACACTTTAAGGCAAAGTTATATGATCTTCAAAGAGGAACTCTTAGTGAATTTGGAAAATTGGGAGAGAAAATGAGAGAATGGTGAGAGAGGAGAGTGAAAATTCAGAATGAAGAGTGAAAAAATGAGAGAGGCCCCTCTTGGTTTGGAGGGAAATGGATTAAATATGGTTTAGGTTTGGGGCCCAAAATTTAGGCTTGGGATCCAAAAAATATGGTTTGGGAAAGTGATTAGGATCTAGCAATGGAATTAGGCTTGGATAAATGCTCTAGATCCTTCTCCATAATTTCCAATGAATTCAAAATGAATAAAAATCATAAACTTGAAAATTGGAGCAAAAAATACATGCTGAATTTTGCTGTTGGAATTCAAAATTTGCAGCTGTTAACCGGTTAACCAAAGCATTAACTGGTTAACTCCAGTGAATTTTGAATTTTCCCTCCTTTTGGTGGGAAACCTCGAGAATAACCCGGCGCCAACCGTTTTGACCTGATTTTTATCCTTTATCCCTTTTAGGGTCTTGAACATTATACAGAGCTTGTGTAACATGCCTTGAGAGCTTCTTGCCAGGTCACCATGCTCCTGATTTTGACTTGCAGCGCTTCAAATTTCCCGGTTGACTGATCATATGCCTTATGCTAGAACATGCAAATGCTATGCTTCATCTTTATATGCAAAAATGCTAAGGACATGACATGCTTATGATGATTATGATATGATGATGATGCTAAATAGGAGAGGGAAAATTTGTGGTGTTACACACCGCAATCCTCGATATGTAGATAACTTCTTGCCATTACACTTCAGTTCTATAACGTCCAATAGTCTCAATATCCCAACCAATTCCATCGCTCAACATCTTGAGCCTTTACTAACCATTTACGTATAAACAATTACACCTTTCACTCTTCCCATGCGCACCCTGATTACTCGCACCTATCTATTTCATGAAGTTCAAATCCAATTTTAACTCTTTCTAAAAATCACCAGAAATATCATGGTTCAATCAGTATACCTCATTACACCAAACGCAAGTCTCTTGACCGCTAACTCAATTCCAACCTCTTAACTACCAAGGCAAACATAATAAAAGTTTCTGACTCACCTCATTAGGAATTCTGACTATCTTTATCGTCTCATACTCTAATTTTTTCGACCAAATCGGAATTGTATACTCATGCAATTACAAAATACTTCCATTTCCAATCATAACAATAATGCTATCGGATACTTGACATAATTTCACTCTCCTCTACTTCCAATCCATAGGTAAGATAGATACTTCCATAATTCCTCGTTCATCGTAAAACACCAACTACGGCTTTACTATCAGGTACTAACACACTATCAACTTATCACAATCAAAATCCAACATTCTATCCACAATTTGTTATAATAAAAAAAATCAGACTGTAACCATAGCTAATTCCTACTTCGGATTACCAGAACTCTCTCTCACAACAAACCTTCTCAACGAACAACTTATCTTTCGCAAGTTAACTGAGACCACAAAATACTAACTTGGAAAAACTTTTAATAAGCCTCAATAATAAAGAAATAAGTCCAAATACATTCTAATCTGTTATAACTTACTTGTTTTCATCATTTTAGATCCACATCTACTTCGGACGGACTCATAACCATACCTTCCTTTGAACAACACAATCAAACACATCCACATCTGTCCAACAAAATCAGACCCGTTGACCTAGTATATAATTGTATCCTTTCCAACTTATATTTTCTGGTTCTTAAACATTCTACACATACTTCTTTTTCTTTCATCACAGATCAAGATATCCTCAAAGATTACCATTCCAACTTATTCAAGTAAATATGAAAGGCATAGTTCATACTCCGAATACACACATTAATACCTACTAGTCACCATTATCCTCCACATAACGTCCATGATCAATTCATGGTCTCATATTAAATTTACTTCCTCAATGGATCATCCTTCCAATGTTTTAAATTCCATACTAACCAAAATCTTGATTCCTAAATTCCAGAAAGATAAATATGGCTCACTGATTATTCTACTTTTGTCTTATTCATCCAATACATACAACGATACTTATACTTCTCTCCCTTCATCCCATAGTAACAACAACATGTAGCTTTTAATCAATTCCGTAGCTCATGGTTCATCATCTCAAAAACATCTACGAAACTACCCATACCATGTGTCAACACATACCACACTCTTAAGGCAACGACTCAACATCACTACATTGTGAAGACACATGGTTATAATAAATTCTCGACAAAGAATCACATCTTCATACTTTCAAAGACTCATCCACCTCTTATCATATTATGCCAAAACATAACCCAATACTTACATCCTAAATCTCATTATTTTACATTCCTCAATGCAGTAAATTCATCCAACATGACTTGTCAACCTCTGGTTCAGATTACCACATTCCATTTATACTATTCTTACAAAGTCCCAACTAACTCAAGGTTCTGGTTGACAGAATAATCTAACTCACAACCACAGTAATACCACTAGTGAATTCTAGATCGCTCTTGATCCTTTCCAAATTACAGTCCACTCTATTCTAACCGCAACGGTGAATCCCCATAATATTCACCAATCAACATGCTACTTCATATCCTCAAATTATATCTCAATAACATCAAAGTTTCACTAGAGACACCCTTGCTCCAAAAATTCCTTTTTTCGATAAATCCCCTGATGGCTCCTTTTAGTACCAAGGAACGATCAATGGAGAGTCTCATCTCTCTCTATAACAACACATTTTAAATATTCCTCAAAAACACAATTACAATTCATACACCACAGACGGTCTATCGTTGTGATATTACTTCCAATCAATACCATCTATGCAACTAAAGCAGACATTAAAGTCTCTTCTCAAAATTTCCTCTACATACTCAATAGATACAACATTTGACTTTTCACAATCGTCAATCTCAAATTCGCTTCCTACTCACTGAGGAGTAACCATTAGTAAAATCCGATCGACATAGCCAATCCTTAAATCCATTTCATTTTTAGATACAGGAATCTGCATCAGTTTCCCTAAAATAACTAATAACCCTTATGGCTTAACTCCAAACAACCTACTGAACATACAGTCTCAACTGAAAAATATGTCTATTTCATCCAACACGATTCTGTCTACTATTAACAAGGGATTAAGGGTGATTAGTTCCTCAATTTTTCAATAGATAGCCGAAAATTATGACGGGTATAAACCATATCTCCTAACTCCAATAGTGTTCCTTGCATCTTGTGAACTAAGTTGTTTCACGAACAATTCCTTAGTTAACACAAGCCTTAACCACCTTTTCACATCTGCAATTCCAATGCAAACCAAGTCAACAGTCTACAACCAACACTCCAAAGAAGCAATAGATTCTCCCCTACTTGTTTCCAACCAACACCTGTAGACAACTAGTTAGAAAACAAGCATGTACCAATAGTGTTCCACACACATATTGCGTACTCGGGAACAAACAACACACGACAACCTGGTCGGACGAACCGACCTTCTCTGATACCAAATGTAACACCCCACTTTCCCATTTTTGAAAATAAGTTAAAATAATTAAAATTTCATAGTTTTTAAACAAAGTGGAATACCACATCAACAAACACCAACAATATTCATCAATTCTCTTGATTTATAAGTTTCAACAAAAATATGATACGTAACTAATAACAAGATTAAATACACATCAAAATTTCCCAATTCTCGTGTTACGTATCAGAGCGACTCCTATGACTCGAACAAGCAACTTGTACTCCAAGCATACGCATGTACCTTAATCATTTGTACTTCCAACGAAGCATAGACGCAAAAAACAACAAATGGGGTGAGAACTACATTCAATAATTAACAGTGTATAATACATGGTAAAAGGTAGTATCTCACAACAACAACATAACAACACATATTCACAACAACAATCATCAACAAGACAACATGATTCAACAACCTCAATATGCATTTTGACCAAACAAAGACACAATGCATGCGGTACCGACTCGCCATGGTTCATTCAATCGAACCTGATTCCTAAAGGAATCCAGATAAATCACATACACCCATCTGGAAATGATTTATCTCCAACAATACGGATAATTCACATACGCCCATCCGGGAATGAATTGTCCCACCAATAATCAACAATAATATATGAATGCATGATTATGAATATGCACACAACACAGATATAACAATCATTATACCTCTTCACGATCCATCCAATCACATAAGATATACAACATGGAAATTTGTGCCTACAACATGTGTATAATAAGTATTATACATTAACTCGATCCTACGGATCACACCAAAAATACATACAGCACACATACAACAACAACCAATCATAGCAACAATCCTTCTGATCACATAGCACCAGCTACGACACAACTACACGTACCAATAATCATGCCCATACACGAGTTCCCCAAACACCTAAGGGATATGCATTTTTTGTACCACACCATAGTTCACCATACTTCTTCCATTGACTCAGTCTAAACTCACCAAGCAAATACATCACTGATCTTAAATAGCTATTCACCCAATTAATCCACTAGGTCTCAACCACTAATCCAGTTCACCTCTAATCGAAAGTATCACAATCAACGAAGCATCTCACGCGACTTAACCGATAAATCATCTGGTTAACTCTTCCTAAGTTTTGTCATTTATTCAATCTTCACATTCACACTCGATTACATATGTCTTAAGGTCCATCACAAAGTCTCGAATTAAAGGAATTGACAACAAATGCGAAATCGGGACAAAAATCGCAAAATGACACATTTTTCCCACGCCATTGGTCATACGCGTAATGGGATAGGCCATACATGTATGCATTGTATCTACACCCACTATATGCTCCTCATACGCGTATTGTCCCTCACTCACCACACAATATGCGTAAGGTCGTCAATTACGCATATGGCACAAGTTATCTACGCGTAACTCGAACAATACCATTCCCTCATACGCGTAACCACAATCAATATGTGTAAGGCTTGTTTCCCGGCACCTCAATACGCGTATAAGCCCTCAATTACGCATAATGTCCATATTCCATGCAGCTCCATACGCGTATCGCCCATGATTCATGCACATCCATACGCGTATGACATACCTAATATGTGTATGGGCAAAGATCTTCTAAAATCTCATATTTCCTCCTTCATTCTGCATCTTCTCCTCATAATACTCGTTTCCACCCTTCATATCGGTTCTAAGTGTGATTTTATACTAGTTTTACACCACTTATCATGTTCTTCCTTCATCTAATATTACTAGATTCAATTTTATATGTTTTCTAGATCTAGATTCGTCGTTCTTATTCTGCAACAACATAGATCTACTTAACATGATGACATACAGAGCAACGAAAATGATAATTCCATATACAAATTCAAATATATCAGAATGAATTCACAACAACAACTGTACACAATATAAATTCATATCACAACATCATATATGAGAAAAACCTACGAGGGAAAGGACCCCTCACTACCCAGCATGTTATTATCACCAATTACAAACCCATTATCCCCCATTACCTCAAATCTTTGAAGAATTCATGTGAATTTCGTCTATGGAGAATGCCCTAGTTGTTCCTCCTCTTCCTGGATCCCCTTTGGTTTCTCCCACAATGTTACGACTAATCTTTTTTCTTAATTTTCTTATTAACCTAGTTTTTCCTTAAAACCCTCACCATAATATTTTACCAAGTCACACTTATTTTAATTAAACCAAATAATTATTATTATTATTATTATTATTATAATCTTAATATCACTAATATTATTTTCATAAAGATATTAATAATAATAATAAAAATAATAATTAATTAAATAATCTTATTATGATTCGCACACCCGCTATTACTAAGAGAATCCCAAATCTATTCTTCCTACTAGGACACATCACCAAAACAACAAGATATATACCTTTAGCAAGGCCAACAATGCACCAAAATTTCCCGACGAATAAATTATTAAAAATGGGGTGTTAAACTAAAGAACCACTCTATGATCAAAGAAAGAAAAGAGGTTTTTGCAAATACCGTAATTTTTTGGTTCATAAGACTTATCAATATTTTCTTTTCAGGGATTTGGTGCAAAATGCGATTCAAGAGGGGAGACTCAAGTTTGGGGACAGGAACAAAGCACAAATGAAGATAGACACTGATCCTCTTCAAGTTACTGAGGAAAATTATTATGAGTACTCTACAGTAAACTGGGTCGAAGTTGCTGAACAATTTGCTGATGATACCAGCAATCTTGATTCAGTCAAAACAATGGGAAATCCTGTGATGATTGGAGTCACTGAAGACTTCACCAATGTTGTTGTGTTGGTCAAGGTTGCTGAAGATCTGAGCAGTGAACAACTGGAACACATAGTGTACATGGCAGCTAAGGGTTTCTTTAGGACATCACCTGATGTTGAAAGATTTAATGTGGGAGTTATTATCGTCCCACATTAGGAGGTCGAAGAATCGAATCTCCAACTAGTTACCAAAGAGATTGTTGATAGTTTCATTTAGATGGACGAGGATGTTGACGACCTTGACTTGAACTTCTCTAAAATAGAATTGAGAGATAAAGTCAACATCAACATGGTCGACATAAGAAATGACCATGTAATGGAGGTGGATGACTCCACGCCTCAGAAGGACTACTACAAAAAGGTTTATCCTGGAGAGGATGAGACAATTAATTACTTCTTACACAGGTGCCAAAGTAAGAATTCAGAGGTGATGCTTTTTCCAAGATGTAATTCAATCTTTGAGAGAGAAGCCGCCAAAAGCAGGTCAATGGAGGGCAGAAGTGGGGAAGGTCAGTGGAGGGAAGAAGTTGAAGCCTGATCAAAAGCCAAACCGCTTCGACCCTAGGCGAGTCAATCCTCATCAACATGATGGAAAGCCCCAATCCCTCAAGTCAAGACATCGCACGTTAAAACCAAGTGGTGAAGTCCCAAAGGACAAGTGGGTCAAGCCTAACGAGTCAAGAAAAAGGGAAGCCGGAAATGGGAAAAATTTGATGTCGAAAGAGGCCCTTCAATGGGATATAGGAAGGCGTTCTGGACATCCAATAAGGTTGTGTACGTATCCAAAAACTATAAGGGTAAGGACCCTATGTCCAGGTCACAATGGCGCAGGGAACAACGCAGAAGGAAGGCTCAAAGAGAAGCCTCTACAGATGATCATGTTGAATCAAGCACAAATATGTTGGGTGATGGTGGAAAGAACCATAAGGCGAAAACAACAAACAAGGTTCCTATGGGGCGTAAATTATTTCCATCCCGGAACAAAGAGGCTGAAATCAAAGTTGTGATAAGGGCTGAACTAAAAGCAGTCGAAAACGAAGATATGAAAGATAACTTCGACTGCGAGTATGAGGCATCTCTAGATATCATATTGAATGTGGTTTCAGTAATTCCTAGAGAATATAATCGAATTACTGAAGTGGAAAATCTGGACGCCAATACTGAGGCGGATATGGAAGCACATCAACCAGTATGTTATTATGTCATGAATAATGGGTGCGTTAAAGAGAAAAATTCTTTCTTTTAGAGACCCAATGAGGCCATGAGGGGGAATCTAAAGCCCCTATACATCACTGGAAAAGTGGAAAATGTGGTTGTCAACAAAATCCTAGTTGATTGTGGCGCAACAATGAATTTAATGCCACATTTCTTGCTAGCCAAAATTGGCAAGTTCGACATAGAATTTAAGCCTCACAACATGGTCTTGTCGAATTATGAGGGCAAGATTGGGGCAACACTAGGAGTCCTACAAGTTGATCTGACCGTTAGAACGGGCACCAGGTCCACTCTGTTTGTGGTTGTCGAAAGCAAGGCAAAATAAAATATTCTATTGGAAAGAAAGTGGATACATGGCATAGGTGCAGTACCATCTTCAATGCATCAAAGGGTTACCATGTGGAGGCCATATGGTATTATGGAGAATATTGAAGTTGACCAAGGTTACTTCAAGGTGCTAGTTAATCACGTTGAAGGTGTGGAGTTCGACAAGAACTTGGTGCATATTGGCACATGCACACTGTAACACCCCATTTCTACCCGACTTTATAAGTTAAATCAGAATTGTAAAATTTTATCATCAAACATGGGATGTCACATTTTTACAACTTTAAAAATCAAATAACAACTTCAATAATAAAATAACTTTCGGAAAAAAACGCAGCGGATCGACATGTTTCAACTCATAAACAACTTCACATAAATCAATCATCAAAATAATCTCAACTTGGTTCTTCAATCATAAAACGACTTAAAACTAATTCATAAACTTAAACAAAATCATAAAGGCAAAACAAGCATTTTTAATCCTGAAGTGCTACGTATCAGAGCGACAAACACCAACTCGAAGCTATTAAGTACTAGACTCTCTGTTACCTACACGTTACCAACAGAGGGAAAAATTCAAACAGAAGGGGTGAGATATCGAATAACATAAATAGGATATGATAATCAATATGTAAACAAGATAATCATATAATCACATTATTTCACACAACAAGCAACTTCAACATACAACTTACATCCAACAGACAACAAAACATTATGCAACTCGATGCGATTCAACTTATATGCATGTGGTACCTTTGGAGTAAACTCCCAACTTTAAACATTGCCAGGTTATCGAGGCATTATCAACTAATTTGCCAATCCAGGCCAACTTAAATCGAGCATACGCTCCAACTTGAGATATGCACATGTATGCAACTATGAATGGCATACAACAACGACATAATCAACAACTTATCAACATAATAACTTGAACAACATCGTAACATGAATCAACGTTGGTCATAAGACCTGCAATGTAATAATCTTCCCAAAAATCGGGACAACATAGCTTATAACAACTTTCAATGCGAAAATGAAAATATTACTACTTAATCGGCTAGATTACTAAACTATCCTTTTTAAACTTTCTAATATATTATAATTAACTTATTTCATCACTAATTTAAGTCTAAGATCAAATCGACTCGAAACGGATGCGAAAACAGGTCGAATCGCCAAAACAACATTTTTCCGTACATG